>CM076570.1:1320825772-1321288300 GCA_034641835.2 Pinus albicaulis
CTTATTTAGAAGGACCTTCTCTGATACCAATTGTTGGGAGAAATACTGAGGGGGGGGGGGGGTGAATCAGTATTTATATCTCGCTGAAAAACTTTTACTTTTTATTTACAGAATTCTATACAGGACTTTAATTAACCCAACTCGTGTATACACGTGGATATCTTTAAGAAAACTTGTGTATGTCTGTTACACCATTTTTTGGTCATCTAACCTTTCATCATTAGATGGACCCAAGTACACCATGTAAGACCAGTTTTACCCCAAGTAAAACTGCTTTCACTATGTTAATTAGGAAACCCCAAAAGGAATAATTAATTAAACCATAATTTAATTATTATTCCCAGTCATGTTTAACCCAAAAACAAAGAAATTAATGAGATAAACCCATCGTTATCTTATTATTTTCTAGGAATAATTATTTAAATAATATTCTTTGTTAAATATGACCAAATCAACCACCATTAATTAAATAAATCATTATTTATTTGATTATATCCCAACCACTTCCTTAAAAAGATAAATAAATCATTTATTTATTTATTCTTCACTAATCAAGGGATTTGACCCAAGTCAAACACCCTTTTCCTCCAACAAATAATAATAAAATATTCCATAGAGGTGGATCTAGATTTGATTAACATTATTTTAATCATGCACCAAGATCTAGAATGACCCAATATTTTGTTATAAATAGGAGGGTTTTCCCCATCATTCTTCACCTTTTGTTGCCTATTAGATCACCCTGGATCTATACACTTGGTCTCATTTCTACCATTTTGCTCCCATTGAGCTCTATCTTCTACATTGGGTTTTCTACATCTACAAGAGAGAGAAAGCTTAGATCTGAAGTGCCGAGGACTACAAAGAACCCATCCCATTGAGGAGATCTGGATACACCTTCTTGTTTCCTCCCAGGTGCCCTGTAATATAAAAATTCATTCAAAAAATCGTGTTCTTGTCTTGTCTGTTGGATGCATGGAGCAAACTCTTTACTTTACTGCTTAATGTCTTTCCATTTATAGATCTGTTTGTTGCAGCATTTTAACTACTAATCGCAGATCTAAAGATGTTTGGCAGCCTCTATTGTTGTTAGGGCTATTAGTTATGCGTAGCTAAAGTGGTTCTTT
Source organism: Pinus albicaulis (assembly GCA_034641835.2). Classification (NCBI taxonomy): domain Eukaryota; kingdom Viridiplantae; phylum Streptophyta; class Pinopsida; order Pinales; family Pinaceae; genus Pinus; species Pinus albicaulis. The sequence goes on from CM076570.1 coordinate 1,320,826,900, forward strand.
TTCGTACACTTCGACGAAGAATTCATACTAACAAAATGGCGACTCCACACGGGTTTTAAATTACGACCGCTGTCATTTTTCATATTCCTGCATATCCAGCTACTTCAGGCCCTAGGGCTTCTTTTCAGCTGCTTAGTTTTCCTCTTTTTATGTCATTTTTCTCACATAAAACCCTAAAACTTAAAATTTCTAACTTCCGTGTGTTTCTGGCCCTATTGCGCAGGTAAGCGACACCAGCCGCAACTGAGACGGCAACTTTTCCTTGGTAATCGTCATTTCGAGACAATCGAAATGGGGTCGACTTTTGGCCCCAAACTGCGATTCGGACTCCTGTGTCACACTTTTCACCATGTCATGACCAACTCGCATCGCTAAATCGCGACCGCTTTTTCCAAAGATTTTCCTAATTCTTCTAGGCCCGCCAATGGCCAGTGGTTTTCCACTGCCTCAAATTTCCATTGACCAAGATCTGATCTGTTTTTACTCACCTAAGTGGGAACCCAGCCCCTTAGGGCTTTAGTACCCTCCACTTTTTGTGGAAGAGTTTCAGCTGTTTCAGCCGTCGGTTTCAGAGCTTCAGCCCCCTCTTTTCTAGATCTGTTACCTCCCTTTCAGATCCATTGAAATCAGCCTCTTTTCCTTTCAAATCACCTCCTGTCGTTTTGTTTGGACCTCCTTTGAAGGCCTCCGCCTTGCCCCCCCAGTTTTTGCTGATTTCCCTTTTTCCAGCCACCTTGACCTCTGTCTCTTGGCTGTGACCTGCACCCCTTGTCTGCAGCTTTATCCTCCAGATCTCTGTCCCCTTTGACCCCAGATCTGTCGAGCGTCCTTTGTGTGTGTTTCCATAGTTTTCCCCTTTCTTTTCAGCATAGTTGTGAGAGACCCACCTTCTTGGGATAGATGCATACGTAGCCGTTATTTTTCTGTTATTTCAGCATTTTATTTCTGTTCTCTGTAGGTTTATTTTCAGCTACGTAGCACACTTTTTTCTTGCTCTCAAACAACGGAAAGGGTTTAAAAATTAAAATCAACGCACACCACACACCGACCCTAAGTGAAGAAGCGCCTGGTTAACACCGCCTGGCAAAGACTCTAAAATCAATTGTCACTGCACCTTATCTGCCCTTGACCTTTCTTGATTCTGTCCCCTTCTGCCCTTGTCGGTTTCCTTCTTCCTGTCATCATTGCGCCCCCAAGGCGCCTTTCCCAGAGACTTCTTGGCCTTCACCCTCAGTTTCCGGTTGATCGACCTGCTCCGCACCGCCGTCGTCGAGCCAGTCCACCTTCGAGTCCGCACTCCGACTCCTCTCCTGATTCATCGGGTCCTCCTTCTCCTTCTGGTTATCCCCCTGTTACCTTCACTATGTCTGGTCCAGGGCCTAACTCTAGCGGTTCTCCCGGCCCCAATGCCGGCCCCACTTCTAGCGGAACCGCCACAACCACTACCCCGGCCACCCCTGTGCTGCCGTACATTGCAGGCCTCAGCCTCCCCGATTTCCATCAGTTGATTAATGACCCTATTCACCACACTGCTACCTGGCCCGCTATGCCCACCAAGCTGCCCTCTGATATCCCTAAGTTCGAGGGCCTTAATGGAGAAGATCCAACCAATCACGTCCGGTCTTTCCACATGTGGTGTTCCTCAAATTCCATTACCGATGACTCCATCCATCTTCGTTTGTTCCAACGCACGCTTACCGGCGAAGCTTCTAAATGGTATGTCGAACAGGCCACTTCCTCCCATACCACGTTCGAGACTCTTGCCCAAGCCTTTTTGTCGGACTTCCAGCTCCCTCTCCGATACGACACTGGCACGGAGCTCTTGACTTCATTTAAGCAATCCTCTTCCACACGCCTTCTCGCAAATGTTTTGTGGAATGGCTATCTGGAAACAGCTTAGTGTCGAGCCCCCTCCCTTCGAAGATCGGTTTATATGATCTGCTCTTCGCACCTCCTCCCCGTCTCCCATCGGCAAAGATGTCGCTCACTTTCAAAATGAAGAAGCTGCCCTCCAAATAGCCTTAAAATATGACTTGATCTACGCTCAATCTGGTTATGTTTATACCGTCCTTCCTGACATCCCCAGGCCCGGTGGCGCTAACGCCCCGGGGGCATCTCATTCCGCCGACGGTATCGTTGGATCTCTTTCCCATCCATCTGCTCACCCTCCTATGGGCTATGGTCTCCCTCAGGGAGGGGCCAGCACCTCAAGCACTCTTCCCCCTCGCGGCAACATGTATCTAGGATACGGCATGCCTCCTCCTTTTGCCCAACCTCCTGCTTACCTCAATGTCGCCCAACCCAACCCTTACTTTTATCCACAGCCTGGTGCGCCAGCTCCTCCAGCATATGCGCTTTCGCCTCCCTTGCCTCCTCACAACCCGCAACAGCACTTACCACCCCCTCCAGGGCAAGTATTTGCACAGCAGGGTGCGTTTAATCCCCCTTCTTCTCAAAGAAGGCGGAGAGGCAACCAGAACCCATCTGCCCCCGGTAACCGAGGTCCCAATTCTGGTCCGGACCCTAACACCAGCAACCAGCCTCAGGGCATTCCGCCCAGGCCGGACAGGCCGCTTCGCACAAACAAGCCCTGTTCGTGTTGCGGTGTTTACGGTCACTACACTCACGATTGTCCTCTCTTACCCCAGATGCGATAGATGTGGGAGTCTCAAGCCACATTGCGCGGACAGCACGCCTCCCCTCATGCTCCTCCTAATGTGGCCACCACCCAGCCAGCTGTGTTCACTGATCCTTTCCCTCACCAGGGATTCGTGGCTACCCAACCCCCCGACAGCCATGTAGCCACTCCCTCGTCCCTTTCTGGTTCCTCTGATTATCAGATCCTTATGATGCGCTCCGATCCTTCCCCTTCCGTCGACCTTCACCTTCAAACTCGGTCTCGCCAGTACCCCAAGCCTCCTGCTCAGTCTGCTCCTGAGCCTCCATCTTCAGGTTCTACAGAGCCTCTTTCGACATCCAGTGGCCCCTTACACATCCCTCAACCCAAAGTTGAGGTTCCTCCAAAGATTCCAAAGGGCCCATTACGCCGAAATGCTGCTTCTGGTCGAGCCGCTCAGTCGTATAGTATAGTAGATGATTTGGCGCAATCCCCTGCTGCCATTTCCACACTGGAACTCCTCCAGTCATGCCCTTCCCAAAAGAAGGCTCTACTATCTGTCGTGGGTGCTGTCGATCCTGCTGATGACCAAATGATTGTTTTCGACGCCACCCAATCGGTCCATCCCCCTCTTCCTCCTTCCGTCGCTTTCCAAATCCCAGTCAAAATCCGGAACGCCACTGTATCCCGGTGTATAATTGATGAGGGGGCATCCACCTGTGTGATGTCCGCTTCGGTTTGGAAGCAACTCGGATCCCCCGAGCTGGCCCCTTCCACGATCACCCTTCGAGCGTGGGACGGTCATGCCTCCCAGCCTATTGGCCTGTTTCGTAACTGTCCCATCACCCTCGCCGGTAAGACTGTTTGCGTTGACGTCGAAGTCATTGACGCCCCACTAAACTACAACATTCTATTGGGGCGAAGCTACACCTATGCCATGTCTGCTGTCCCATCCGCGGTTTTCCGCAAGATGTCTTTTCCACATAACGGGAAGATAGTCACAATTGACCAGTTGACATATCATGAGCCTCCCTCTCAGACCTCCTCTGAGACCACCATCTCTTCTATAGCCAACAAGAAAACCGTCGATTCCCTGACCAGTGTCTCCCCCGGCGTTTACAAGGACTCCTCCCTACTTGGAACTTTTCCTTGTCTTCCCCCTCCTCCTATCCCTGATCCCAGCTTGTCAAATGTTTGCATGATGCAATCGTCTCAGGCCACCCTCAAACGGCCTGCTTCGGCTAGTCCGCAACCCGCTCCTAGCCATACTTCTCCGCCAACCGGACCTCCTCCTTCTGACCTTCCTCCTACAGCTGGTATCCCTGAACCCCTTTACCCCCCTGGCTCGGTTCCCCCTCGCCTTAACCATCTCGGAGCCGTCCCTCCTGGCCATTACCCTGCTGGGCAGATCCCCTTCCTGGCTCCACCCCCCGGAGTATTTTCTGTCCCCGTCATGGCCACCCTCTCTCTCCCTAATCTATCCATCGGCCTCCCCGTCTGGTACATTGACCCTCCAGCCGCTACCCCTCCCGATCACCCCAAACCTTACCTTGCTTTGACACCGGTTAAACCGGTCCCCCTCACCTCTTTCGGGCCCCCCACACCCCCACAGAACCCTGTGGTGCCAACCCCTGGAAAGAAAGGCAAAGCTCGTAAGGGGGCAACCAACCAGGACCAGGCCGCCCCGACAACTCTTACCTCCCCACGACCACCAAAGCTCGCCATCCAATGCGCTTTGTGTGATATCGTCGGTCACGCCACTCACATGTGTCCTGAATTGACGCACCTCAAGCTTCTGGTCAACGAGACATTCCCCGACTCTGATATCCCAGAAGTCTATGTCACTATCCCCGACTCTATCCCGAAACTCAAACACTTGCGCACAAACCACCCTTGCGCCTTGTGCGATTTTCACGGCCATTACACCCACCTCTGTCCCCGCCTTGACGAGTATCGTGCCTCCTTGGACATGTACCGCCAATTCAAGGCCACTTCGATTGGACCAGAGGGAATTCCCACTCCCATTCACATTCCTCCCCCCACTATCGAGCCAACGGAACCCTCAACCACCATTTTCTACCTATCATCATCCTTGCGAGATAGTTCACCGGCCATTCAACCTACCGATCCTCTCAGCTCCTCCGCTGGCCTTGGATCTGTTGATATCGCCCATCTGAGCCCTTCTCCTCATGATGACCCGTCCCACACCACTACTTCCTCGGGTGACCCATCTTCCTCCAGTCTTCCCATCTTCCACTCTGATGAAGAAATTATGGAAGCCATGAGCAATCTCGACTTTCCCTGGGACGATATGCACCATCGCGCATATTTCCTCCCACATCAGTCCCATGACCAATACGCTGTGGAAACCAAAGACTTCATTCCTCATGCAGTCGATTGGTTCAAAAACCCTATCCCTGCACCTGATGCTTTCGAAGAAGGAAACATGGCCAATGTCTCGCCTACCATCAAAATTGACATTTCAGTCAAACCAGGCATCGAAGAATACATCACCTTGGATGCCCAATGCACCCCGGAAGAGATTGAAGCTTACACCAAGCTTTTCAAAGAATTCCGCGATATCTTTGCCTGGTCCTATTCTGAAATGCCCGGACTCGATCCTGCCATTGTCGAACATCATATCGACACATGGCCTGATGCCAAACCAGTCCGACAAAAGATGAGACCCATTCATCCTTCCCGACGTGACGCTATCAAAGCCGAAATCGATAAGCTCAAGCAGGCTGGTTTCATTTACCCCATTGAATACACCACTTGGGTGTCTAACCCAGTTCCCGTTCTCAAGAAACAAGGCACCATTCGTGTCTGCACGAACTTTCGCGACTTGAACAAAGCTTGTCCCAAAGACAACTTCCCCACACCGTTCATCGACCAAATCATTGACGAGTGTGCGGGGCATGAGGTCCTATCCTTTATGGATGATTTCTCCGGATACAACCAAATTGCTATCCGTCCTGCTGATCAACTAAAAACCGCGTTCATTAGTCCATGGGGAACTTTTGCTTACCGGGTCATGCCCTTCGGCCTTAAAAACGCTGGCGCCACCTTTCAACGGGCCATGTCTTATTGCTTCCACGACTTAGCTCATATTATCCTTTCCTATTTAGACGACCTCACAGCGCGTTCTAAGCATCGGGCGCAACACCTACACGATCTGCGCACCATTTTTCTCCGATGTCGCAAGTATAATATCCGCCTTAACCCATTGAAATGCGTTTTTTGCGTTCCCGCCGGCCGTCTCCTAGGCTTCATCGTGTCTAAGGACGGTATCACTCTTGACCCTTTGAAAGTTCAAGCCATTCTTGAACTCCCCATTCCGCGTACCCTCCGCCAGCTCCAAAGCCTCCAAGGCAAAGCTAATTTTCTTCGTCGGTTCGTCCCTAACTATGCCACCACCGCACACGGGTTCCTTCGACTCCTACGCTCTCACATCCCATTTGTTTGGGATACCTATGCTCACGAGTCTTTCGATGCCCTCAAGCAGGCTCTCACATCTACTCCCTTAATTCGCCCTCCCGACTTTAATCGGGACTTCATCCTATATATCTCCGCTTCCACCTATTCGGTCGCTGGAGTCCTTATCCAAGAGGATGACCATGGCATTGAGCATGTGATCTACTATGTCAGCAAGAACCTTGTGGGACCCCCTGTCTCATACTCCTATGACGAGAAATTAGCGCTGGCTGTCGTGTTCTCAGTCCAAAAACTTCGTCATTATATCCTCCTGCGCTCCACCAAGGTTGTGACAAATTCCAACCCTATGGCTTTCCTATTGAGTCGTCGTATCCTCACTGGGAAGTACGCCCGTTGGGTCGTTATTCTTCAAGAATTCGACCTTGAATTTGTCACCCCAAAAAGTAAGAAAGGCTTAGCCCTCGCTGAGCTCATTTCTGAACTACCTACCGGATCGCAAGACCCTCCCGTTAACGACGATTTCCCTGATGAACACCTGTTTGCCATTACTTCCGATGACCCGTGGTACGGCGATATTCTTACTTATTTGCGAACCCAAAAGTTCGCCCTCCACCTTGACCGTGAGGCTCGCCGACGTATCCGACACCAGGCCCCCCGATACCTTCTTATCGGTGACGACCTCTTTCGTCGCGGAATTGATACTGTCCTTCGTCGTTGCCTCACACACGCTGAAGCTGAACAGGTCCTTAATGCCTGCCATAGCGGCGCTTGCGGTGGCCACCTCTCTGGTCTTGCTACTGCCCAAAAAATAATGCGCGCCGGGTATTTTTGGCCTTCCCTCTTCAGTGATTGCATCGAGGCAGTCAAACACTGTCCCAATTGCCAACATTTCGCCCCTAAGGCGAGAGCTCCACCGGCTCCCCTCCATCCGGTCGTCTCCACTGGTCCCTTCTGTAAATGGGCCATCGATTTTATGGAGTGTCGCCCGCCATCCTCTGGTAGCCACAAGTATATCATCGTGGCGGTCGACTATTTCACCAAATGGGCCGAGGCCATGCCAACGTTCAACAACACGGCAGCTACCGCGGCCCTCTTTTTCTTTAACCATGTTATAGCTCGCTTCGGGGTTCCCAAGCAACTGGTCTCTGATCATGGCAGACACTTTGAAGATGAGATATGGCGTGAGCTATCCTCACTGTTGGGTTTTGAGCACCAATATTCATCCTCCTATTACCCCCAAGGTAATGGCCAAGTTGAAGCAGTCAACAAAACCCTCAAGACCATGCTTCAACGAACAGTGAATAAGCACAAAACCAACTGGCATCTCATGCTCTTTCCTGCCTTATGGGCCTATCGAACCTCTGTTAAAACCGCCACCAGGTTCACTCCTTTCCACCTAGTTTTTGGAGAGGAGGCAGTTTTACCGATCGAGTGTGAAATTCCTTCTCTGCAACTAGCCGTTGAACTTCTCCCTGACACCCAACCGCTAGAACAACGACTTATCATGCTTGAGCGTGCCTCCGAAGACCGCCGTATTGCCTTGCAAACCATGGAAGCGGCCAAAAAACGCACCAAAGCTCAGTATGACCGCAAAGTCCAACCTCGCACTTTTCATGAGGGCGACCTTGTTCTAGTCTATGACCAGGCCCATGATGTCCTGGGTCATGGGAAGTTTGACTCATTATGACTAGGCCCTTACATCATTAGTAAGGATCTTGGCAAAGGGGCATACCTCTTAGAGGATTTTGAAGGTCATCCCCTTCCTAACCCTCGCAATGCACTCTATCTTAAGAAATATTACCCTTAGCATTTCCCCTCGGAAATGCATGTTTTATTTTCTTTTTGATAGCCAGCATCTGTTGTTTCATTTTTCCTACTTCACCAGGACCCATTTCATCCACGCGAAGTTACCTCACCTTCATTTAAAATCGAATTTCCTCACCTACGCCACTTGTATTGGGGGCACCATACCGCCCCCTTACTTGTCCATGTTCGTGACGATTTTCGTCATGAGTGCCCACCTTGTACTCATGTTTCCATGGTCCCCCATTGGGGCCTTTACTGTGTGGCAGCACTATCAAGTCGCCCTTGTTTAGAGCATCCAAGTTGAGTCATCCTTGCATTAATGGAGTCTATCCTGCGTCCTTTTACACCCCACTATAGCCCTCCATTCTTCTGTGCTTGGTTCCTCTCTTGTGTCGCATATCATGACCTTCAGCCCCACTTTCCCCTGTCCCTGTCGATATTGTGTCAGTCGCTGCCATGTCATTCATGCCCTTTATGCTCTAACAAGGGAAGTCATCCATTCGCCACTCCATCCTTCCCATTTCCACCATCATCATTAGTGTCAGTCTGTCCGTCGCTCTATTGTTCTTCTCTCGTGCCTTAGTTGAGGATCTCTCATTGCCTCACCTACGGCGGACCTCCTTCGGTCGACATCAGCACATTTATTCCAGAAGCAAGGTCTAGAGGGCGGTGTACCTTGGTTCCAGCTTCCACTTTTGTTCGGTGCCTCGGATCAGGCAGGGGGATTTCTCACTTCCCTTTGACTTGGTTGCTTCTCCAGCTCCTTTCAGCATGATCGAGATTCGTATACCGGACAGTCCAGTGACCCAGCAGCAGCTCTTGATGATTCCCGGGCGTGTGTGAGATGTCTCAGCCCTCATGAGGGGGTGGCCCTGCAGGTAGCCCCCCACATGCCCGGATGACCTCTTCATTGCAGCCTTTGATGCAGCTCCAGATTTTGATGATGTTGGCCTTAGCCACTTGCAGCACCTCTATGATTTGCATGTATCAGTTAGATTTTGTGAGCCCTTCCCCATTTACAGGGGGCATTTGGGTTGTATTTATCTCATGTACTCCGATATTATTGTACTAGTCCTGGCTGTTATCCCAGGCACAACATGTATGTGAGACTCTTCATTGTATTTTTATCTGGCCCTTGATTATGCCAGCTGTTCTCTATGGTTCGGTCCCTTGTTTACTGGACACACTATTCTTTTGTACTTTGTCACGGCGGGCATAGGTATACCTCCCCCGCCGCCTTCAGCACAGGTACTCTCTCATAAAAGAGACTTGTTGCACCTGCGAGTCTCGTCTCCTCAGGGTCTAGTCCTTCAGCACACTATCTACCTCACAGTTCTCTCTCTGACACCCCTTTTTGTTGTCTAGTGATTGTGTTCTTACAACGTACTTCGGTCATACGATTTGCTCCTGACACTCGCACGCCGGGGGGCAATCTGTTACACCATTTTTTGGTCATCTAACCTTTCATCATTAGATGGACCCAAGTACACCATGTAAGACCAGTTTTACCCCAAGTAAAACTGCTTTCACTATGTTAATTAGGAAACCTCAAAAGGAATAATTAATTAAACCATAATTTAATTATTATTCCCAGTCATGTTTAACCCAAAAAAAAGAAATTAATGAGATAAACCCATAGTTATCTTATTATTTTCTAGGAATAATTATTTAAATAATATTCCTTGTTAAATATGACCAAATCAACCACCATTAATTAAATAAATCACTATTTATTTGATTATATCCCAACCACTTCCTTAAAAAGATAAATAAATCATTTATTTATTTATTTTTCACTAATCAAGGGATTTGACCCAAGTCAAACACCCTTTCCCTCCAACAAATAATAATAAATATTCCATAGAGGTGGATCTAGATTTGATTAACATTATTTTAATCATGCACCAAGATCTAGAATGACCCAATATTTTGTTATAAATAGGAGGGTTTTCCCCATCATTATTCACCTTTTGTTGCCTATTAGATCACTCTGGATCTATACACTTGGTCTCATTTTTCTACCATTTGCTCCCATTGAGCTCCACTTTCTGCATTGGGTTTTCTACATCTACAAGAGAGAGAAAGCTTAGATCTGAAGTGCTGAGGACTACAAAGAACCCATCCCATTGAGGAGATCTGGATACACCTTCTTGTTTCCTCCCAGGTGCCCTGTAATATAAAAATTCATTCAAAAATCGTGTTCTTGTCTTGTCTTTTGGATGCATGGAGCAAACTCTTTACTTTACTGCTTAATGTCTTTCCATTTATAGATCTGTTTGTTGCAGCATTTTAACTACTAATCGCAGATCTGAAGATGTTTGGCAGCCTCTATTGTTGTTAGGGCTATTAGTTATGCGTAGCTAAAGTGGTTCTTTTTCGTACACTTCGACGAAGAATTCATACTAACATTTGGCATGAGGCCAACATTCCATCATCTCTCACTACGCAGTCCATAGAGGAAACTGCATTATTTTAGAGGAGGCAGTGAGAGAGGGGTTCTTGAGCTCATAAGGAGGAGTGTTTTTGAGACAAAGGGATCAACCCTTTGTGCTGGAGACATGATCAGAGGAGGGAAATCATATTTCATATCAACCACAGCCTCATTCTTATTTTTTATCAGTTGCAGTGACAACTTAGTTGTCACATTTTGGTTTTCTCCGACATTTCTAGCAATCTTTCATAGATTGGCTAGAAATCTTGTATTTCAGCCCATCTCTTTGTTATTGGGCTATTTTCTTGTATCCTATAGCCACATTTTTATTTCATGTCAGCAGCTGCTACTCTCATAGAGACTGCGCAGGCATGGTCCTCCTACATTCTGAGTAGTGCAGCAACTCATGTATTTCAGGGTATGATCACTTGGAGTTTGGATCCATTGTATGAGGGGTTCTTATCTCTTCTATTTCTTGTATATTTGCTGAATAATATCATATTTTTTGCTTCATATAATTTCCCTCTCATGGTGTATTCATATTTTCAGAGTTTAATGGTTATGATTCATATATTGTTGTAATCTCTCTCATTGAGCCTTGTTTTAAAGACCTAGATTGGGGAGATCTGAATAACCCTTCTAGAGCTATTTCTTTAAGCTCATTTTCTGCAAGGGAGTTTTATTAGAGATGTTCTAGGGCATACCGGCAGTGGTTTGCCTTATTTATGTAGTGAATTCCTTATACAGCGTCCTCAAGGACCTTGTAGTAGAAATTCCCGAAGTGGAAATATTGCATATCCATAGATAGAGTTTGTGAAGGGCCAGCTAGCTTCTGGATCTCACACTTCCTTGTGAAGGTGAAATATACGGTAAATTCCCCAACAGTCAGTCTCTGGAATGGACTTGTGGTCTTTCTATAGAAGGAATTCTGGAATATCTTAAGATATTCCCGATGGAGCAACAAGTTCCAGATTTGGAACATTACAGTGGTATCAGAGCATCAATCTTGGCTCAGCCTATGCACAAGATTTAATGCCATCAGCAAGAGGAGCTTCTCCCCAAGGAGAGGATATTTGCAAAGGAAACAAGGGAAAAGGAATGACGGAAGAGGAGGTCTCCCTTCTTCTTTTCCAGACCATTGAGCACATCATTGAAGACTTGATGAAAGGGAAAATTTGGAGAAATTTTCTGAAAGGGTTTGTGGATGAAGCAAGCCCTAGCTATTCTCATGGAGGGTGTGATAATTTAGCCACACATGCAGATCCACAGCGCAGTACATTGCCCATAGCTACTGCAAGAAGGGTGGAGGGAAAAAGTTGAGGCCTTTGGAGGAGCAGTGCTACAACTCAAAGGTATGATTCATGATGATTGGTTTTAGAATTCTATTTCATGTTTCCATGCAAATGAGAGATCATATGTTAAAGTCACAAGGAGTTTTTCAAAGGGGATTGATGAAAACCAATGTGAAACATGGTGTGACAAAACTTCAAACACTTTTCATGCATGGAAGGGGACCATGAAACAAAGATCATTCCATCTTTCTAGAGGGGGAGGAAATAAGGAGAATGGCTTGCTAGAGGCAAGACCCCCATTGTATGAAGGGAACTCTTCCATTTGTGAGGTGTAGAGATATTTCTCTCAAAGGAATGCCAAGATCCAAGGGATCTCATTAAGGAGGAGATTCACTCACATGTTGGTAGAGAGGAGGTGCATAGAAGAACCTACAGCGTTGCACTATTGGAAGAAGAAGAAGAGCAGAAGGATCAGCATGAAGGGATGATGGGCATTCACCCTTATCTACTTCAGATATTTTCTTCACATAGGAGAGGGAATGCACTGCGTAGTAGAGAGAGAGGGACCTTTCATTCATCTCATATATACAGTCCATTTCCTATCTTGATGTCTCACTTTTTGGAGGCTTTCCACCTGGGAGGCCACATGATCTAGAGATGATGAGAGGCATCATGTCATTTGGTTCACCACTCTTGGATTCTGGAGGGGTGGAGACATTAGAGGAGTCCATCACAATGCAGAGAGTTTTGGGATAAGCACAAGGAGGAGGGATACACTCTCTCATTTTCAGTACCACCCATTCTCATAATTTTTATTGCGCAGATAGATTTGCTGCATGGATGGAGGATAGCATCTTCATGATGCAGGATGACTGATCCATAGATTTGGTGAGAAAGAGGATACTTCCTTTGGGGAAGGAATATTTCATGCATTGGAGTAGATGGAGGCCACTCATGCTTACATTGGCCAGGATCGGGAGATTCTTTGGAGGTGATAGTCTCTCATGGGAGGCTCATTTTCAGAGATCATTATTTCTATTTGAGCATGAGTAGCTGCATGATGGGCATGGTAGAAACTTGGAGGATGACTTTGGCATGGGGGATGTCAAGGTAGTAGGCAGAAGCGTGAGGGGAGCACTTTATTGCAGATTACCAGCACTATCTATGTGGAGGATTGATCCCGGTTGAAGGACTCAAATTTTGGTTGAGTGTTCCCAGGATCTTGGTGCATGCATGATTCTTGATGACCCGGAGGGAGATGACAGATAAATGGTTGATGATATGGTCATATATTGTTATGGAAAGATCTTCTTGACTAGAGTTTCTGGTTTCAAAGAGAAATTATTGCATGCAGCACATGAGGACTTCCTAGCTATGCATTCGGATGCATACTTTGCTTTGCTAGAGGAGTTCACTTGGGAGGGAATTCAGTATGATCTACATCAACATATGGATAGATGCATAGCCCAGATGTTTTTTGGAGAGGTTGGCACAACCATTCCCTTACTCATTGGAGGAGAGGGAGAGCATTCAGATGAGCCATTTCATCTCAAGGACCGGAGTACATGGTAAAGGAGGTGTAGATCTTCATTTTGATTTGCCTTCCTTTACTTCTTATGGGCAGTTTGATGAGCTAAGGATGATCACACCTCCTTATGCTCCCTATTGTGATGTACTTTTGTTCCATTGTAGCAATGGGAGTGGCCATTCTTATGATGGGTTGTGGGGGAAGCCACATGCTTCTTGGTGTGCACCATTGGCACCAATTTGTATTTTTATGATTCCATCTTGTGAGGAGTTTGTGGCAGCTGTTGGGCAGTGAAAAAGCTATGAAATTACTATGTATTTTCTCATTATTTTACTATATACATACTCCTTTTTGCCTTGGAAAGGTAATTTATTGTAAGAATTATAATAGAATTGGAAAGGTTTATGTTTAGTACAAAAAGATGGCTAAAGGTTACTTTTTGTTGAAAAAACAGGAATTTGACGAGGTGAACAGTTGTACCAAAGGCGGGGTTGAAATTCATGTAACTGCTGCTCCATCAGTGTTGAACCATATCCAGCCAAAGACAAGGAGATCTGAACAAATTGCCAAGAAAAGGCAGGGGACAGCTCGGCCTCGGTCAGAGTAAACAGGATGATAACTAAACAAAGAGGAGCGAATCCATCAGGATCCTTTGATCTTGAGGGATCACTGTTCAAACTCATCTTATTCCTTGAATTGTCTGTCGAGATTTGATATAAAAAGCAATGTCCTTTAGTGACAGTCAGTCAGGGAGTTGGTCGAAAGGATTTACATTTAAAAATTTCCTCTGTAATATAATGTTTTATTGACTCTCGGATTTGAGAGAACCTCCTCTGTAATGCTTTATGTTGGTTTAATATAAGACACACATTTCGTTCATATTCTAAAGTTCTGAATTAGCCCAACAGTATTTCACTGGCGCTAAGGGCCCAGCTCTGGTGGAATCACTTCGCTGTTTGTATTTTTAATCCTTGCTTACTGTTGTGTGGAGTGTGTTTAATGTTTATTTCAATTACATAATTTATTTATCGTTGTTAGATCAAATACAGAGTCATTACTGTTTCATATTTTACAAGAAGCACATTTATTTTTCGGTTATCTTGCTATCATTATAAAGCTTTGCTATTCTGTATCTGATTCAAGTTGCTGTTCCATTAATTTATGATTTGTTATAATTGATTGTTGCGTGGTAAGTGGCTATTGACAGGATTGAAGTGTGGAAATCTAGTTGCTTGATTATGTTAGAATTTTAATTGCTGTTCATTTCATATTGCTGTTCATTGTTTTTTCATAGCTTCCGATTAGCAAATAGATGAGTTATAGTTACATGCTGCTGTTCCTTTCCATATTTTGTTCCTTTTAGTTATTTTCATTAGCGCGCAGATTGAGTTTTCTTCAATTGCTTTAAATATCGCCAACTGTAGAGGACACTGGTTATTGCTTCCAAGTCCCCAGATTGGTTATCTTGCATCGATTTCTAGGGGAAGGAGTTATTGCTACTATATCCCTGATCGATGTTTTGCAAGATTGATGTAGTTTAATTTTCAGAGTATTTCCATTCATGTCACTGTAATTAGATTTATTTACAAGCATTTGTTCCTTTGCATTTAAAATTCTGTACTACATCTTCACAACATTTCTCTTAGATAATTACAGCCTCAGACAGAGTACACTCTTGAAATAAAAAGTCGCTCTTGGATTGATGATTAATGTAGGCTAATTAGGTGTTCAAAAGATACCTTTTTACGACCCAACAATAGTAAAAAAGTGGCTAGTATAGCACTTTTTAATTGTGGTTTTGATGCAGGCTAAGAGGTACTGCGCAGGTTCCATGAGTGGAACTATGAACCACTCTTCGGTTGTCCTATGAAAACTTGTTTTTATTGCATATTGCTCCATTGTATTTATGATATTTGTACACTTATGAGGAGAATTTTTTGGAGAGTATTGTATGTACAGCTCATTGGGAGCATGATTCTCCCCATTGTATATGTTTTATCTTGCAGGAGACACCATGGGCAAACCATGATTGCCACATTGCTACTTGTCTCTTCTTGTGGGAGGAACCACTTGGAGAATTTGAGGAGGAATTTCATGGCCTATTTTCTTGATGGGGTAGCTTGGGCCATTCTTGGAGGCCATACCATTTCAGCCCAAGGACAGAGGCAGCCCCATGAACACTTCAAATGGAGAGAGGGCCATCATGAGAAGCACAAGCACAACTCTCCATTCAGCCCCAACTCATTGCAGAAACCAGGGGTTGAAATTTTTACTTGGATGATAGCATGGATGAGAGGATCATCATTGGGAGAAAATTTTTCCCATGCATATCATCACTCCTACCTTAAGGAGGCCATGGCACAACAAGAAGGATTCAACTACACCTTCTATATTTCCATGAGGAGCATTTTTTTCAGCTTGCATACTTGGGAGAGAGCATTGGAGGACAAGTTATTTGCAGCATCTTTTGAGCAGTGGTAAAGCTTGTTGTTGAGGAGGCCACAAGAGAAGAAAGGGGGAGAAATTTTGTTCTCTCTATGCAGTTTCTTAAGGAAAATAAAAATGTGGGAGGGGAGGACTGTAATGTTCCCAATTTTTAGACTCAAGCTAAAATGGAACATTATAGTT
The DNA here is from genome assembly GCA_034641835.2 of Pinus albicaulis. Taxonomy (NCBI): domain Eukaryota; kingdom Viridiplantae; phylum Streptophyta; class Pinopsida; order Pinales; family Pinaceae; genus Pinus; species Pinus albicaulis. The sequence continues at coordinate 1,320,842,637 of CM076570.1, forward strand.
GCATATTTTATTTTTTCTTAATAAAATGGGTAAGGGGACACCTTAGCCCTCTTTTAATGAAGAAATAACACTCCTTGTGTGAAAGGATGATAAATAAGCAATTGAAATAAACACCTAAGGGTGTGAATGGAAGTGGGATCACTTGATTTAGTCACCTTTGACTAAAGTTAATAGCACTGCCCAAGGAGGAGAGGCTTCCTAGAGAAGTTGTGCAGTTTTGGAGGGAAGACACTCACATGAGGGTGGAAACCCTAATTGGTGGGACCATGGTGGAGAAGAGTTCCCTTTCTTTATATGGAGGAGATGGCAGCCCATTTGCATTATGTTTGGAGTTTTAGACTTGGGTTTGTAAAGGCTTGCATCCCCGGGTTGTTTAGCAGGGTGATGGTGCCCTCAGGCACTAGGGTGTTCCCGGTCGAGAATCCATACCTCTTCCTCAAGGAAGGATGAGGATTGAGATGAATTTTCCTCAATTTTGAATTTTCCACAGCTACTACCATCATCTACAATGTTAGCTCTGCAACAGAGAGGACGTTGTGTTGCTGTGGGCAGCAAAGGAGGAACTCATGGAGTCTCTCTTGACTTGTTTTCTTCAGTGGAGGAGTGATCTATTCATTAGAGGAGCTGCAAGGAGGTTTCCCGGGCTGCATTTCAAATCTTTAGCATGAGGCCAACATTCCATCATCCCCCACTGCGCAATCCATAGAGGAAACTACGTTATTTTAGAGGAGGCAGTGAGAGATGGGTTCTTGAGCTCATAAGGAGGAGTGTTTTTGAGACAAAGGGATCAACCCTTTGTGTTGGAGACATGATCAAAGGAGGGCAATCATATTTTAGATCAGCCACAACCTCATTCTTATTTTGTATTATTTGTAGTGACAACTCAGTTGTCACATTTTGGTTTTATCTGGCATTTCTAGCAATTATAGATTTCAAATTTCTGTGGTGTGAGTTTTGAGTTGTTGAGTTTGGAATCTCCACAGTGAGCATTTTTGAAATCTTTCATAGATTGGCTAGAAATATTGTATTTCAGCCCATCTCTTTGTTATTGGGCTATTTTCTTGTATCCTACAGCCACATTTGTATTTCATGCTAGCAGCTGCTACTCTCATAGAGACTGCGCAGGCATGGTCCTCTGGCATTCTGAGTAGTGCAACAACTCATGTATTTCAGGGTATGATCACTTGGAGTTTGGATCCATTGTATGAGGGGTTCTTATATCTTCTATTTCTTTTATATTTGCTAAATAATTTCATATTGTTGGCTGAATATCATTTCCCTCTCATGGTGTATTCAGATTTGCAGAGTTTAATGGTTATGATTCATATATTGCTGTAAGCTCTCTCATTGAGCCTTGCTTTAGAGACCTAGATTGGGGATATCTGAATAACCCTTCTAGAGTTATTTCTTTAATCTCATTTTCTACAAGGGAGTTTTATTAGATATGTTCTAGGGCATCCCAGCAGTGGTTTGCCTTATTTATGCAGTGAATTCCTTATACAGTGTCCTCAAGGACCTTGTAGCAGAAATTCCCGAAGTGGAAATATTGCATATCCATAGACAGAGTCTGTGAAGGGCCAACTAGCTTCTGGATCTCACACTTCCTTGTGAAGGTGACATATCTAGTAAATGCCCCAACATTCAATCTCTGGAATGGACTTGTGGTCTTTCTATAGAAGGAATTCTGGAATATCTTAAGATATTCTAGATGGAGCAGCAAGTTCCAGATTTGGAACATTACATTCTTCCAAAAGGAATATTTCTCCCTCTCAAACTGCGTTTTCTTCCCAAGCAAGCCACACCCTCTTAGGAAACGCCATTGAATTGGTCAAACTTGACCTTTCTCTCATGCCATTGCCCCTTTTTCACACTGTAAGGTGCAAAATAAAGCTGCTCCATAGATCCCTTTCACACTATGAGGGATTTTATTCCTACTCATGGGTCTCCTCACCCATTTTATTCACCTCCTAGATGATATAAGAAAAAATTAATATTCCAATTTGCTGCTTGCAAATTTTGGAATATTACATTCTAGCGAAGCTGACTAATTTACGGAACTTGGAGGCATTATAAAAATTCTTCCATGCTTTGTCATCAGGTCTATGATAGGTCCCAATTAGCCACTAAAAATGAATCATCTCACAATGGTATTTGCAAACATCCATTGGATCTTACAGATTGAAGTCCAAACGACCGAATGAAAATTTTTCTATCTCCTTTCCTTTGGTGTCTGCGACTTTAAAATTCTTGATTTTGTACAATATGATCTACATAGGAAGAGAGGGACAAGATGCTTTCTTCTTCCTATGAAAATTTTATAACAACCCTATGGAGAGATGGTACGTAACTTCTTGTATGACGAATTTATTGGTGGCATGCCTCGATAAAAGATGCAAAGACTTCTGTCCGTTGAACACTCTAAGGAAAGGGCCATCCGGTGAGGAAAACCAATCTAATATCTCTGACACTACTTCCATTTTCCCATGTGACATGTAAGGTGGATCTTCCTAAAAGATAAACTTGTATAAAAAAATGAGGAAGTGATCAGTCAATGTTTCCATTACTCCTTTGTGGCTACACTCTGAAAGAAACTTGCAATAGATGTGCACAATAGTGTCTTGTGGTATCGAAGTATAATTCATGTCAGGGAATGAATTGTGAGTGTAGATTACATCCAGTAGTGTTGAATTGAGGGGTCCTGACCCAGGTTTAGAGTTAATCTTAAAAAACAAAACCATCTTACTACTGGCCCTTTCGGCAGTGACCTACTTTCGCAAGTCAAAGTCTCACCCGAAGCAGTATAGGGGGGTACTGGAACTAGGTTTCCACACCCTGACAGAGAATAAATTGATGTGGGTGTCCACAGATCTATAATAATAATGGACTGGCCTTCACAACAGAAACCCTAACTATAAAAAAATCTAGGTCAACTTACACAGGCTACCTTGCGCGCACATAGATAATGTCTTCGCAATCCCTTCAACAGTCTTAGTAAATTGATATTCAGGTCTTACTATAGTAGATCTAAGCATCTAAAATTCATTTAAGCATTAAAACAAGTACATAACCGATCAATCACAAATAACATAAATCATAAGAAAATAGACTACAAAAACATATCACAGATGCATTTTGTACTCATAGTTATCCAAAACACTTCTTTATTCATTGACAATCGTAAAACCCTTTACACTTCTTCAGTTCCACCCGTGCACACAACCAGCGGGGTCTGCACACAGTCGGACTAAGGTCTCTGCGCACACAGCCAGAAAGAGCCTTTCAGACACTACAGATTCACTTCACATCTTAGAACATATCATAATCTTATAAAAACTGCCTTTTTACTATCTTATCCGACTCGATCTAGACTCCTATTTATATCTTAGCCTGTGCGCATCCTAATGTCTGCAAATTATGGTTTGCGACTCCTAGTTTTAACTTTTAGCCCGTTACAACTCATGAAGGTGCTTTGACCCACCCGAAATCCCCTTGATTGTGCATTTCTTAGCATGCACGACTAAAAAATACAAAAAATACTTATTAATTACCCAAAAATGTTGTCCTAAGGAACCCTACTCCAACAGTCCCCCAACACAATCTTGTGACTCGTCCCAAGTCACAGAGTTACTAGGGTCTTCATCTTTGTCTTCGATTCTTCGATGGCAAAAATGAAGGGCACAAGGATGCTTGTGCTCTGATTGGCTACACTCTGTGTTATATCCACCAATTTATGAGAAGTCAACCCTTCTATGGCAAGATTGATACTCTGATATGTTTGGTTTAAGTTCTTCACAACAACATCCATATCTTGTGACAACTTTATCGCTTTCTCTGCCCACAGCTTCATATGTTCTATCATAATGTGCTTCTTTCTTCGCAGGTCCTCAACTTCATCGCACAATATCTGACTTGTTTGCAACTGGGCCGTCCGTTGAGCAAGTACAAATGTAGGCAGTGCCTCCTAAAGGTCATCAACCGCCTACTCCTTGGCGCACAGTTCCTGTGAAATATTCCAGAAAAGGGGGTCTGTCTGCACAGATGTCCATAGGCCCATAGTGGTCTCAAGTAGCTCGGTTCCCTTTTCAACTGTCACGAAATTACTTGCTGAAGCTTCTTTGACCAAGGCCACATGCTGCGCTCACACTTCTGGTGGAGTTTCTGGTTGAAGCTTGGTCCGCAACTCCATGAGCTGTTGCTCAAATTCTTCCTTAACTGCCTACACTTCGGATTTGGAGGCCTTCAAAGCTGTTACAAGACCTTCAACTTTGGCTTGCGGCATGGCTGAAGCAGGAATGGAAACCTTTAGCAGGTCACCACAAATTCTATCAATTAGAGTCTCTAATTCTGCGCACTGTGTTATTGTTGTCTAGGCCTGGAGAGACTCTTCTGTTTTTGCCGATGTTGGAACAGGGTCCCCTAAAGCTGCGAATTTTGTGTATTTTTGGTATTAATTAGTCTAATGTAGGGGTTTTAGGGTGGGTCAAAGCCTTGAATGCATTGTAATGGGTCAAGGGTAGACCTAGAGTCTGGAAACCACAGTTTGTGGACCGTAGGAAAGTGTAGGCTAAGTCATTATAAATAGACGAATATTTTTGAGTCTTTAGGTAGGAAAGAATTAAGTTTTATGCTAAGTGCGAATTGTTAGATCTGTGTTGGGTCGTTTGGGTAAGGACTCCTGCTAGCTGTGTGCACGGAGATCCTCAGTCGTGCTGTGTGTAGACCCTGCTAGATGTGTGCGCAGGCTGTGTTGGATTGTAACTGGATTTTTGGATGTTACTATATGTGGATATAGTTAAGATATCTCTGTGTTATCTGATCTGATGTGCTACTGTTGATGCGAACCTTGGGAATCTTTTGGAATATAGTTGTGTTATCTGCTGCGAATCCGTCTGTGTTATGGTACGAAGTGTATATGTAATTTGTTATTGATGTGTTATGATATTGTGTGCTAATAACTGCTGATACACACATGGATACGAAGTTATTGACTATATATGTGCATGGTAATAGCTCCGTTATATTGTGGATTATAACAAACCTACGAATAGACCTGTCTTGTGTGAACCTGATAGGTTGCGAACGTGGATCTGCTTGATTTACCTACTCTCTCCTAGGGTGCGGAAACTTGGTTCCAACACCCTCCCATACTGCTTCGGGTGAGACCTTGACCTGCGTAAGAAGGTTATTGCCGAAGGGCCAGTAGTATAGGGGTTTGTTGGAAAACCTTAACCTCTGAACCTGGGTCAGGACCCCTCGAGCCAAAAAATGGTTCCATTGTGGGGATTGGGAGCATTTTGAGAGAGAGATCAGGTAATGCCAAGAGAACGTTGGAGACCTGAGAGGAGAGAAATTGAAGAGTGGTTTGAAAAAAAAGTTCAGGAATTCACGGTAAAAGAGAATCGCAGCACAAAGTTTACAATGGACAAGTACAAGAATAAGTACATTTTCACTAAATTCTACGAAATTTTCTTTGTAACATTTGTGAACGAGCTTAAGGAGTGGCTGGCAAGACTCATAGATTTCCAAACATGTTGTAAGGACGAGTAGGTCACGCAATGGACTCCAGAGTTGATCCAACAGTTATAAAGGACTGATAACACCATCACTCGTACGATACATCAATGGGTGGATAGTGTGCTAGGAGGATTTGTGACGAAGTTTGCAGTTGATCAATTCGTGTCCTATTCTGAGGCAGAGTGAAGGTTCTTCAAGGGTTTCCAGGGTAAGTTTTTGAAAACGTTTCCATTACTGATTAAAATATTATTGTGTGAAAATGGAATTCTGTGCAGCCATACAGAGTGAATGAGCTTCGATCAGAGTGAGGGTACAACATGAAGTGGTAAATACTACAGAACTAATCAAGAATGAGATAGATCTGTCTACAGTCCAGTAAGGGATTCGACTGCGCGTAGCCCTCCAACTACACCACCTTCAAACCAGTATAGGGGTAAAAACTCACCTGTACCTCCACCTCCGAAGACAAGATGGCATCGCACATGAAGCTAGCTACCTTCAAGGCTGTAGGGGATGAAGACATGGACTAGTTCTGGTTTATCGCAGAGTCAGTATGGACTTCATAGAATGTGGCCAACGATGTTGTGAAAAGGGTACAATTATCCCTTGCCTTTGAAGGAAGAGCCCTGGATTTTTATATGGGATACGTAGCTCAACATACGAATGCGACCATTCAAGAGGTTAAGAATGCCCTAAAACAACATTTTTGGAAGCCTAAATCCTACTCTCATATAGTGAATAACCTAAAAGATTTTAAACAAGGGCCCTCTAAGTCTGTATGGGAGGCTGACCAGTGGCTAAGGAAGGTGATCAAGGAAGGGGAATTTCTATATGATGATAAACAACACAAGGAATGGTTCATCTCTATGCTACTACCTCACCTATGCGTACCTATGGGTCAGAAAGCCATTGAATCACAGGAAAAATCTTTGGAGATTACGATGAAGTTAGAAGCCGCGCCAAGAGATGATACCTAGTTGGGAGTACAACAAATCCAAGGGAAGTTGGAGGCAATGCACATGGAAATCCAGAACCTGCAAAAGGACTGAGGGAAAGAAGCTAGCCTAGATATATGGTGCATACGATGTAGGGTATCAGGCCATACCAAGAATCAGTGTCCACTGCTGGCAGACTACCTACAGGCCGGGGGACCCAGTCCATTGCGCCCTAGGGAGAGTATGGGACCAAGTGTACCAACGTTTTAGTGTGATGATTGTCACATAGCTAGCCTACATGATACTAACCATTGCCCCCATCTGGGTGCATATGTTCCAGAACTGAAGCAACAATGGTGCCGATTTTTCCGATCAGTAGGACATGATGAATAGAACTGTTGAACTTATGATCTAATGAGAGACCAGGGAAACCTATATAGGGTACAATCGAACCCTTCTTCACCAAGATCCCCCTCAGGAATAGGTGTCTCCGCAGCTAGGGGCAGGGGAGGGGGCAGAGGTGGAAGCCCAGGTAGGGGAAGAGGAAAAATGATTTTCTATAACTGCGGAAAAGTAGGGAAATTTGCAAGGGATTGCCTAAACCCTGCAAGGAAATATTGTAGATACTGTAGACAACTGGACCATGTGATTGAATACTATCCAATTCTGATAGCAAAAATGTAGGAAAAGCGGTATACACCTACGTAGAATGTGCAGAGGGTTACGACAGAACCTAAAAAAGAATGACCAAGCATTAATGTCATAACATGCAGCGGCATGGCCACAGGGGGAGCTAAGGAGAAAGTTGCGGCCGAGCCTCTTATCCGAAAACATCTATCAAACAGGAAGGGTTGGACTTACAGAAGGAAAAAGAAACCTTTATCACAGCTCGCAAAGACTTTGCTAAGGCTGAGGCATCTACTTCTCAGGCCCCCGCAAACCTCAAATCAGATGATAAGGTCAAACCATTTTTGCAAGCATGTATGAAGTTGTTATGCAACCAACGGGTCGTAGAAAATATTCAAGAATTAATAGACAGTTGCACGGAAAGAACTAATCCACCCCTGGAAGTTAAGGATGTGCATAAACTGTACAAGCATAAGAAATGCACTGGTAGGGAAATGCGGTTAACAACACAGATTGGAGATTATGAAATGGATCAGGTTATTTTGGACCTGGGATCAGATGTGAACGTACTGCCCAAAACAACTTGGCAGTGAATGGGAGAACCTAAGTTGTAATGGTCCAATATCCAGCTGTGCATGGCCAACCAGCAGAAGATCATACTGTTGGGGAGACTATCAAAAATCATGGTAGATATTGCAGGAGTTAAGGTCCGGGATGACTTTGAAGTAATTCAGATTGTAGAAGATGCAGACCCCTATCCTGCGCTCCTAGGATTGGATTGGGCCATAGATATGGGAGGTATCATCAAGCTAAATAAAAGAATCATGGTGTTTGAAAATGAGGTACGCAGGTGATAGTACCACTAGACCTTGCAGAAGGAGAACATTATATGGAGCTGATGCGTGAAGAAGAGGATGTGGATCACATCTATAAGTTAACTGTGCGGGACGAAGATTGGATCAATCCTACGACTAATGGTGTACTTTTCTGGGAAAAGGATAGTGAATGTTTCTCAGACTCTAACGGGGAGATGGAAAACTGGTAGAATTGGTTACTGATGTATCTACACTGTGACATCTTAGAATCACAAAGAACTTCCGATGCATCTCCTCAGAGGTAAGATAACTTACCTACTTTGATGGTTCTAGTAGTATTAAGGAGTTTTTACGAAAATTTGAAACTGAGGTTCCAAGAGAGCGAAGGCTATGGGCCCTTAATCTAGCCATGCACGCAACACCTGCGATGTGGTGGGACACACATAAGGGGGCATTCCAGGATTGGGAAGAGTTTCAAGATATGATGATCTTGTGATTTGAACCTCTGGTCCACTTGCACATAAAGACATTCCTTGGACCAGGAGACCCGTACGATAATTTGTTCACTTGGATGGAGAAATGGTGTGACTGGACTACATAAGAATGGTTTCACTTGTTTATTCATTCCTTGGGACCAATTCCCACCACATGGTACTTAGATGCGGAGCTACATTAGCACACCCACCACTGGGAAACATTAAAGGATGAATTTGTAGGGACATTTGGGTTAGCAAGGGGAACAGAGGCGCTTGACGAAGCTTTGCAGGATATAGATACCTTCGTATTTTATGAATTGCACCCTTACGCAGCACTTGGGGCACCAACATGGGAAACACAGATGAAGGATATTTTCAACTACCACAATATAGAAATAGAAGAGTGTGATGAAGATTTGTGTAATGTCTCTATCCCGGATTCAGAGGGAGAGTGCGCAACTTTTGGACCCCCACTACAAACTGTTGATGTTACTAAGCCTCTGAAGCTGTGAGAAATCAACATTGGCACGTAAGAGCAGCCTAAGTTGGATAAAATTGGGGATTACTGGTATGATGATACAGTAGGAAAAGTTACAGAACTGCTCACCGAGTATTAGGACTTATTCCCGATGAAGTTTTCAAAGCTTAAAGGGATCACAGGGGACCTAGGGGTTATGCGCATCACATTAAAACCATATACGTGCCCTGTGAAGTAGCGGCCTTATCGGTTGAACCCTAAGTATAAACAAAAGGTCAAGGAAGAAATTGAAAAGATGCTGGCAGCAGGTATCATCGAACTGGTTGAACAGTCAGACTGGGTAAGTCTGATGGTGGTTCAGGAGAAAAAGACGAAGGGAGAGATACGAATCTGTGTGGAATTATGAAAATTGAATGATGCCCATGCCATTCTCAGATGAAATCCTTGATAGCGTTGGAGGGTAGGAAGCGTACTCATTTACAGACAGGTTCTTGGGCTACCATCAGATCTGAATCGCACCTGAAGATTGCAGAAAAAATACGTTTGATACTGAATGGGGATCCTTTCAGTATACTGTCATGCCGTTTGGACTCAAGAATGCCCCTGCCATATTTTCACAAGTAGTAGTCGTAGTGTTCAAATATTTCATACATAAATTTTTGGAGGTTTATTTTGATGATTGGACTGTCTTCGGCTTAGTGAAGAAGCACGTCTTGAACCTGTGCATGATGTTGGATGCCTATAGAAAACATCAGATCTCCCTAAATATCAAGAAGTGCATATTCTGCGTACCCTTCAAAATCTTGCTCGGACATATAGTTTGCCGACAGGGGTTGATAGTTGATCTTGAGAAAGTTTCAATTATCATAAACCTAGAATTTATAAAAACTAAGAAACAACTACATTCAATCCTTGGACACACAGGCTATTACAAGAATTTCATTCAAGGGTACGCGCTGATTACAACACCTATGGAAAAATTAAGAAGGATGTTTCATTTTTTGGGGATGATGAGTGTCAGAAGAGCTTCGAGCTACTCAAGGAAAGGATGGTCTCTACGCCTATTCTCATATTTCCTGACTGGGCGAAGATATTCCATGTTCATGTAGACACATCATGAATCACCCTAGGAGCTGTCCTCACGCAGCCTGGAGAAGGAGACATTGATCACCCTGTTGCATTTGCTAGTAGGAAACTCTTTGGTGCGGTGTGCAACTACTCCACTACAGAGCGGGAGGGATTGGCCACGGTCTATGCATTGCAGAAATATCGACACTATTTGTTAGGAGGGCACTTCAAGTACCTGGTGAATAATCCTGTGTTGGGGAGGGGGGAGAAATCTACCGATGGCTACTGCTATTCCAGGAATACGACTTTGAGATCATTGTCAAGCTGGGGAAGTTGAATGTTGGGCCGGATCACTTGTCCCAAATTGAGAGTGGTGAGTAACTGACCAACCTGGAAGAAGGATTTATTGATGCACAAATGTTTTCTATTAAGGTAGTTGATGTGCACTTCACCAACATCATTCAGTTCCTGACTACGGGCATGGCACTTGCAGAGTATTCGGTACAACGGAAGAAAGAGTTGGTAAACCGCGTTCCAGATTTTAACATCATCGCAGGTCATCTATATAATATGGTGTTGGGAAAAATACTGAGAGGGAGGGGGTGAATCAGTATTTAGGGAAAACTAAAACTTTTTACCTTTTCATGCTCTAAAACCCATACGCGACTTTGCTGAATACAACTAGCGTATACACGCGGATATCCTTCATGAAACTCGCGTATACACAGAGATCTAATTATGCCATTAATTCTTCACTTATATCATTCTATCATTCATTCATTGATGTTCTGCCAAGTAATGGCATGTGCATTAGAGCAAGAATAAACCATCACATAGCTCACATAGACACCGGGATTTTGAGTGCGACTCAGTGGGAGAAAACCTTGCGATTTATCGGCCTTCGGTATTTTATTATAAACATCTTACAACATATGTCTGCACAGCCCATGAACTCCCTCACTAACCGTGACACCCTGTGCTCGTTTGTGACTCTGAGCTCAGCAGGCTGGCCTTGGGCTCTGCAGGAAGGGAGCTACGACCCCCACAGTCCTCGTTTGACCTCACGGAAGGCACAACACGGCGAAGGCTACAACCCTCAGCACCTCTATGGACCACGTTTCATCAATTTTCACACTGGATCCAAAGCTTCTTTTAGGACACAACTTGCAGGCCACGTTTCATCATATTTTCAGATTGGACCCACTCCATACTTTTAAGCTCAAACATACAGCACCAATAGATACTTGTCAATTCAGATAAACCAGACAGATAGCAGTATCACAGCAGAACAGATCAGACATTTCATACCACAAACTTCAGAAAACCCTAGTTTTGCATACGCGCTTTCCTTTCACTGATACCACGTATACACGCGCTTTCGTTCACATCAACCAGCGTATACATCTGTTTATACTTCAGGGCAGATACGCACTTTCGCTTTACCAAACCCCTGTATATACCCGCTTCCGCTGTTCCGAACTAGCGTATACATCTTCAGTCATTATAGAGCAACATACTTCTTCAGATCAGATATTCAGTTCAGATTTAACCCTTTTTCTTCAGACAGATGTTCGCCTCATCTCAGATCTAAGCATTCCATAAACAGATCTAGCATATACAAATACATTTCAGATCTAGATACCCTTCTTCATCATTTTCTTCATTGGTGCATCATGCATTCAGATCTATCATTCAAACATAACCCTTTCCATTCAGATATACTTCAGAGAGAAGTATTCATTCAAGCTCAGACGTCTTGCACCCACACTTCTGATTTGCACAATGAATTTCTTCTCTTTATATAGGTTTACCTTTTATCAATACCATGAGCCAAAACCACATTACTTCCGATGGTATTCCTGGACGGGGTCATTTAGATGAATCATTACCCAATACAATGGGTCAATACCATGGTGGTTACCCCTGGTTTTGCACTTTATGAGCGCTTTTTCCCATACGCGACTTGGAGCGTTGTTTCCTGCGTGCATACACGACTTCTCCTAGACAAATCCGCGTATGACTTGAGACATACTCTTTTCATCATAGATCTAGCACATATTGAATTCCTTTCTTCATTACCTTCTCTACTCTCTGTAGATACATCAGATTTACATCATTTAACAAGTTTATCAAGACATATTCTATCAAGCACAACTTCATCAAGTAGGTTGCCATCATCTTCATCAAGTGGGTTGCCATTCACGGACAACACTCTATCAAGTGGGTTGTTCATCAAGGACAACACTCAGCATCATATTGCCAACAGACATCATATCACATCAGATTTACATCATTTACCAAGTCCATCAAATCAATAATAACTTCATCAGGTGGATTGCCATCACGGACAACACATGTCAACAATCTCATGTATTCATCTTCATTTAGTGGGTTGCCATCAAGGACAACATTTTGCATCATATTGCCAACAATCTCCCCCTTTGGACTTGATGGCAACCATGATGGTGTTTGATCATTACAACAGATAGATACATTAAGAATACAATGACACCATGTCGCTCTCCCCAATTTGACATCATTCTTTTTCTTCATTCAAACACCATGTCACTCTCCCCCTTTGACATCAAGGGAAAAGGGTGAATCAAAACCAACATACTCTCCCCCTTTTCTCCTCATGTGGAAGAAGCGTTCTGCAGATCTGATATATACTGAAGTGACCAAGCTCCCCCTGAGTTCATGCTGAATATTCAAACATATTTTCCAATGAAGTACATGAATCTATGAATTTCCTATCACCAATGACTCATACTTACATCAAAGATCCATCCAAGTGGATTTACATATGAGACTTAACTACCCAACCAAGTGGGTTTACAAATTTGACTCAGCTACCCAACCAAGTGGGTTTACAAAATTTGACTCAGCTACCCAACCAAGTGGGTTTACAAATTTATCAAGTCCTTACATGACTGAATATTACAATGACCTTTTCATCAAACTACAAATATAACTTTAAGACCAACACCAGAAAGTCCTCAAGAAAGAGAACATATTTCAGAACCATCATAATGCCAACAATGCATTATACTCAGCAAAGCTAATTCTCCCCTTGAATCTGTGCATCCAAGCAACCTTTCCATATGACTAAGGCTCCCCCTTAGTTTGTGCATCCTGAACACTTTTACCAAAAAATCATCAAGGCATCTTTATCAAAACATTAGAAATAGAATTATGAGAAATGGAACACCACCAGAGATACCAAACAGTATCAGAGATACCAAACAGCACTGTAGTTGTGCTGAAGAGAGCTGACGCCAATCAGAAAATTGTATATACGCGACTGTGTTTCAGGAAACCCGTGTATCCAATACCATCTTCTATATTTTAACCAAATCTGATCCTCTTGTGAGAAAAAGACAGTGTTCAGCTTCTTTCTGGGATATTTGAATGCTTCTTTGGACTATAGATAGATAGAACAGTGTAGTTGTGTCTTCAAGCGTCATCCAACGGTTGTAGCATAAGCACATTAGTAACCAAGCCTTCAGATTCTTTGCAGCATCAATACAATCTTTCCAAGAGAGATTATCATACCAGAACAACATCTTAAAATATGTGTCAAGCAATAATCCATGTGGTCCAATATCATCAAGATCTTCAAGATTTAACATGAAGTAACATATGTAGGCAAAATATCTCAACCAGAGTAACAAACTTTGCGTGATCTATTCTTATTTCTGAATCAAACAACATCCAACTCATCCATGTGTGAGCACAAAAGATACTTATCAGCAACCAGGGCTCAAAATCTCATCATAATAAACCATGTACCAAGTCATCATCATTTGAGCATGAGTATCACAAAAACCAAAGAATAAGCATTCATATTGCCAACAATGCAATCATTAGTATTCAACCTGCTGCTCCCCCTGAACCAGTGCTCCTTCTTAACTTGTGCAACCTGAATACGTTCATCAGTAAGTCATCAGCAACAATCTCTGCATGAACTACCCTTATCTCCGAATTATAAGACTTTCATCTCAACAATGAATACTCTTCATCAAAAAGAAAACATGACTCATCCACAATCTTCAACATAAGAAACCATGTATCATATCATCATTATTTAGAACTGAGACACTAAGTTGATATTGAGTCAATAATACAGTTTTTAACAGTCGGACTGATGCTCCCCCTGAACCTCTGCTCCAGATCTTCAGCTATCATATAAATTCTCTTATCATCAATGCATACGCGACTGTGTCTGCTGGAACTCGCGTGTATACACGACTTTTGTTAATAGAACCCGCATATGGAAAGTGAAGCATAGAAATTTTTCACATTCCTTCATCTCCCCCTGAACTTGTACTTCCTGTACCTGTCTTCTTCATATCAGATGCTCTGTCAGAAATACATATAACCAGAACAATCAAATCAATCATGAGAGACATCATACATTGCTCCCCCTGTGACAATACATTACTAAATCTCATAATGTATCCCACATCATTCCTGCAGTCAATCAGAGAAGTAAGCTTCAGAAGCGGATGACTGCAGTAGGGTCAAAATTCCCTACGTTTCTGATCGGTCCTCCATCTTTTTCCAGATTTGTTTGAACTTTCTATTTGTGTACTGGAAGTTATCCAATTTCTCATATCTGTTCAACCTGCATTCCTTTTCTACATGTCCATACTTGTTACAAGAATAACATCTCATGTGTCCAGAGAAATAAGCATAAGAATCATAATGAGTATTTCTAATCTTCATCCTTTTACAATCAGCTGCTTTATGTCCATACTTGTTACATGAAAAACAATATCCCTTGAAGAAACCAGAGTACCTTTCTATGTAGGAACTGTTTGATTGAGGCTGAAATGATCTGCTCCTGCAATTTGCTGCAACATGTCCATAATTATGACATTTAAAGCATTCAACTTTATTGACTGATTTCCTTTGAGATTTCATCATTGTTGGTTGACCTTTTGTTTCTTTCAACACTTCAGGTTTGGCATTGACATCCTCTGAATTTTTAGCACTTCCTTGTGAGCTAGATTCTCCTTTAACAGTTTCATGGAAACCAAGACCAAGTTTGATAGCAGGAGACCTTTGATTACTCATAATATTGTCCAAAATGTTAGTACTATCTTGAAACCTCAAAAGTTTAACCTTTTCTTCTAATTTACCTTTGAGAATGTTTACCTCAACCTCCAAGGCTTGACATTGCTTTGTCATGTTTTCTTCTTTCCTTCTTCCATCTTCTACTTGATCCTTCAGATTTAGAATCTCTTCTTTCAACCAATTTTCGTTTTCTTCACATGTTTGTTGCAGCTCTTCATTCTTCTTATTTGATTTTTCCAGATCTTCTTTGAGAGAGATGATTTCTGCTTCAAGGCATTCCTTTTCAAATGGTTGTAGAGGTTCCTCATTCTTCTTACTTGATGCTTCAAGATCTGCTTGCAGAGAGATGATTGCAGCTTCAAGTCCTTCATTCTTCTTGCTTGATTTTTCGAGATTTGCATTTAGATCATTGATTTCTGCTTCTAGTTCTTTAATTCGATTGGATGCATAAGTATGAAACCTTTGATACTTGTCCACCTGTCCATTTAGCATTTCTATTTGATCTTTCATTTGAGAGATCATCTCATTGTAGATAGAATTTTCTTATAACTTCCTTCCTCTTTTTCAAAACTATTTCCTCACTATGTTTTTCTATAAGGACATTTTTAGCAAAGATAGTGACCAACTTTTCCACACTCAAAACATTTGAAGGGAAGCTTACCTTTGAATCTTCCAGTACCTAGTTGGAGTTTTCTCACGAAATTCGCTTCTTCTTCATCGGATATATAGCTGGATTCTTTGACAACTTCCTTTTCTTTTCCTCTTGCAGATACCTTAAAATCAGTTTCTCTGATTTGAGAAGGACCTCCTTGTCTCATTTCAAAGGCAGTCAGAATACCATGTAATTGAACAATAGTAAGAGTTTGAAGATCTTGCCTTTCTTCAATAGCTGAAACTTTAGAGTCAAATTTTGAAGTCAGGGATCTTAAGACTTTTTCTACCAGAGTAGTATCAGTTATGGTTTCACCCAAATTTCTCATTCGATTTACAATATCATCCAAACGTAAGAAGAAATGGGCAATGCTCTCATCACTATGCATCTTCAAATTTTCATATTCAATTCTAAGAGTTTGGAGTTTTTCACTTTTTACCTTTGTGTCTCCTTCATAGCTTAGAATGATTTTGTCCCATATTTCTTTTGCTGAATGTAGCTGCATCACTTTAGAAAATTCTAGTTCAGACATGCTTCCTAATAAAACATTTACTGCTTTGGCATTGATTTCATACTTCTTCCTTTCTGCTGCATCAGTCGGAATACTTGCCGGGTATTGATAACCTTCTTCCATGATTTCCCATACATATGCACCAAGACTTTGCAGATATGCTTTTGTTCGTACCTTCCAGAATATCAGATTGTTTCCATTGAATAGAGGTGGCTTTATAGACATCACTCCTTCTTGACTTCCCATTGCGACAGATCTCCTTCAAACGATCAAGCTTCTGTAGAAGAACCTGCTCTGATACCAATTGTTGGGAAAAATACTGAGAGGGGGGGGTGGGTGAATCAATATTTAGGGAAAACTAAAACTTTTTACCTTTTCATGCTCTAAAACCCATACGTGACTTTGCTGAATACAACTAGCGTATACACGCGGATATCCTTCATGAAACTCACGTATACACAGAGATCTAATTATGCCATTAATTCTTCACTTATATCATTCTATCATTCATTCATTGATGTTCTATAAATAGTAAACATGTGCAGTAAGAACAGAATAAACCATCACACATAAGCATCACACATGAACACCAGGATTTTAGGTGGAAACCCAAGTCGGGAGAAAACCACCGCTGCAGTTGCTCAGCCTTCAATATTTTATTATATAGAAAACATCTTACAACATATGTGCTGGCGCAGACTTGACCAGCACGCAGGCACCCACCTGCGCTCGTTTACCAGCCTCTCCTGGAAGGGAGCTCCAACCCCCCGACTCGTTTACCAGCCTCTCCTGGAAGGGAGCTACGACCCCCCGATCTCGTTTACCAGCCTCACCTGGAAGGGAGCTACAACCCCCTGACTGAAGGCTACAACCCTCAACACCTCTATGGACCACGTTTCATCAATTTTCACACTGGATCCAAAGCTTCCTTTAGGACACCACTTGCAGGCCACGTTTCATCATATTTTCAGACTGGACCCACTCCATACTTTTAAGCTCAAACATACATCACCAACAGATACTTGTCAATTCAGATAACCCAGACAGATAGCAGTAACATAGCAGAACAGATCAGAAATTTCATACTCATACTTCAGCAAACCCTAGTTTTGCATACGCGCTTTCCTTTCACTAATGTCGTGTATACACGCGCTTCCGTTTACATCAACCAGCATATACATCTGTTTATACTTCAGGTCAGATACGTGCTTTCGCTTTACCAAACCCGCGTATATACGCGCTTCCGCTGTTCCGAACTAGCGTATACATCTTCAGTCATTATAGAGCAACATACTTCTTCAGATTAGATATTCAGTTCAGATTTAACCCTTTTACTTCAGACAGATGTTCACCTCATCTCAGATCTAAGCATTCCATAAACAGATGTAGCAAATACAAATACATTTCAGATCTAGATTCCCTTCTTCATCATTTTCTTCATAGGTGCTTCATGCATTCAGATCTATCATTCAACTGTAACCCTTTCCATTCAGATATACTTCAGAGAGAAGTATTCATTCAAGCTCAGACATCTTGCACCCACACTCCTGATTTGCACAATGAATTTCTTCTCTTTATATAGGTTTACCTTTTATCAATACCATGAGCCAAAACCACATTACTTCCGATGGTATTCCTGGACGGGGTCATTTAGACGAATCATTACCCAATACAATGGGTCAATACCATGGTGGTTACCCCTGGTTTTGCACTTTATGAGCACTTTTGCCCATACGCGACTTGGCACGTTGTTTCCCGCGTGCATACACGAATTCTCCTAGACAAATCCGCGTATGCCTTGAGACATACTCTTTTCATCATAGATCTAGCACATATTGAATTCCTTTCTTCATTACCTTCTCTACTCTCTGTAGATACATCAGATTTACATCATTTAACAAGTTTATCAAGACATATTCTATCAAGCACAACTTCATCAAGTAGGTTGCCATCATCTTCATCAAGTGGGTTGCCATTCACGGACAACACTCTATCAAGTGGGTTGTTCATCAAGGACAACACTCAGCATCATATTGCCAACAGACATCATATTACATCAGATTTACATCATTTACCAAGTCCATCAAATCAAGAATAACTTCATCAGGTGGATTGCCATCACGGACAACACATGTCAACAATCTCATGTCTTCATCTTCATTCAGTGGGTTTCCATCAAGGACAACATTCTGCATCATATTGTCAACATATGGGAGTTGATGAAGTGTTTTGAAGATAATTTTTGGAGCACGAATGACACGCTATCTTAGCATAAGCTTACGATGGTGTAGCAGGAGGTCACTACACAGGGAAAGCAATGGTGAAAAAGATCTTGAGAGCTGGACTATGGTGGCCTACCCTGCATAATGACTCTCATGACTATTATAAAGCCTGCGATATGTGCCAACAAACAGGAAGGCCATCACGCAGAGATGCAATTATCCTTTGTTGTGAAACCATCTCCAAAAATAGAAGAAAAGAGATATCAACGCCTTAGAAATAAGCCACTTTGAGGGGGAAACCTCAAATACATTACATAAATGAACAATTCTTGGATGATAAAAATTACAAAACATCCTTTCTATATATAGGAGTCCATGGGGCCATAATTTAATCTTAGTGGGGCAACAATGTAATCCTAGCCGACTTAACAATAATAATTTAAGGGCACAATAATCACAATATGGGGGTTACAAGGGTACAATAATAACAATAAGGGGGTTACACTAACAATAATAAGGGACTATACTAGTAATATAGGGACCTAACATGCCCCTCTCCTTCAAAAAAGTGTTGTCCTCAACGCTTGAGTAGCTATGGGTGCTTTTGTATAAAATTCTCATCCTCCCATGTAGAATCTTCAGTGGGTAAGTTCTTCCACTTGATGAGATACTCTGAAATTGATCGATTCCGTAGTTGTCGAGTTCTTGTTTCCATGACCGCTTTTGGTTCCAATATGATTTTTCCTTCCTCATCAAGTTCTGGCAATATTGTTTGAACTGGAACATTTTCACCTATAACCTTCTTTAAGCATGAAACATGGAAAACTGGATGTACTCGTGAAGAAGCAGGAAGCTCCAATTTGTATGCCATAGAACCAATCTTTTGCAACACCTTGTAAGGACCATAGTACTTCGGTGATAATTTATTATCCTTCTTAGCTTGCTTGAGGGACATTTGTTTGTATGGTTGTAGCCGTAAAAATACCCAATCTCCTACATCAAAACTTCTCTCGCTGCGATGTTGATCTGCCTGTTGTTTCATTCGATTTGTGCCAAATTCAGGTTATCCTTTAAGAGTTGGAGAACTTCTTGCTGATGCTCGATGTGATCTTCCACTGCTTGAACCTTCGAATTTTCCCTTAAAGATGATGTGATGGATGGTGGATGATATCCATAAAGTGCCATAAATGGGGTCATTTTTGCTGCAGTATGGAAGGAAGTGTTATACCACTATTCAGCAAGAGATAACCACTTGACCCATTGTGTTTGTTTATCAGATACAAAACAACAAAGATATCCTTCCAAAAATTTATTTACTATCTCAGTTTGACCATCAGATTGAGGATGATAAGATGAGCTATGAGCTAATTGAGTACCCAAACAAGAAAACAACTCCGTCCAAAAATTTCCAGTAAAAATGGGATCTCTGTCGCTCACAATAACCCTTGGGTTTCCATGTAGCTTTTGAATTGTGTCCATAAATGTAGTAGCAACTGTACCTGCTTTAAATGGATGAGATAATGCACAAAAGTGTGCAGACTTGGTAAGGCTATCAACTACCACCATGATGACACTATTTCCTTTAGACTTAAGTAAACCTGTGATAAAATTCATTGAAATATCCTCCCAATGTTGACTTGGAATGGACAAAGGTTGTAGAAGATCAGGGGTCTTAATTGTGTCAACTTTATTCTATTGGAAAATCAAACATTCCACCACAAACTTTTGAATATTAGATTTAAGGACATTCCAAAAAAATTCTTTCTTCACCTTATGGTAAGTTTTTAAAAATCCTGAGTGTCCTCCTAAAGGAGAAGTGTGCAATTCCAAAAGAATCTTTAGTTTTAGTTGGGAATTCCTAAAAAGATATAAGCGATCTTTGAACATAAGGAATCATTTTTCAAACTAAATGTATCATATGTACTAGGATCTTACTGCAACTTTTGAATGGGTGTCCACACTTCTTCGTCCTTCTTCCATTCATCTATTGCTTCAGTTATCCAATCTGGTTGGATAATAGAAATGGCACAAAGCAATGCTTCCACCTCTTCATTCTTTCTTGAGAGTGCATCTGCAACAACATTTAGCTTCCCTTTTTTGTAGATTATTTCAAAGCCATAAACCAACGTCTTTGTGACCCATTTTTGCTGCTCTTTTGAAGATAGTCTTTGTTCCAAAAAGTGTTTAAGACTGTCATGATCAGTTTTTACCTTGAAGTGTCTTCCCATTAGGTAAGTTTTCCATTTCTTTAGTGCATGCAGTATTGCTAACATTTCCTTCTCATAAATAGCTTTCTGTAAATAATTTCCTTTGATTGGACGACTTTCAAAAGAAATGGGTATTCCTTATTGCATTAAAATAACACCAATTCCATTTCCTGAGGCATCACATTCCACAATAAAGGTTTTTGTGAAGTCTGGCATAGCAAAGACTGGTGCTAGGCACATTGACTATTTAAGATGTTCAAAGGCCTTAGTTGCTTCAGGAGTCCATGAAAATGAATCTTTCTTCAGTAATGTTGTTAGAGGTGCTGCTATTCTCCCATAATTCTTAAAAAACTTGTGATAATACCCTGTTAACCCGAGAAATCCTTGCAATTGCTTTATGGTTGTGGGGACTTTCCATTCTTTAATGGCTTTAATTATTTAGGGTCTACCTTGACACCCTCGTGAGATACAATATGACCCAGATATTCCACCTATTGTACTCCAAAGAAACATTTGGATGTTTTTGCATATAATTGTTTCTCCTGCAATAGTTTGAGCACCTTATCAACATGTTGAACATGATCCCTCCAAGACCTGCTATAGATTAGTATATCATAAAAAATACTAGCACAATTTTTCTAAGGTAGGGTTTGAAAATGGAGTTCATCAACCCTTGAAATGTAGAAGGTGCCTTGGTAAGGCAAAAAGGCATGACCAAAAATTCATAATGACCCTCATGAGTTCGAAATGCTGTTTTTGGAATATCTTCAGTCTTCATTCTAATTTGATGATATCCTGAACGAAGATCCAACTTGGTAAAATAAATTGCTCCAAGTAATTCATCTAATAATTCATCAATCACATGAATGGGAAATTTATCTTTAATTGTGAGCTTATTGAGCTCCCTATAATTCGGACACATGCACCATGATCCACCCTTCTTGTGTACCAATACTATAGGAGCAAAGAAAAAACTTTGAATAGGTTGAATTATACCAGCCTCTAACATTTCTGCAATCATACGTTCAATCTCACTCTTTTGGACATAAGGATACCTATAAGGCCTGATGTTTGGAGGAACAATTCCTGGAATCAAATGAATAGCATGATCATGATCATGAATAGGTGGGAGTCCTTTGGGAGTTTCAAAAACCTTGGAATGATTGTCCAAGAATTTTTGGAGGTATGCAGAAATAGATGATTTTGATGTTGGAACTTCTAGTGAGCATAGTTGTGCAATTATGATTCGTTGTTGTTTATTTAGAAGTTTTTTCATGAAATTAGAGCTTATTATCTTTCGTAGCTTCCTTGCAATACCCCGTAATTCAACTTCCTTTCCTTCTAAAAAAAAATTCAAGAAAAGTTCTTGAAAATTAAAAGCTACCATCCCCAAAGATTGTAACCATTGTACTCCTAGTACAACATCAATACCTCCCATAGGAATGGAAAGCATTGGACTATTCAATACATATTCCCCCATGGTTAGCGTGATATTATGGCATTTTGCAGAGCAATTTATAGTTCCTCCATTTGCAACCATCACTTGACATTCTGGTGCTGGGTATAGGAAACAATTCAATTCCTTGGCTACCTTACAATGAATAAAATTGGGTACTACCTGAATCAATCAACACTATTACCTTTTTCTTCTCGATATGTCCTTCAATCTTGAGAGTTTGAGGAGTGGTAATTCCTGCCAATGCATTACATGATATAGTCGGACTCATTTCTTCCTCTTTTAGGGTTGGTTCCTGGTGTATATCCTCTTCTTGTTCATTTTCTTCTTCCTCTTCACAATCTATGTAAAATAATTTCTTCTCAGCACACTTATGACCTTTAGTGTATTTGCTATCACAAATATAGCAAATCCCTTTTGCTCTTTTTTCTTCCAATTGTTTTGGTGTCAACCTTGTAGGTTTTGGAAATCTAGGAGTAGAAACACTTCCCTCTTTATAGAAGTGAGTGGTAGGCTTCCTTGTCGCCATAATTTTACATTCAATTTTTCTTGCCAACCTGAATGCCTTCTCCAATGAATCAGGTTCCAAAATGCGAACTTCATGTTGGATGTTATCCTTTAAAGTACATATGAAGAGATCAATCCTGTGTTCCTCTGGAATATCAGTTACCCTTATATTCAATTTTTGGAAGTCCTCAATGTGCTCCCCCACTAAACCCTTTTGTTTGAGATTTATCAATTGGCTAAAGAAGGTGTTGCTCTTTATATCCTCATAATGTGCTATCATTTCCTCCGTAAAAATTGACCAAGTGACAATTTTTTTACGGGAGCAAAGCCATCGATACCATACAAATGTATTTTGTTCTAAATGTAAAGCTGCAATGCGTACCTTTTGTGTGTTTTGCACGTTATGGAGATCAAAATATTGCTCCATCTGTAGTATCCATGTTACAGGATCCTTTCCATCAAACTTCCTCATATCCATTTTTGGAATATGGTGGTTCTTCCCGCCAACATTAGAGTTTATGAAACCACGATTAACATTTATTTTTTTCTCATCATGAGTTTCCTCTACTATATTTTCATCATTAGGAAAATTTTCTTGTATCAAATTTGTCAAACCTTCCATGTCTACGTTTAGATCATTCTTCATGTTTTCCATTTTTCATCGATCTTAGCTTCCATGTCATCCATCTTAGTTTCCATGCCAGCTTCTATGCCATCTATCTTAGATTCCATGCTATTCTTCAAACCATCAATCTTAGATTCCACTCCTTTCTTCAAACCATCCATATTAGTTTCCATGCCTTTCTTCAAAACTTCCATGTCATTTTTTGTTGCTCTTTGCGAAAGCGAAATTTGTTGCACTTGCTCTTGTAATTTTGATATGCCATGTTTCCATTCTTCGTCTTCATGAGTCATAGTAGAGCCTTATAAAGGCTTAATGGGTGTTGAATTCTTTTTAGGGGCCATTTTAGAATCCAATAGTGATATCTATTCTACAATGTGCCCTTGGAATCAATTCAACTTGATTGTTCAAACAAGACTTATGCAATTTGGGAAAAAAATACACACCTTTTACTCTCTTTTGAGGAGCTCTATATTGAAATTGAATTATCTCTATAATTGTGGATCCTCAATATCTAAAATTTGGCCTTGTAGTAGCCCTCTGAAGCTTCTTTCAAATGTCATAGGTCTGACCTGATTTGGATTCTTCAAGGAAAAGTTATGTCCAATCTCCCACAATGACCCAATTATGGTCTGGTTCAGTAGAGTGAACTTGTACGACTTGCCACATGTCACTGTTTCCTCCTTTGGATCTGAAATTTATAGATAAGAAACTACGGTCCATGGAATTGTGGCCATTTTTACAGAATTCCAATCCGATGCTCAGAGAGAGAGTTATGAATATTTTCCCACGATAACCTCTTTGAGATGAAATTTGGGAGCCTGAAAAAGACATAACTTCCACAGATCATATCTCCGAAAATATTGCGAACCAAGCTTTGAAATTTTGCAATGATGTTCCTCAGAATTGTTGCTTTGCTCTCTAAATATTTTAGCTTCTGAGTCTTTATAGAAACAAAGTTGCAGAAAAAAAATCCACGACGACCTGTTTAGGTTATATTTAGGAGCCTACAAACAACCCTAACTTCCACAGATCATATCTCTAAACATATTGCGAACCAAGCTCTGAAATTTTGTGAAGATGTTCCTCAGGATTGTGGCTTCACACTCTAAAAATTTCAGCTTCTGAACCTTCGTAGAAAAATAGTTATAGTGAAAATTCCACGATGACCATTTTGGAGTAGCGAAAACCCTAGAATCCAAATCTTTGATACCAAATGTTGAGAAACCAGCTCCAAAAATAGAATAAAAGAGATATCAACGCCTTAGAAGTAAGCCACTTCAAGGGGGAAACCTCCAATACATAAGCCACTTCAAGGGGGAAACCTCCAATACATTACATGAATGAACAATTCTTGGATGATACAAATTAAAAAACCTCCTTTCTATATATAGGAGTCCATTGGGCCACAATGTAATCTTAGTGGGGCCACAATGTAATCCTAGCCGACCTAACAATAATAATTTAAGGGCACAATAATTACAATATGGGGGTTACAGGTACAATAATAACAATAAGGGGGTTACACTAACAACAATAAGGGACTATACTAGTAATGTAGGGACCTAACACCCTTCAACCGCAAATGGCCCAGCAAGCATTTGGAAAATGGGTCATTGATTTTGTGGGACCTATCAACCCACTCGGAAAGAAGATAGGTGTGTGCTACATTATAACTACCACTGGTTATGTAACAAAGTGGGCCGAAGCACAAGCAGTGAAGGATTTCATTGCAGATACCACTGTGCACTTCATCTTTGAGAAGATTCTGACCAGATTTGGATGTCCGCAGATCTTAATGAGTGATAGAGGTATGCATTTTGTTAATGAAACAATACAGGCCTTGATAGAAGAATTTCGGATCCATCATGCGAAAGCACTCCGTATCATCCCCAGGAAAATGGAGCGGTTGAAGCTTTTAATAAAGTGTTGGAGTAAGCACTGTCAAAGGTCTGTAACGCTGATCGCAGCAACTGGGATGTGCGCATCTCGTCTGTTCTTTGGGCCTACCAAACCACCCATAAGAAGTTGACAGGGAAAACACTGTTTAGGATGGTCTAGGGGAAGGAGGCCATTATGCCCATGGAAATATTATTCCTAGCCCGCACATCGCAAACTTTATGAATATGGCTGAGCCTGATATCATGGAGGAGCGTTTAGCGCAGCTTGTGGCTCTAGAGGAAGATCATTTCATTGCAAATTTTCACTAACAAGTCCAAAAAGCTCGGGACAAGGCATGGCATGACTGACATATTCAACAAAAGACATTTACGGAAGGTGAATTGGTCCTGTTATATGATAGCTAGTTTGCAAAACACCCAGGGAAGTTCCGTCAGCACTGGCTCAGTCCATATATGGTGAAGGACATTACTGATGGAGGAGCGGTCTGCTTAGCCACGCTGAGTGGTGATATGGTACCAGGATATGTCAATGGCAGCCGGCTCAAACCCTATCGAATCAAATGAATATATGGCCAGAGTAGCTGTATCAGGTGGGATATGCCCACCAAGGTAGGTAAAGGCAGGAAGGACTAGTGTACGCGTAGGGAGCGATCGCAGGTTTGGAGGCCTGGAGAGGTGCACTTGGAGCGCAGGGGTGTGTTTGGAGCACTGGACACACCGATGTATGCCCAGTGCGTAGGAGGTATGCAGGGAGCACAGGGGTACGTTGGGCGCATGGGAGGTGCGAAAACTAGCCGTTGGAACAGTAAAACGGCGTAAAAGAAAATTTTACCATTGAAAGGAGCGGTCAACCAGCAATTAATGAGGTGATTTTGGAAGATTTTTTACCATTTACTTGATGGTAAGTTCCAGATAAGGTTTACCCAACCGTTGGTTGATCGCAAAGGCTATAAAATCAAGGGGTCAGAAGAGGCTTCTGTATAGCTTGAACAGTTTGTGCTTTGTACGACTCTATGCATGTTGTGCTTTGTTGATGTCTGAGCACGCTTCCCCCTCAGACAGTAGCCAACTTGAGTTTTTTATTCATGCCAAAATGATTGCGATGAATCTCGCCGAGTCATCCTAGCCTGTGACCTCAACAAAACAAGATTCTTACGAAGTAGTGGAAGTCGAACCAAAAGTTGAGGAAGTTATATCTACGCTGAGTCAAGCAAAGAAGAAGGGGAAAGAAAAAGCGCATGGGTTGGGGAAACCTACGAAATGGGTTGGGGTGAAGCCCTGTACTTCCCCATGAAATGTAAAGTCCCCGCAAACGACACGCTAGGCACGTTCACCCAACCCATTAAAGAGACCTTTGTCTGCTCAGGAAGAGGCCCAGGTAGCTGAACCAATCAATTGGTTATCACCCTTTTTTCAGTCCCGCAGGCCCTCCACACACACGCCAAAGAATCTTGATGGCCTGCGCACCTACCTACAGATGTCGTTGACCCCAGGCAAGGTCCCCATCATTGGCGAACCCTTTCGAAAGCTCCATGAGGTGAAATTTTATGATCATGACTTGGCCAATTTGGAGGCCTTCCTTGAGTTGGCACCTGAGTTATATCTTGAAAGAATACAAGAAGACGATGGGATAAAAATTGTTCCCATGCGTTGGGTATGCAGATTGGTAGGATCTATGCTCTTAAATCTGCTGAGGATCCCCTATTTTTGCCACTACAATATCACGGACCGTCTGGTACGTTAGTTGCTTGCCCTGGTCCACGATGGCTTCTTATAGATCTATGATTGAATCCCCATTGATGTTGTGCTCATTCATCAAATTACTGGTCTCCCCATTGAGGGGTCGAACCCTATGCTGTACGTTGGTAAGAAGTACAAGGGGAATATCGCTAACTAGGTGCGCGAAACCTAACTTGTGGAGCGGAACACTCAAGGCTTCATGATCAAAACCATCAGGGACCCTGGTACGCAGTTGGGTACCCTGTTGTTGGCATGCAAGATGATGCGAAAATTCCAGGCAACCACCGTCCCTGCATATGTCATTCAGTTGGCAGGCCGGTGCGAGAAAGGGGTCTACCTCAATTGGTCCCAGTACTTCTGCAATGAATTTCTGGCCAATGTCTGCGAATCCCAGGATTATAGATGAGAATTTTGTTATTCCTGGCTGCAACTTCTCATCGTGTTGGTCACCTGGGAAGCACCTGAGGAATCGATCCCCTAAGCTCACCCAAGACATGTGCGAGGGGGCTTGATATACAAACTTGTGGGACTCTACGGATGCGCAGTGCGTTGAGGACAATCAAGTATTCTGGGTGTTGTTTCAGAGTGGGCTCGCAGTAGCTATCAACTCTTGGCCACATCTATCGCCAGCCATTTATGATAAGTATAAAAGCATCGTTGCATTCCAGGTGACTATGCATAACATCCAAATCAGAGGCCGAAGGATCTTGCGTGGGTTTCGCTCCCCTATATGGTTGCTGATGAAGATATTGACTGTTTAATTGTGCAATGGCCTCCACATTAGATGCTTGGTTTCAAAATAGGTGTGAAAGGCACTGAAGGTGCGAGCACCACAAAGGTCACCCCGCCCACCACTACCAAAGAGATTGGAGGACCAAAGATAATAGGAAAGGAATGGACCCACCATCGTAGAGGGTTGCGCAACATAAAAAGAATACTGAAAAATCATCACAGAAGGACTCATAGCTGGGCAAAGGATGTAATGTTCCCAAATTTTAGCCTCAATCTAAAAGGAACATTATAGATAGCATTAGATGAATAAAATGGGTAGGGAGGCCCATTAACCTCTTTAGAAGGAAAAATAACACACCTCATGTGAAAAGGGGAATAATAAGCAGCTGGATTGAGCACCTACAGGTGTGAACAGGATTGGATCATGTTGATTCAGTCATATTTGACCAAGTCCACATGCACTGTCTAGATACATTGCATCTCCATGATGGACTGCACAATTTTAATGGAGGAAAAATTGCATGGGCTAGGTAACACATATGGATGGGACCCATTGTGGAGAGGAGCACTTGCTATATATGGAGAGGAGGACATCCATTTCATTCATGCTTGGATTATTATAATCTTGGGTCTGTTGAGACTTTGCTTCCTCTTGTTGTTTAGCAGGGTTGCAGTGCTGTTTAGCACAAGGGTGTTCCTGGTCGGGAATCCCTACCTAATCCTCAGGTAAGGAGAGGTTCTTTGGGCTACATTTCCTGATTCCATAATTTTTTCCAAGCTACCTCCTGCAGCTACAGTGCAGTTTCTGTTTAGAGTTGGGTTGTGTTGCAGGGTGCAGCAAAGGAGGATCTCTTAGAGTCATTTCCGGGCTTGTTTTTCAGTGGAGAGTTTGTCTATCCATCGGAGGATAAATAAGAAGGAGTCCCAAACATATTTTCATATATTTGGCATCAGGCCAAACATATACCATCCCTCACAATGTAGTTTCAGTCCAGATCTGCGTTATTTTCAGAGGCAGTTGCTGGGAGGGTTCATTGAGCTCATCGGGAGGGTCTATTTCTGAGTAGAGGGATCAACCTTCTAATTAGAAATACCATTGGAGGAGGACATCGGTATTTCAGATCTATCATAGCCTCATTTTATATTAGATCCAGTTTTTAGTGGCACATTAACCCCAGGGTTATTTGTCACATTGTATGTTTTTCGACATTTCTAGCAATCCTCTCAGGGTTGGCTAGAAATCTTGTATTGGAGCCCATATCTTCATTATTGGGTAGTTATTTTGTTACCTTCAGCCATATTTCATGTATGTACATCTGTAGAAGTAGCTACACTTATATAGACCGTGCAGTCACTACTCTCTGGCATTATATATAGTTGCAGCATCTCATGTATCTATTGCTTTGATCATTGGAGAGTTGTTCTTATGGCTTGAGTGGCATGTCCCTCATGATATTTTGTACATTGTTGTTGATCCATTAATAGAATGATGGCTGAATATTGTTCCCTCTCATGACATGATCATTTTTTCTATGTTTACAATATTGTGTTCATGTATTGTTGTAGCTCCAACTTTGGAATATCTTAAGATATTCTCATTGTTGTAGATTTTCCCTATTTTTGGATATTATAGTGGTATCAGAGCATCAATCTTGGCTCAGCCTGTGCATCTAAGACATTATTCCATTAGGAGGATAAGCTTATCATAAATATAAGTTGTGTAGAAGGAACACAAGCATGACTCCATTATTTGGAGGAATGAAGGAAGAGAGGATCTCCTTGCTTCTTTTCCAAGCTATGAAGAATATCAAAGAAGATCTCAAGGAGATGAAAGGCAAGGAGTGTAGAAGATTTTTGAGAGGGTTTGAAGCAAGCCCTAGCTATTCACATGATGGGTGTGAGCATTCAACCACACGTGCAGATCCACAGCGTAGTCTATTGCCCACATTGACCGCAAGAAGGATGGAGGAAGAAGGTGCACCAAGGGAGGAGACCTTGAGTGACTATCTTCAGGAGTATTAATCTCAATCTTGGAGATTCAAAGAGCACTTAGACTTCCAAGGGTTTTGAAAACTCAAGGAGGAAAGATCCAACAGCCACAAAAGAAGCAAGAGAGGTATAATATTCCTATATGACTTTGATGGATTAGCAGAGTGCACAACAAAAGCTTGGGTAGAAGAGCTAGGTTCCTATTTTCAGCTACACCAAGTTTTAGAGAAGGAGGCCATCAGAGTA
This sequence comes from Pinus albicaulis, assembly GCA_034641835.2. Lineage (NCBI taxonomy): Eukaryota > Viridiplantae > Streptophyta > Pinopsida > Pinales > Pinaceae > Pinus > Pinus albicaulis. The sequence continues at coordinate 1,320,872,411 of CM076570.1, forward strand.
GCAGTGCTACACCTCAAAGGTATGGCCCATGATTGGTGGTTTAATGATTGTACTTCATTTTTTCATGCAAATGTAAAAACTTATGTTGAGTTAACTAAAGAATTGGTGATGAGATTTGATAAAGAACATTGTGAACCATCATTTGTTAAAAACAAAAACTCAAACACTTTGCATGAGTTGGAGAAACCTATTGAACCAACTCCACTCCATATTTTTAAAGGGGATAAAAACATGCATGATATTTTTCCAAGGGCAAGATCCCCATTTCTTGAAGAGCCCTCTTCTATTTGTGAAGACATGGAGTCTTCTCCTTCAAGGGATGACTGAGATCAAGGGTCTCTCATTGAGGATGAGGCATTCTCATACATGGAAGAAGAGGAGAAGGATCAACATCCAGGGATGATGAGAATTCACCCTTATCTATTTCGGGAGGTTTCTACACATAAGGAGGGGACTGCACTGCGTAGTGAAGAGAGGGACAACTCAGTCCACTCATATATACAATCCACTTCAGATTTTGATGTCTCACTACATGTAGGCATTCCACCTGGGAGGCCACCAGATCTAGAGTTGATGAGAGACATCTTTTCTTTTGGTTCACCATTCTTGGATTTTGGAGAGGTGAAGAGTTTGGAGGAAGACTTTGGCATGGGGGATGTCAAATTAGCAGGCAACAACATGAGGAGAGCTTCACATGCCAGATCATCAACGTTGTCTCTTGGGAGGATTGATCCCTATTGGAGGTCTTAACTCTTGGTAGAGTACTCCAAGGATCTTGGGGATTGCATGATTCTTGATGACCTGGATGGATATGACAGATATATGGTGGATGACATGGTCATCTATTCTCATGGCAAAGTCTTCTTGACTAGAGCTTCTAGCCTCAAGGAGAAGTTCTTACATGCAGCACATGAGGACTTCCTTTCTATGCATTATGATGCATATCTTTCTTTGACAGAGGATTTCACTTGGGAGGGCATCCAGCATGACATATTACAACATATGGAGAGATGCACAGCCCGGATGGTGATAGATAGGAGTTCACAACCACTTCCCTATTCATTGGAGGTGAGGGAAAGATTCCAATTGAGCCATTTCAGCTCAAGATCTCAAGTACATGATGGAGGAGGTATAATTTCACATTTTGTATTGTACTTATTTTCCTTGTTTGAGCAGCATGATGTATCAAGAAGAATTATCCCTTCTTGTATATTGTATGATGATGTACTTGTAGCTACTTGTAGCATTGATTTTGGCTACCTTATTGGTGGTTTGTGGGGGAAGCCACATGATTCTTGGTGTGCACCATTGACACCACACTGTATCTTTATCTTCATGTTTCCATCTTATGAGATGACTGTGGCAAAAAAAAAGTGGATGGTAAAGCACTTGTTATTTTTTGTTTTGAGGCAGGCATGGAATGCACTATGCTGGTTCCTTGTGTGGAACTATGATTCACTCTCTGGTTGTCAGTTGGCAACTTGTTTTCATATTATTTTGCTTCCATATATTGCTGATATGATTATACTGATGGGAAGCTTTGTTTGGAGAGTGGGATTTGAGATGGAGATGCCCATTGGGAGTATGATTCTCCCTATTCTACATGTTGTATGTTTCAGGAGAAAAAATGGGCACACCATGATTGCCACAACACACCTCTTTCCTTCATGTAGGAGGAGCCCTTGAGAGAACTTGCGTTCTTGGAGGAGGCACTTCATGGTTGACTTATCTTGTGGGGTAGCTTGGGCCATTTTTGAAGGCCATGAAATTTCAGCCCAATATCAGCAAACCTCCCATACTTACCATAAATGGAGAGAGAAACTACTTGGATGGGAAAATATAAACTCTCCATTTAGCCCCAACACATTGGATAAAACCGGGGTTGCAGATTTCTTTGATGAGCTACCTAGAATGGCTCATTTAATTTGGATGATAGCATGGGTGAATGGGTCACTCATTGGGAATCATATTTCCCATGTGTATCATCACTCCTACCTTGAGGAGGCCATGAGACAGCAAGAAGGTTTCCACTTACACCTTCCACATTTTCATGATGTGAGCCATTTGGTCATGCATACTTGGGAGGAGACATTGGAGGGCATATTTGTTGCAGATTATCTTGAGCAATGGTGGGGAAAATTGATGGGGAGGCCACTAGAGGAGAAGGGGAGGAATTTTTCTCTCTCTATACAGTTGCTTGAGGACAAGCAACATTTTGCAGGGGAGGACTGTCATGTTCCCAAATTTTAGCCTCAAGCTAAAAGGAACATTATAGTTAGCATTATATGAATAAAATGGGTAGGGAGGCCCATTAACCTCTTTAGAATGAAAAATAACATTCCTCATGTGAAAAGGGGAAGAATAGGTAGCTGGATTGCGCACCTACAAGTGTGAATAGGATTGAATCATGTTGATTCATTCATATTTGACCAAGTCGATATGCACTGTTTAGATGCATTGCATCTCCATGATGGAATGCACAATTTTAATGGAGGAAAACTTGCATGGGCTAGGTTTCACATATGGATGGGACCCATTTTGGAGAGGAGCACTTGCTATATATGGAGAGGAGGACAACAATTTTATTCATGCTTGGATTATTATTTGCTTGGGTATATTGAGACTTTTCTTCCTCTTGCTGTTTAGCAGGGTTCCAGTGCTGTTTAGCACAAGGGTGTTCCCGGTCGGGAATCCCTACCTCATATTCAGGGAAGGAGAGATTCTTTGGGCTACATTTCCTCATTCTAGAATTTCGTCCAAGCTACCTCCTTCAGCTACAATGCAGTTTCTATTTAGAGCTGGGTTGTGTTGCAGGGTGCAGCAAAGGAGGATCTATTAGAGTCATTTCCGGGCTTGTTTTTCAGTAGAGAGTTTGTCTATCCATTGGAGGATTAGTAAGAAGGAATCCCAAGAATATTTTCATATATTTGGAATCAGACCAACTATCTACCATCCCTCACAGCACAGTTTCAGTCCAGATCTGCATTATTTTCAGAGGCAGTTGCTGGGAGGGTTCATTAAGATCATCGGGAGGGTCTATTATTGAGTAGAGGGATCAACCTTCTAAATAGAAATACCATTGAAGGAGGACATCAGTATTTCATATCTATCATAGCCTCATTTTATATCAGATCTAGTTTGCAGTGGCACATTAACCCCAGGGTTATTTGTCACAGTGTATGTTTTCCGACATTTCTAGCAATCCTCTCTGGGTTGGCTAGAAATCTTGTATTGGAGCCCATATATTCATTATTGGGCATTTATTTTGTTACCTTCAGCCATATTTCATGTATGTACATCTGCAGCAACAACTACACTAATATATACAACGCAGTCACTGCTCTCCGACATTCTATATAGTTGCAGCATCTCATGTATCTATTGCTTTGATTATTGGAAAGTGTTCTTATGGCTTGAGTGGCATGTCCCTCATGATATTTTGTACATTGTTGCTAATAAATTAATAGAATGATGGATGAATATTGTTCTCTCTCATGACATGATCATATTTGTTGTGTTTACAATATTGTGTTCATGTATTGCTATAGCTCCAACTTTGGAATATCTTAAGATATTCTCATTGTTGTAGATTTTCCCTATTTTGGGATATTACAAAGGAACTGAAGAATTGGATGTCAGGGGTGCTGATTCCCATCCTCGAGGAATGAATAGGAATGGTGACCCTGTTAAAGGGCCATGAAAGAAGCAGCGCTCTCAATGACCAGAACATGATGACGTCGTTACACTGACAGAAGGGGACCTTGAGCAAATTGCAGATGTGGTCACTTTCGCTGTAGAGGATAAATGGATGGCTTTGGAGGAGCAGAAAAAATCCATGGTCGACAGCCTCCAGGCTGAGCTCTGGGCCCTGCAATTAAAGACATACAACTTGCAGAGAAGTATGATCCAGGTCAGATCAGCCCTAGCAATGAGCAATGCAGTGATCAATACGTCAGAAAGCTGCCTCTGCTCTCTCCCTGGCGCAACCCTCATACTGAGTCCACACGACTTAGGAGTGCAACTCCAGGCCTGCACGAAGGTATAGCTGGATCTCGCCTACCTACCACATGAACCTTTACAACTTCTTCACGCGTCCCAGTTTGAATAAATCCGACACCAGGATCATCGAGTTCATCAACAACTTAGTACGACTGAACATATCATTGAAGAAAAGACCGCTGAAGCATCCCAGGCATAGGTTGCCTGTACCCTCATTTCCATGCAGCAGACCGAGCTGGATGTAATATCCCAAAAGGGAAAATGCAGTAATATTTAACACAATATAAGAAGTTGCAACAAGATAAACAATAAATATTAAGAAAACATCAGAATTTACAGAGAAGTTGAGCCATTTTATTATATTGGATAAGAATCAGTTACACAATGTACAATATATGAGTAGATCTAGCCAAAAAGTTGGTATAGAATCACCTAGAAAGCATGCTATAATAGATACAGCATAACTGGAGAGGCACTGAAGCAAATGCTGCGCTGTCCCTTTAGCAGAATATGAACATATAGTTGCGGGAAGAATAAGAAAATGAATATATACTAAAAACTAAAGCTCAGATGATGCCAATATTCAAGATCTGGACAATGTGATGGATTCCCAAGAAAACCCAGAAAGGATTTTCCAAATCTACAACTTTGGAAAATCACCTCCCTAGGGTTTAATCCCTGATCTGCTGGGAAATACAGATCTGAAGCTAGATCTGAAAAATAGATGGTCGAAATATGTTATCATATCAAATCTATGCTTGAAGGGCTGACCCCTTCTTCAGATCTATGAGCTAGAAGCTCTAGATCTAGCTTCTCAATCCTCCAATGATGATTGCAGCTACTGCAACACAACTGCCTCTAGAAACTGCACTGTGAGGGAAAGAGAGGCCTTCTGCCTGCTGAAAAGTGATGAACTATAGGATGATGGTCATACTGATGGAAATGTGAGGGAATTATCCCTCAGAATATTTCTAGCTGAAATGCTAGCAACTTCCTTCCTCCCTTTTGATCTGCAAGATAAACATCGTAATTCCTGAAGGAAGTACTGCTGCTGGGAGGTCAATAATTTTTTTCCTGATGCCAGATATGAAATGAAGCTCTAGGAAGCTTATCTTTAAGCCCAAGGTGATAGGATTAAACCCTCACCCGTTCTCCAGCTGAAGTACCGAAGACAACTTCCTCCTTCCAAACTGATCTTCAAAAATCTGCTTTTTCTGAATATGGATGTTCTCCACAAAGTAGGAAAAGAGATGTGACACTTAAAGCCTGATGTAGAATGAAGTACAAGACTCTTTCATGAGCTACTCTAAGAAAGAGGTGGGATTCCCTACTAGGGACACCCTGTGCTAAGCAACACCTGCAATCTCTGCTAAACAGCCCAAGAAAGCAATGGAATGTCACATGACAATTCCAGATCTGAAAGGATATTTACATCAAGAATAATCAGCATGCCCTCATCCTTTCCTTCATCTTCTTTATATAACATTTGAGCCTTCAAAAGCTTTGGCCCTCATCTAGACTACACAGTGTATGTGGAAAACATCCTCCGAGGTGGACTGCGCTATTTTACCAAATCAACCATCATGTCTAGGTGCAATGTACACCTTCTCCATCAAGTGTGCTTTGTTTGCACATCATTTTTGGGTATAGGAATTACACTTAAGCAAACTCCTCAACACTCAATTTGTAAACTCGGGGGATCCGTAAACTTAGAGACGAAACACAGGAAATGCCAGAGATGGTATGAATCTTCCTAATATAAATCCCTACTTTCTTTAAAGGAAAGATTACATAATCAAATTAAAAAGAGAAAAAAAGGCAAATTGAACCATCAAAATAATCTAAGACTGGAAAAAGTAAGAATGCATTTGCAAGAGGGAATTAAAGATAAAAGGAAATCACTCTATCTAATTATTGTTTAAGTACTGAGTGTGTGTTTTTCTTTAGCAGAGACACTTAGCAATCTCATCAGATGGGCCCTTAAACCTGCTCCTTTAGAGATTTCCTTCTTTCCCTAATCTGTCCTGCACTTTCGCAGTCTGCTTGCAATAGTGCAGGAACATAGATTTATGCAAAAGGTATAAATGGTGTCTTTACTAAAGGATTTTTACTTCATGCAAGGGCTTGAACTTTTCTAGGTTCAAAGCACTCAGATCCCATGGCAAGAAACTAGTTCTTACACCAGATCATAGCTTCCTGCACTTAGCATTTAATTCTTAAAATGAGTGCTTTAATTATTGCAAGTTCAATAATACTATTAAATCGAATTGCACACATAAAAAGTGAATGTTTTTTATCTTAACAGAGTGTAGGAATAAAGAAACAATCAATATATATTTATCATGTCATAAGCATTTAATGAAAGAAAGAAGATTGTGGGAAGTAGACTAAGAAGGCTTGCTGCATCACACCAACGTGCACCGGTGCAGGTTCATTTCTCCTGGTTGGACCAAGCGGGGAAAACCAATCAAACATAATTGCAGAAAAGGAGATATCACACCAACGTGCACTGGTGCAGGGTTATTTCTCCTACTTGGACTAGGCGGAGGAAAACCAATCTGAAATCAAGTGCAGGGAAGGAAATTGCAGGAAAAAGAAATTTATCTACTTCACAAAACGGATCCACTTTCACTCAGACAGTAATGCATGTGCTTAAAATAAAATCACACTTGACAATGAAAACACAAATTACAGAAAAACGGGAAATGGGGTAAACGTGCTGGGTTGGATGGGCCCTAGCCAATCAGCATGTTTCCCTTTTAAATAAAAAAGATGTTCATTACCTTAATCAATTCATCAGCTCAAATACAGAAACGAAATTTGTGAAACATGAGGCAAAGCTCCCTTTTATTAATTCACTGAGGCAAGTACATACATTAATACATCGTCCAACCAGATTCAAGCGATAACAAAATACAACAACCTATTACCGCCTCTCTGGCTGTGTCTCTATTCTCTTCAGCTATCAAAACCCCTTTCCTTAGTCCTATTTACATTCTACATTATATAGATCTTTGGCCAAAGGCCAAAATAGATCATTCAACCAATTACATAACCAAACACAAAATTTAGCTTTTCGGCCTTCAAAATTAGACAATTAGCAAAAATGGCCGTAGCCAATCTCCAGCTTTCGTCCTTCATAGATTTGGTCTCGGCTGCCTTTGGATTGATCTTGCTGTTGTGGCTCAAGCTGCTCAAAATGAGGCGGTGATCAAGGAGGTTTGGATCTGCTACAAATATTTGCTGTGCTGGTAATGGTGTAAGATCCGATCTTGCACTAGGATCAACGGTCACGGTAAGTACTCTAACTACCAAATAAACATTGGAGATATCAATAAGTTACAAAGAGTGATTAAAAGTAAGAAATCATGTAATAAATAATTAATTAATGCTAATTTGAATTAAAAATATGAAAAATAAGGTTTATACGAAATATGTCACGGTGCTTGGACTGGTGCAAGATGAGGGTGCATAAAAGAGGTAAAACAATGGTAAATGGTTATGATTTAGGAAGGGGAAAATGGAAAAAAAAGAGGAAATTAGGGGGCTAACATCTTCCCATCCCTAAGATGTTGTGTTTCCTCACACAAATCTTTACCCTTTCAAAAAAACTTTAAAAATTTGAGCATTCCAGCTCAATCCTGCTCTGACATACTGACATCAGCCTGCAATGTTTCAGATTTCTTCTTTTTGATGTTCTTTAGTTTCTTTGTCACCTTTTTATGTCACTTGAAACATCGCGCAGCTCGGTACTTCCAAATGAATTCTCCTTTCTTTTTCTGGATCTCCACAGTTAATTTTTCTTTACTCTGTTCTTTATCCTCCTGCACTTTAGCTATGAGCTATTCTAAGTTCTGCACTTGAAGCTCTAGTTCAACTATTCGAGTAGTAGGAGTTACCAAATCCTCTTCTTCTTCTGTCTCGACAGGGGCTGTGTCTTCCTTAGGGACCTCAGTATTCCTCATGGTTTCAGCAAACACTTCTTCCTCTTCTTCTTCTTCTTCTTGTGGTTCTTCTTCTTGCACTGGTGCAGAAGGGGATTCAACATCCTGTGGGGACTGTGGTTCTGTGCCTGCACTATATTCTTCATTCTTTTTCCAGTGCCTTTTAATGAAATCAGCCAACAGAGTGTCATCTTCAACCTCTACAAATTCTGCTGCGTTCGCAAGGACTGACAGGTTGTCTTCTTCGGGGGTCTGTGCCTGTAATGGTGTCATAGAAGGAGTCTCTTCAACAGGAGCACTAGTTGCCTTCTTATTTGGAGATGGGGCCCTTTATTCTATTGATTTTTTAGGTCATTTCCTTTTTGCACTGGTGCAAGAAGGACTCCCCTTTACATTCTTACTCGGACCCTTGCTTGTGTTGGCGGGGTCCTCTATCTCCTTTCCAGCAGCTGTCTTTTTATGTAGCTATTTTAAGAACGCTCCTCCCAGGTCATGCCTTTAACTTCTAATTGTTTCTAGACCTAAATATTTATCAGGCCGCGATGATATAACTTCTTGTCGGCTTGGTCTGCTTGTCCGTCTCGCATACCCTTGGCCATTTTTTCCAAGCTCTTAAGAAAAAAATGGGGGAAATTAATCCTCCACTGGGCGTGCCGGCCGGCTTCGAAATGCTGTAACATCCTTAAATGGTACACAAAAGTGAGGGAGTACCTTCCCTCATAGGTTACAAATTTCTGTAGGATGAAAAGGAGGTCCTGCCACTGTCCTAGCAGGGCACTGCGCGGAATTCCTTTCTTCCAATCTACCTTCATCTTCTTGTCGACGACGAAACGCTGCCATCGCTTCCTTTCTAGTTTCTGATTTTTAAACCAATGCTCACCAGTGTTTTCCAAGCCTGTCGTTGCTGCTATAAACTCTTCTGTAACCTAAAATTTTAGAGGCCCAATTTTTACTCGGCGATTTTTGAAACTTCTGGCAAACTGTAGGGCTAATTCACTGTTTTTCCCGTAAAAATTTTGCAAGAATTGAAGAAAGCCTGAGTATCGCAATAGTGCAAGAGTATTGCGATACTCAACAGTCTGTTCTACCCTACTAAGAGACAAAGGTTTGCTTCGAACAGGCGGCATCACTGCTTAACGGTTATGAACAGTCAAGAATTTACATGCAACACCGGGAAAATTGGTTCTTATAGATAGGGATCCAACCGTCCACCATCCCTTCCATCTTATCACCCATTCATTCCACTAAAATAGAATTCCACTGAAATAGCCGTGGATGCATGACATCTTTGAGATCATGCTAGACTGGTACTTACGGCGGTGTTTTAACAGCTAGGTGAGGTAATCATTACGAGTGAAGGACATCTAGGATTATGGAGGAAAGGGGAAATTATATCCAAGCAATGGTTAAACACTTCCGCACTCTTTCATAATTCAAAAAGTAACTTTAGAATTCATTAAAAAATGATCATGATTCTTAACTTAAAAACACCTTGTACTTTAAATAATTTTCTCCTAGTTAATATGATAGCACAAGTACTCACCGACTAAGTGAAAGGACTTCTTATAAAATTTCATGATGACCACTTTCCTATGACATATGCTATGAAAAGAAAAAATTGTACTATGTTTCTGACATGTTGCATTCTTGCACCGGTCTGCTTGCACCGCTTAAACTATGCTATCCTACTGGTACAATTCTGCTTGCACTTATTATATAGGACAACATGCTTGCACTAGTGCAAGCATAATATTTTAAAAAAGAACAGGAAATTTAAGTAAAATATAGGTTGGAATTCCAACATGGCTTCCTTAACTTATACTAGAAATTTGCTTCACCCTTTCTTGATGCTTCGAAGCATATCCTTTTGCTCTTTGTACGTGAGATCTTGCAATGAATTCATGAGGGAACAAAGAAGTGGGAAAGGGAAATTTCAAAATGGGAAAGAATTTTGTTACAGGGATTCCAGGAATAGTACCACAAGAGGGGATAAACAGAAGTGGGAAAATGGAAATTTCAAAATGGGAAGGAATTTTGTTATAGGGATTCCAGGAATAGTACCACAAGAGGGGATAAACAGAAGTGGGATAGGAAAAAAAATTCAAGGGTAAAGTGGGGTTTTTACGAAACGGACGGGGTAAATTCAGAAGAATATGGGAAGGTTAATCATTCTGGGATTGAAGAAGAAAACTGAGGGAATATTACGAAAGTGGAATATGAAGAAAGGAAAAATTTTTCTGGAAGGTCTGCCTACACTGGTGCAAGAAAAATAACTGCAACGAGAATTAAGCATTACTTGAATAAAAATATCCATGCTAATTACCCCAATTGTATAAAGGTTGGTTCTGCTGAACCTGCTTTTACTTGGTGGTCGCTAGCATATCTAAAGATCAAGCAACATTATCATTTTATTAGAAATTTTTGATCTTCCTGCCAGCAAGCTGGCTTTTAAGTTGATCCTTCTGCAATCATGTTAACGAACTGATTTTCATAATTACAGGAAAATATTTTTTCTTTACTTTTTATTTAATTTTTTTTTTTTTTAAGAAGAAGAAGAATTCATGTTTTCAAAAGGTTGGTATTACCATTCACCACTATCATCCCAAATTTTTGTTGGACTTGCTGTGTAAAATATTTCCCGGCAAGTGGCTGAAAAATACTTCTTTAATCTGTGTCCATTTACCAAGAATACTGAATTTTGTCCATCAATAGTTTTAACTTCTACTGCTCCATTCTCGAATACTTGGATCACTTCATAAGGTCCCATCCAACGTGTATGGAATTTCCCCTTAAAAATTTTAAATCTAGAATCATAAAGGAGCACCCAATCACTTGGTTGGAATTGCTTTTTTTGAATAGACTTTTCATGCCACCTTTTGCGTTGCTGCTGAATTAGTATGTTATGCTGAACAACATCCCTACGAAATTCATCTAACTCATTTAATTCGAGAAGACGTTGTTGTTGTGCCTAAGAGAGATCTAGTCCTACCTGAAATGTAGTTCTGAAAGTTTTGATTTGGAATTCAATTGGTAACAGAACCTGTTTGACATATACCAGCTCATATGGTGTATGTCCCGTGCTATTTCTCCAAGTGGTTCTATATGCCCATAAAGCTTCTGGTAATCTTTCAACCCAGTCTTTCCGATGCATATTTAATGTCTTTATAAGAATGGACTCGATCACTTTGTTTGTGGATTCCACCTGGCCATTTGCTTGAGGGTGATACGGTGTGGATTTTCTGTGTTGGATCTTGTATTGCTCCATCACACCCTTTACCAGATTAGAAATAAACTGCGGACCATTGTCAGAAAAAATTTCTCTAGGAACACCAAATCTAGTAAAGATTTCAGTAAAAAGAAAATCAACAAAAACTTTTTTTGTAGCAAAGGAAACACCTTTAGCTTCTACCCATTTTGTAACAATATCTGTACAAACCAAAATATGCTTTTTACTTAATGACGTTGGATTTATTGGCCCTATAAAATCAATAACCCATTTTTCAAACAGCTCAACCATAACTTGGGGGCATAAAGGCATTTCATTGGTTTGATTAGGCTGGCCCACTCGTTGACAGCTATCACATCGCCTAACATACTGTTTGGAATCCTTAAACAAGGAAGGCCAAAAGTAACCAACAAGAATACTTTATATGCAGTCTGCTTATCAGCGAAGTGGCCTCCACAAGGTTCATCATGAGCAGATTTCAATATGTCAAACAATTCCTCCTCTCTTACACATCTACGGCTAATCAGATATGGACCAGTGTAAAAGATATCTCCTTGAATCCAGGAGTATGCAACACTTTTCTGAATAATATTTCGCTTTTCACGAGTGGACAAGTGGGGTGGTGTTTTCCCAGTAACCAAGTAATTAGCAATGTTAGCAAACCACGGAGAATCTGTTAACATAGAAAAAATATGTTCATCCAGAAAATCATCATTAATAGGAGTTTCTTCACTAGGATTATCTAATCTAGAAAGAAAATCTGCTACAACATTAGATTGTCTTGGTCTATCAACAATATTAACATTAAATTCCTGCAAAAATAGCAACCACCTAGTCACTCTACCGCTAGTCAATGGTTTGTTCATCAAATATTTAATCACAGAATGATCAGTATGTACAAATACTTAATATCCTATAATATAGTGCCTAAACATATTAATTGAAAAAATTACAGATAAAAAATATTTCTCTATAATTGTATAATTTAATTTAGCGGAAGACAAATTCTTACTAATATAATAAATAGCATAGGATTGATTATTTTCCTCTTGTCCTAAAGCTGCGCCAATAGACAAATCTGAAGTATTAGAGGAAATGTGAAAAGGCAGGGACCAATTAGGACCTCTCAAAACTGGTGCCTGTACTAAATTTTCCTTCAATGTTTCAAAACACTGTTGGCAAGCTGTGGACCAAGAAAATTTACTATCCTTAGCTAGAAGTCAGAAAAGAGGGGTAGCTATCTTAGAAAAATATTCAATGAATCTTCTATACTAACCAGCATGTCCTAAAAAACCTCTTACTTCCCTTTGAGTTTTGGGTGTAGGAAGATGCAAAATGATTTCAATCTTTGATGGATCAACCTGTTATTGCCTAAATCTACCTCAGGCTATAAGAAGGCAGAGTTAAGGGTAACATCAAACCACGCTCAGTCTCGTAGCTAGCCCTACCAGAACAGGAGAGGGCTCTCTACGGGTCAATATAAACAAAAATCAATCAATAGGGCTTGAGATGACTGAAATAAAAACTAATTTTAGGCTAGGTATATAAGTAAAGGAGTTTGATTTTGATTTTGAGGGTTTTCGTTGGATCAAAGGGAAAGGCAGTTTTGGGTGCGGGGATTAGGCCTAGTTTTTGAAGAGTTCTGATTGGGGAAAGGAAGGAAATTGTTTTGATGCTTTAGATTGAATGAATGGATGGATCAGACTGGTGAGGAGCTGAAGAGGGAAAGAGGGTCTCAAGAGTCCTCCTCAAACATATGGAAACATGGAAAATCAAACAAAACTAAAGGTAGAGCAAAGCAAGCTAATGAATTCCACCTTTAACACTGATTTGTTTAATTTAAGAAGAACAGAGAAGGGAAAATGATACACATAAACATCAATGAAATTAAGATTACATAGAGAAACACACCATCAAAACACAGAGCCACATGGATCCCAAAAAGTGCTGCAAACCCTGGTCTATTCCTTTGCCAAAAGTGCAGAGCTGAAATGTAGAGTGAAGTGCTAAGCAATCCCAAGTGTCCAACCCTAAAAATTACTGAGAAAATACATAATATAGACAAGCCTAGCTCCTCCCCATGCCTCTAGGGGTTGAGATCATAATTCTAGGAGCTGTTTCAACCATATCTAAACTAGGAACTATAAAATAGGCAATGAAACAACTTGCCTCTATATGCTAGGAAACTGATCCATTCACTCACATTTCACCTTTTGGTGAATGAATCTTCTAGAATGAGTAAAAATGTGCCAAAATTACATCATGAACATGAAATTACATCAAGGTACATAAAAAATTACATGAAAAAGTGAAACTGGCCAAAACTAGGGGAAATTCTAAGCTGCTGAGTGAAAAATAGGCCAAAATTCTCTATGCGCCACGCCCAAAATATCTATGCGTAGCACAAGTTTGGAGCTGATTTTGAGGCCCTTCCCAAAGTCAAAATTGAGCATAGGATAGCTTGTTGGAAAGCCCTACCTATATACTTTCCAGCCCAAATGGAAATTCTAGATTTGGTTGCCATTTTCCTCTCCAAAAGTTCAATCTCCCACTACTGCTTCCTGTGTGTGCAAAAAGTGGCAGAAAGGCCATTTTTAGGGTGTTTTTGACCCTTTAGGCAACCCAGAACTTGATGAAATCCTTAGGTAATCCATGATAATGCATAATTTTTGATAAAAAATCCAGAAATGCAAAGCTTTTCCCCTGAAGAGCTGCCAATTATAAGCGCGCGCCAAGTGGCGCTACGCGTCGGGCAGAAAAACCTGTTTTGTGACCAAAAAATTCAAAATTGACAAATTTTTTCCCAAATTCCTTGAAATTTGGGTTTAAGGTCCCTGATCAAGTGCTATGCTTAGCCAAAGAAGCTTCAGCCAAAATTTGGAGCCTATCATGCCTTTTGCGATGCTTTAGTGCCCTCCTTAGCCTTGCCTTCAGGATTTTGATCTTCGCTTTGCAAACATGATTGCGCGCCCAATAGTGGTTCTTCATGTGCCTGAGTATGTTATTTTCCTTTTTCACCTTCTCCAACAGCTTCTCAAGATAAATTTTGACCCTCTCAAGCCAAGTCTCTCTATCAGCCTCGATCTCCTGTTCAATAGGTGTCATCTCGGATGGGCTTCTTCGGGCAGCTTGCCGGTTCTCATGGATGTTTTGCAACTCCATGATCGTCTGATGATCCTCCAACTGTTTGTTGTGCTGCTCCAGATAGTTTATGATCCACTGAGCTCTCTACAACTTGTCGTTCAATGTGTCGATCTTAGCTTTCTTCTCCTGAATGATCTCTCCCAGTTTTGAGCTTGGAGAGCTCAAATCCTCATCAATCAATATGAAATCAGTATCCTGGCCTTCTGAAGGGCCCTCATCCTGCATAGGCCTCTTACCTCTGTCCTGTACCTGTACCTGTGCTGCTGATGACGGCAACAAGACCCCTTCCACCCCGAGTGGAGATAGTACTCGTCGGGCTGCTGCAAATAATACTCTCGTGCCTCTCTGATAAGTGAAATACACTGGCACACTGATAGGCTCTGTCTCGTGACCTTCAAACTGATGGGAAGCTTCACCTGGCTCATGAAAAATCTCTGGAGGAGGCTGAGGGGCTGTGAAGAAGTCACGGGAAATGAAATCTTCCCATGCAATGCCTTGCAATCCAAGCTGATGTACAACAATGATCTTGATGAGCGCATAATGGTAAATGCTGTTGTACTGCTGCTTGGGAGTCTTCTTCTACACAAGAGTGGTCATTCTCTCAATGTTCTGGCACATGTAGTATGGAATGTTCATCATCCTCACTCTCATGAAATGCATCAATAATCTGATGTGGTATGCATAGAGGCGTGAGAACCAACCCTCACAACTAAAGTATTTGATAATGAGTCTCATCAAAGGCGCATAGGATTCCTTCAAAAACCAAAATGGGAATACCCTGCTGAGCTGTGTCATATAGCTAGGCTTGATATAAGGTTCATAATGCACTCTTTCCACTTGCTGTCTCTTGTTCCACTCTTCACCGACATTCGGTATTCCTGTTGCCTGAGAAATGGTTTCTGGTGTCAAGGTGAAATTTACACCAGCAAGAGTTACCTGACCATCATGCAAATGTAAAACAAATAATCGAGCCAACTCCTGATGATGCTGAATCTGAGCAATCATCTCACAGTACTGATAGCATGACTTCTCTCGAAAACATGCCATGGCAAGTGGGCAGGCCTGCAACTGAGTAAAAAAAGTGGGCTCTTCTCTCACATGTTTGCCACCTTTACGAGGCCTTCTCAGTGCATGTAGCTCAGTGGTAGAATCACTGTCTTGTTCATATGATGACTCAGTGTCTGTCATGGTGTTACAAGTCTATGCCAAGTGTATGTTGATCTGTATGAGGTGAAAATAAGAATTTGGTGTATTTGCCTCCAATTGCCAAATGTGTGGCAAAATAGGAAAGGACTATGGTAAATATGGACAGTGGTTATAGTGGAGCTTTGTCAAGTGAAAATTGAAGTGTGAGGACAGTCACTTGACTATGTTTAGGAATCTGGGTTTTGGGATTTTATAAGTGAAATGAGAGAGAAAGAGTGATAGGGAATGGTAGGGTTTTTGGATAAGGAAAATAGGATTTGGGAATAAGTAATATGAGTGGTTTTGGGATATAGGGGCATAGGAGAGGGACTGTTAATGATAATGTGATAGTGAGGGGGAAGGGAACCACAGGTGGGGAATAGGTTTCGAAATACATGGCACCAAAATAAAAATTTAACAATCGAACTCAAACCCTAAGAGAGAAATTTTTGGTAAGAGGATAGGGTTTAAAATTTGACATTCAAATTCTCCAAACCAATCTTTGAAACCACACCAAACACTATTTAATAACAATTTCAAGATCAGTCGGACTTACTTGGAGCAAATGGGACCAAAAGGTTTGAACTTTCATTGAAGGCAGTGAAAAAATTTTCTTGTCGGCTCTGTGCGCCACGTGCACAACCCAGTGCACCACGCCCTCCTTGTGCGCCGCGCACATTCAAATATACACAGTGAATTGCGGCTCTATGCACCGCGACTTGCCAATGTGCCGCGAGCTTCTCCCAACGCGTTGTGCAGCAATTTCACTCACAGTCGGTCCTCCAAAACCAGTTTTCGTTCTTCCACAATTTGACTCGGCTTCACTGATGTTTCTTGGTGCGAATGAACTATTTGAATGGTGAAAATATCTTGTATAGACATGGATTTTGGTTTTTAATTTAGAAAACCTAGTTTCTAATGTTTCAACTTTTTCACTTTTCACTTTTTAATACAAACTCTGTTTTGCTTGTTTCCTTTGATTGTTTTTGAGCTAAATGACGCAAATTTTGTCAAATTTTTGTAGGGATAGATGGCATGGGATCTTGGCAAAGGTGACCAGGGCTGCGCCTGAAGAATTTCACAACTGAAGAATTGAAAATTACATGGCATTTATTACAAGAGACAAAATTGACGATTTTTCTTCAAAACAAAATTTTGAAGAAGAATCATGATCTAACATTATAACGATGAAATTTTTGAAATGAAAACTTATTTTGAAGCTCCCTCATGTGCCTGCTGGCATTATTGGACACTTTGAAGACTAAATTTGCAAAAACCTAGACCTAATGAGACTGAAAACCCTAAAAATACTCTTTGCCCACCAAAAGACCAAACATTGACTGTAAATGACTGTAAATTATTTCGATGAACTTTGATGAATAGATACGGACCAGCAGGTACATGACATGAGGGATATGAGTGAAAAGACCCTTCCGTTAGATGATTCATGCTCCTAATGGAATGCAGCTGACTAGATTAGATGAGACACCTAAAATGAAATGCAGCAAAAGATATTTTGATCTCTGACGGAGGGATGAAAAGACCGACTCTAACATTGGCTCCAATGGGGATGGTAGCTCCTTGGAGGTGCCAAGAACTTCAGATTTCTGGGAGAGTAGGCAGTGCCTTCTTCCATTGGGCTATGGAGTCCATAACTTAGAAAAATCAGCACAAGACTGTTGACTCATTTATTGACTGAAAATTTGACTCAAACTGACTCAACTTTGAAACTGAAATGACTGAAAAATGTAACTAGACAAACTCAAACCAAAGCTGAAATCAATCTTCAGAATTATAGCCTTCAGTTTGGGCCCCAAACTGAAGAAAAGATCACAGCGCACACTTGCAATGAAACTGAAATAAATGGTATGCACAATGACAATGTAAACAACAGAAAACATCTCAGAAATGATACTGCTTGAGCAGCCGACCATTGACCGGCCCTCCTGGACAATATTCCCCGTTCATATCCTTCAGAAGAAAAGCATTATGACCCCGATATGCAGCAATTTTAAAGGGTCCTTTCTAGAGATTTTCGAACTTACCGTGCTTACCCTTTTCCTTATTCCTTGCATCCCATTTTAGCACCACTTTGTCCAATTTAAATTTGTCCGCCTTTGATTTTCTGTCATAGATCTTCTTAATTCTCTCCTGCAGCTTGAATGTGTTTTGAAAAACTTCTTCCCTCGTCTGCTGCAAATGGATCATTTGATTTATTCTTCTCTGCATATGATCATCTTCACTGCCAGCTTCCTGTGGAAGTTTGAGCACCGGAACTGCGAGAGAGGTAGGAAAAACTGTATCAACTCCATAAACTAACTCAAAAGGGGACATACCAATGGATTTCTTCTGACTCACTCGATCAGCCCAAAGTGCATTGACTAACTTCTTATGCCAACTTTTCTTGTTTATTTCCAGCAACTTTTTAATGATGTTGACCAAATATTTGTTGGAAGACTCCGCCAATCCGTTGCCTTGCGGATGATAAGCAGTTGAGTGTCCCAGAATGATATGATACTTGTCACAAAACTCAATCATCCTTTTTGATTTGAAAGCTGCTGCATTATCAGTGATTAACTTATTCGGGCAACCAAAACGAGACAAAATGTTATTCTCAAGGAAAGAAATTATTACCGAATCTGTAGCTTGCCTGGTGGAAATTGCCTTAATCCATTTTGTGAAATAATCTGTCGCTGTTAGGATCCACCTATGCTGACCAGAAGAAGCGGGATGAATTTCGCCAATGAAATCCAAACCCCACTGCTGAAAAGGAGCACTTACCTTAATGGGCTTAAGCGGCAAAGGCTACAATTTTTGTCTCCCTTCAAAAATCTGACATTCGTGGAAGCTTTTGAAAGTCTTATACACATCAGAAAAAAGTGTCAGCCAATAGTATCCCACTCTCAAAATCTTATTGGCCGTTGTCTTCCAAAAAAGGTGACCACCACAATCTCCTTTATGAAAATCCTCCATAACCCTCTTTGCTTCTTCTTCCACCAAACAGTTTAACAAAAGACCATCGGGATCTTTCCAATAGAGTGAATTATTTAGAACACAAAACTTAGCAGCCTTCAATTTCAGAGTTCTACTTTTGTTTCTAGCCATGCCGGGCGGTGGTGACAAATTTTGAAGCACATATACAATATCTGAATACCAAGGAGAAAGCACAAAGATTTCTGATACCTGAACTGATGAAATTTCCTCATTCTCCTCGGACATAACAGCAATAAGATTGATGTCCAAAGTGTGTAAATTGGATTCAGCCATTAGCCTTTCCAGCCCTTGTCCTTTGATAAGATTTGCAGGTTTTATCTCCACATCATACTCCAACAAGGCTGCAATCCATCTGCCCCGTCTTCCTTCTGGATCTGTTTGCAATAAAAAATCCTTAACAACAGCGTTAGGAACATAAGCAATAATATGAGAATGCAAAATATATACTCGAAAATCTTTAAACGCCTTCACAAGAGCAAGAGCTTGCTTTTCAATGATGTTATATTTTAAGGCTGCATCTCTTATAGTACGGCTAAAAAAAGAAATTGGTTTTTCATGCCCATCTCTTTTCTGCATTAATACCGCTGCCATAGTATGCTCCGAAGCAAATGAAAATAAAATAAAATCCTGAGTGTAATCCCGGCTGATCAAAACAGGAGCTGAAGAAAGAACCAATTTCACTAGATTGAAATATTTTACCGCCTCCTCAGACCATTTCACTGTGCTATCTTTCTTAAGCATGTCTGTAATCTCTCTTAAATGTTCAGCAAGGTTAGGCACAAAGCGGCGTAAAAAATTCATCTTACCATTAATAGATTGAATCTCCTTTTTATTCCGGGGAAGATCAATTTTCTGAATCACTTCAACTCGTGCTGGATCAATACGGATGCCATCTTTTGAGATAATATGACCAAGAAGTTTGCCCTCATCCATGGAAAACAAACTCTTCTTCAGATTGAGTGACACACCATACTTTCTGCATCGCTGAAAAACAATCTTCAGATGGTAAAGGTGCTCTTCATCGAAATTTGAAAAGACCGTCAAATCATCAAGATACACAACAAGGAAAACATATTTCTCATTCGCAAATTCCATGTCCATTGCGCGCTGAAATGTCGCACCAGCATTCTTCAAACCGAAAGGCATTTTAGCATAATGGAAAGTTACCCACGGAGTGGTGAACGCTGTTTTGTCTCTATCATCCTCATGGACGAAAATTTGGTTATACCCGGAATAACCATCGAGTAGTGACATACGAGATTCTCCAACTACTCGTTGCAATATGTGATCTATTTTGGGCAATGGATAATTGTTTTTCAAAGAAACCTTGTTCAGATTCCTAAAATCAATGCACAAACGAATCTCACCTGTCTTCTTACGAATGGGCACCAAATTGGAAATCCAATCGGAAAATATTATAGGAACAATGATACCAGCCTTGTATAGTCGATTCACCTCCTTTTCAATTGAGGGCAGCAACTTCGGATTTATCCTTCTCAACTTCTGCCTGAAGGGCTTTTGGTTTGGCTTGATAGGAATGGTGTGCTGAATTATATTTGTATCATACGTCTTCAAATCTTAGTAGTCCCAAGAAAATACATCAGCAAAAGAAGACAACAAACTAACATATTTTGCTTTTACCTCCGGTGGCAATGCTTTGGACAACTTCACCATCTTTGGATTCTCAGCAGATCCAATGTTCATGTCTTAAACTCCCTTTTTGGTTGGCCGCAAGGTTGGTTTTCTAGCTACGTCATCTTGATCAAAAAGCTCTTCTAAAGGTATCAAACCCTTAGGAATGACATTATCTTTCAGCTGCAATACTTCCATCTGATTTATTTGCACATCAACCTCACCATCATCATGCTCCACGTCAATTGAAGTCTCTTTGAATTTGCCTTTGATTTGCAGAAATTCATCAATCTCATCATCATCTTGGAATACTTGCCAATGCCTTTGGTTGTCCGGAACAGTTGGATGATGTTTCACGTGAATTTCAAACTTATTACTTGAGTTCATTGGGATCTTCAAATTACTTGCTGCCTTAGCAAGAGCATCTACAATACCATTCTGAATACAAGGGATACAAGTCATAGTATAGTCTGAAAACAACTTCAAGATATCAAGGACAACATTTCGGTAAGCCCGCATTCGAGGATGCTTAGCTTGAAATTCACCCTTCACTTGCTTAATTACCAACTCAGAATCGCTATATACTGCAATCCTCTTAGCTTTCAACTTTATAATTATTTTCAGACCAGCAATCAAAGCTTCATATTCTGCTTCATTATTCAAACAATCAAATGCTATTTTGTAAGAACAAACCCTCACATTACTTGGTACCTTGTTTGGGGCGGAAAAAGGGCTGTGTACCCAAATACCAATTCCAGCACCATCACTCCCAACTGCACCATCGAAATCCATAGTCCATAGACCATCTTCATCTTCTTCCAAGTGATGAAATTGTGTTTGCTCTATTTTTTCTGCTTGCTGTCCGTCAACTTTCTGCTGTTGTCGGAAGGCTGATTGCCCAGCGGAAGTCTCAGTTTCTTGCCTTTCTTTCATCAAAACTTCTCTGAAATTTTCTGTGATCTCCGGAATGTCTTCTGCTTCAACTAAATGACTATCTACATCATTGAAACTATCTGAATACAACACAAAAGACTCTAAATCTGTATGTACATAATTTATCAGATGATTTACTGGTTTCTCCTTGCTTGTGATCATATACTTCATTTTTTTCTCCCGATATAATCTTCTCATCTGACCGAACACAGGAATGGTAGCATAGGAGAAATCAATCTGTAATGTTCCCTTCAACTTTGCTCCCCAAGATCTGGAAAGAAGCATGCCAAATCTAGGAGGAATGTTCGCCACAACCACATCCATCAAAACATTCTTAGTAGGAATCTGATCTAAACTAACCACCAAATCTTTGATGAGTCCGATACATCTTACTCTGCTGGAATCGAAAGAATAAAGATCATGATATTTCCTAGTGATGTCCAATCCCAACTTCTCCATGATTGCCCTCGGCATGAGATTATGGGAAGCTCCAGAATCAAACATGGCATTATGCAACACAAACTCATGCAGTCTGAGACTGATATAAAAAGGAGGCACATCGCTATCGGGAGACTCACAATCCAATGCTGGTCCAAATATCAACTCAGGTTGATCATATTCCACATTCACCATATCAGACATTGGATCGAAATTCAAAATTTTAGATACTTGACCCTTGTAGCTGCTATTTCTCATCAACTCAGTCAAAGGAATGGAAAATTTTAACTTAGCAATCTCACTCTCTAAGCTAAAAGCTGAAGTTTTTTCTACCTCTTTGGCTGGAGCATCCTTGTTTTCAACTTTCTCTTTCGATACAAATGGCTGATTAGATCTTTCATTTGCTGATGGAGACTTGCTAGTAGTAGGATCAGCTACATCCTTTCCCTTCTTCTGTGCAATGGGTGCATCATTCTTTGGTGCTGAAACTTCCTTTCTCTTTTGGATAGGGTTGATAGGTACATCTCTATTTCTAAGTGAAATTTGTCATTGCTGGGTGGACAAAGCATTCATATAACCTCTCTGGTACTCATCCGACTCTTCTTCAAGAGCTGCATCATTTGCCAAGATAAAATCCTCATCCTTTTGTTTAGCTGAATTTTCTGCATATTCCTCATCTTCAGTGATAAAGGTCGGGATGTCATCAGGTGTAAAGAAGTGATTTTCTTCTTCGATTATATTGTCTTCATCATCTGATTTAGGGCCAACAAAATTACACTGCAAAGGAGTTTTTACTTGCTGTTGTGTCGGTAGTTCTTGTGCTCACTGCTCTCGTTGTTTGATCCGGAATTGTGGTTGCTGCTGTCCACAGAAATTTGGATTTCTGATCTACGGTTCAGGCTTATCAAGTGTCAGTATTTCAATCATCTTTTCCACCTTGCGAAGTACTTGATATAAAGTAGAAGCTTCTTCCTTTATTGCGACTTTCTTTTATGCTCTCAATCTAGCTCTCTTGTCATTCAAATTAGCTTCAACACTCACTGCAATTTTTTGCATCTCCTCCAAAGTGGGCGGATCTCTTTCTTGTAATGAATAGGCCATGTCTGGATCAAAACCACCCAGAAACTTGAGCAAAGCTGACTTCCTAGATGGCCTTAAATCATCAGGAATTGCATTATAAACCGCATTGAATCTGATACAATAGTCTTGGACTGACTCACCTACGTTGCGCTTGATCTTGGTATATTCAGAAGTGATCTGAAGAGGATCTTTCTTTACTTCCCACCGATCTAAAAATTGTCTCTGCAGCTCGGCCAATGTAGCAATACTTCTAGGCTGCAAAGATCTGAACCATTTTCTCACTTCACCTCCAAAAGTTTGCACAAACAATCTCATGGTCACATTTTCTTCATCAATTTCATGAAGATCAAAGAAGTCTGCCATTCTGTCAATATGCTGCTGAGCAGGAACACTTTGAGGAGTGCCATCAAACAATGGGATCTTACTTTGATAATCAGCGGGCATGGCATCCAAGTTTGGAGGCAAGACAAGGGGTGCGAATCTAGCAGCCATTGCTCTTGGTGGATTTATAATCTGTCTTGGAGAAACAGGTGGAGTAGGAGCAGTAGATGTATG
Organism: Pinus albicaulis; assembly: GCA_034641835.2. Classification (NCBI taxonomy): domain Eukaryota; kingdom Viridiplantae; phylum Streptophyta; class Pinopsida; order Pinales; family Pinaceae; genus Pinus; species Pinus albicaulis. Next base: position 1,320,895,541 of record CM076570.1, read on the forward strand.
AGGTGTATGTGGTGTGGATGGAGGCGATACTACTACAGATTGTTGATCAGAAGTAGATGGTTGCACGGGAATGGTAGGAATGAAAGGAGGCTGGGTATGAACTTGTGAATCAGAAGTAACTGCAGATGGCCCAATATTTTCAGATGCAGATTCTATAAAATCAGGAATGTTTGTTGCCACAATGGAGTTTTGAATATTCAAAATGTAACTGTCGATGGATCTATTAGCCTGTTTAATTTCAAGATACTTGATAAACTCGGGATAGCCTGTTTAATCGCACTTTCAGACTTAGTTTCAAACAACGACAACTCAAATTGTTTGTCAAATTCAATATCTTCAAGGTATTCAAAAACAGCGGGACATGAATGAGATTTAAACAAATGGGATCACGGGACTTTCTTAACAAAGGATTCTTGAAGTCAGATTGGGATTCTCATACACTGGAGGTGGATCGGGATCCAGATTTGCTCTAGTATGTCTTCTGGAAGTCAGTGTGTTGGATTAATTTCAAAATCAAAGGGACAAAACCAACTTGTTCAGCCTATCGAATTCTAGACTCATCACCCAAAAGTCCAGAACGATCTGATGTACTGGGAAAATTCACAAGTCAAGTGTCACGTTCACAAGCTAGACCGGAGATTGACTGAAGCAGCTTTTATCTACTTTCGCTAATGCAAAGCAAGAGCATTTCAAAGGCTACCTGGCATAACTTCAGGCTCCATCTGTAGCTCATAAAACAAATAACACCAACAAGCAAACCATTTTCTTCCCCAGTATGGTCGCCACTATGTTATTTCCTAAACCTACCTCAGGCTGAAAGAAGGCAGAGTTCAGGGTAACATCAAACCACACTCAGTTTGGTAGCTAGCCCTACCAGAACAGGAGAGGGCTCTCTCCGGGTCAATCTCAGCGAAAAGTAACCAATACGGCTTGAGATGACTGAAATAAAAACTAATTTTAGGCTAGGTATATAAGTAAAGGAGTTTGATTTTTATTTTGAGGGTTTTTGTTGGATCAAAGGGAAAGGCAGTTTTGGGTGCGAGGATTAGGCCTAATTTTTGCAGAGTTCTGATTGGGGCAAGGAAGGAAATTGTTTTGATGCTTTATATTGAATGAATGGATGGATCAGACTGGTGAGGAGCTGAATAGGGAAAGAGGGTCTCAAGAGTCCTCCTCAAACAGATGAAAACACGGAAAATTAAACAAAACTAAAGGCAAAGCAAAGCAAGCTAATGAATTCCACCTTTAACACTGATTTGTTTAATTTAAGAAGAACAGAGAAGGGAAAATGATACACATAAACATCAATAAACTTAAGATTACATAGAGAAACACACCATAAAAACACAAAGCCACATGGATCCCAAAGAGTGCTGCAAACCCTAGTCTATTCCTTTGCCAAAAGTGCAGAGATGAAATGTACAATGAAGTGCCAAGCAATCCCAAGTGTCCAACCCTGAAAATGACTGAGAAAATACATAATATAGACAAGCCTAACTCCTACCCATGCCTCTAGGGGTCACGCTCATAATTCTAGGAGCTGTTTCAACCATATCTAAACTAGGAACTAGAAAATAGGCAATGAAACAACTTGCCTATATGCTAGGAAACTGATCCATTCACTCACATTTCACCTTTTGGTGAATGAATATTCTAGAATGAGTAAAAATGTGCCAAAATTACATCATTAACATGAAATTAAATCAAGGTACATAAAAAATTACATGAAAAAGTGAAACTGGCCAAAACTAGGCGAAATTCTGAGCTGCTGAGTGAAAAATAGGCCAAAATTCTCTATGTGTTGCGCCTAAAATCGCTATGCGTAGCACAAGTTTGGAGCTGATTTTGAGGTCCTTCCTAGAGTCAAAATTGAGTGCAGGATATCTCTTTGGAAAGCCCTACCTGTCTACTTTCCAACCCAAGTGGAATTTCTGGATTTGGTTTCCATTTTCCTCTCCAAAAGTTCAATCTCCCAACACTGCTTCCTGTGTGTGCAAAAAGTGGCAGAAAGGCCATTTTTAGGGTGTTTTTGACCTTTTAGGCAACCAAGAACTTGATGAAATCCTTAGGTAATCCATGAGCATGCATAATTTTTGATACAAAATCTAGAAATGCAAAGTTTTTCCCCTGAAGAGCTGCCAATTATAAGCGCGCGCCAAGTGGTGCTATGCGTCGGGCAGAAAAACTTGTTTTGTGACCAAAAAATTCAAAATTGACAAAATTTTTCCCAAATTCCTTGAAATTTGGGTTGAAGGTCCTTGATCAAGTGCTATGCTCAGCCAAAGAAGCTTCGGCCAAAATTTTGAGCCTATCATGCCTTTTGCGACGCTTCAGTTCCCTCCTTAGCCTTGCCTTCAGGATTTTGATCTTCGCTTTGCAAACGTGATTGTGCGCCCAATAGTGGTTCTTCATGTGCCTGAGTATGTTATTTTCCTTTTTTGCCTTCTCCAACAACTTCTCAATATGAATGTTGACCCTCTCAAGCCAAGTCTCTCTATCAACCTCGATCTCCCGCTCAATAGGTTTCATCTCGGATGGGCTTCTTCGGGCAGCTTGCTGGTTCTCACGGATTTTTTGCAACTCCATGATAATCTGTTGATCCTCCAACTATTTGTTGCACTGCTCTAGATAGTTTATGATCCACTGAGCTCTCTGCAACTTGTCGTTCAATGTGTTGATCTCAGCTTTCTGGTCTTGAATGATCTCTCCCAGTTTTGAGCTTGGAGAGCTCAAATCCTCATCAATCAATATGAAATCAGTATCCTGGCCTCCTGAAGGGCCCTCATCCTGCATAGGGCTCTTACCTCTATCCTGTACCTGTACCTGTGCTGCTGATGACGGCAACGATACCCCTTCCACCCTGAGTGGAGATAGTACTCATCGGGCTGCTGTAAATAATACTCTCATGCCTCTCTGATAAGTGACATACACTGGCACACTGATAGGCTCTATCTCGTGACCTTCAAACTGATGGGAAGGTTCACCTGGCTCATGAATGATCTCTGGAGGAGGCTGAGGGGCTGTGAAGAAGTCACGGGAAATGAAATCTTCCCATGCAATGCCCTGCAATCCAAGCTGATGTACAACAATGATCTTGATGAGCTCATAATGGTAAATGTTGTTGTACTGCTGCTCGGGAGTCTTCTTCTGCACAAGAGTGGTCATTATCTCGATGTTTCGGCACATGAAGTACATAATGTTCATCATCCTCACTCTCATGAAATGCATCAATAATCTGATGTGGTATGCATAGAGGCGTGAGAACCGGACCTCACAACTGAAGTATCTGATAATGAGTCTCATCAAAGGCGCATAGGATTCCTTCAGAAACCGAAATGGGAATACCTTGCTGAGCTGTCTCACATAGCTAGGCCTGATATAAGGTTCATAATGCACTCTATCCACCTGCTGTCTCTTGTTCCACTCTTCACCGACATTCGGTATTCCTGTTGCCTGAGAAATGGTTTCTGGTGTCAAGGTGAAATTTACACCAGCAAGAGTTACCTGACCATCATGCAAATGTAAAACAAATAACCGAGCCAACTCCTGATGATGCTGAATATGAGAAATCATCTTACAATAATGATAGCATGACTACTCTCAAAAAAATGCCATGGCAAGTGGGCAGGCCTGCAATTGAGTCAAAGAGGTGGGCTCTTCTCTCAGATGTTTGCCACCTTTATGAGGCCTTCTCGGTGCATGTAGCTCAGTGGTAGAATCACTGTCTTGTTCATATGATGACTCAGTGTCCGTCATGGTGTTACAAGTCTATGCCAAGTGTATGCTGATCTATATGAGGTGAAAATAAGAATTTGGTGTATTTGCCTCCAATTTCCAAATGTGTTCCAAAATAGGAAAGGACTGTGGTAAATATGGACAGTGGGTATAGTGGAGCTTTGTCAAGTGAAAATTGAAGTGTGAGGACAGTCACTTGACTGTGTTTAGGAATCTGGGGTTTAGGGATTTTATAAGTGAAATGAGAGAGAAAGAGTGATATGGAATGGTAGGGTTTTGGGATAGGGAAAATAGGATTTGGGTATAAGTAATATGAGTGGTTTTGGGATATAGGGGAATAGGAGAGGGACTATTAATGATAATGTGACAGTGAGGGGGAAGGGAACCACAAGTGGGGAATAGGTTTTGAAATACTTGGCACCAAAATCAAAATTTAACAATTGAACTCAAACCCTAAGAGAGCAATTTTTGATAAGAGGATAGGATTTAAAATTTGACATTCAAATTCTCCAAAACAATCTTTGAAACCACACCAAACACTATTCAATAACAATTGCAAGATCAGTCGGACTTACTCAGAGCAAATGGGACCAAAAGGTTTGAAATTTCGTTGAAGGCAGTGACAAAATTTGCTTGTCGGCTCTGTGTGCCGCACGCACAACCCAGTGCGCCGTGCCCTCCTTGTGTGCTGTGCACGTTCAAATTTACACAGTGAATGGCGGCTCTATGCGCTGTGACCTTCTCCCAACGCGTTGCGCAGCAATTTCACCCACGGTCGGTCCTCCAAAACCTGTTTTCGTTCTTGCACAATTCGACTCGGCTTCACTGATGTTTCTTAGTCTGAATGAACTGTTTGAATGGTGAAAATATATTGTATAGACATGGATTTTTATTTTTAATTTAGAAAACCCAGTTTCTAATGTTTCAACTTTGGCACTTTTCACTTTTTAATACAAACTCTGTTTTGCTTGTTTCCTTTGATTTTTTTTTAGCTGAATGATGCAAATTTTGTCAATTTTTTGCAGGGATAGCTGGCATGGGATCTTGGAAAAGGTGACCAGGGTTGCGCCTGAATAATTTCAAAACTGAAGAATTGAAAATTACATGGCATTTATTACAAAAGACAAAATTGATGATTTTTCTTCATAACAGAGTTCTGAAGAAGAATCATGATCTAACATTATAACGATGAAATTTTTGAAATGAAAACTTATTTTGAAGCTCCCTCACGTGCCTGCTGGAATTATTGGACACTTTGAAGACTAAATTTTTAAAACCCTAGACCTAATAAGACTAAAAACCCTAAAAATACTCTTTGCCCACCAAAAGACCGAACATTGACTGTAAATGACTGTAAATGATTTCGATGAACTTTGATGAACAGATACGGACCAACAGGTACATGACATGAGGGATATGAGTGAAAAGACCCTTCCGTCAGATGATTCATGCTCCTAATGGAATGCAGATGACTAGATTGGATGAGACACCTAAAATGAAATGCAGCAAAAGAGATTTTGATCTCTGACGGAGGGATGAAAAGACCGACTCTAACACAACCTAGATAGCTTTACCAGAAATCAAATGGCCAAGTACCACTCCCGATTTGCACATTAATCTACATTTCTTGTCACTCAAGGCAAGATGGGATTCCTGACAACAGAGAAGTACTTTCTCCAGATTTTTGAGAGATTCCTGAAAAGAATCACCAAACATAGAAAAGTCATCCATGTAAACTTCTACAAATTCTAGATCAGCAAAAATGGCTAGGACTGCCCTTTGAAAGGTAGCCGGGGCATTACATAAACCAAAGGGAAGAACTTTATAAGCAAATGTACCCCATGGACATGTAAAATTAGTTGTATCCTGATCTTCGGGTGCAATATGTATCTAGTTATAGCCATTGAAGCCATCCAAAAAGGAAAAAATATTTCTTTCCTACAAGGGTATCAAGCACCGGGAGAGGGAAGTAATCTTTGAGAGTGGATTTGTTTAATTCTCGATAATCAATATAAATACGCCATCTTCCATCTTTCTTAGGTACTAGCACTAATGGAGAGACCAACTGACTATCCGAAATAGGATAGATAAAACAGGCATCCAAGAGTTTCTGTACTTCTTCCTTCACAACATCTCTTAGAGCTGGATTCATTCGCCTTTGGGGTTGTCGGACAGGCCGGGTTCCTTCCTGAATATAGATATGATGTGTAAAAATTTAAGGAGGAATACCCTTCATATCTTCATAGCCCCAAGCAAAGGCACTAAGATGGTTTTGCAACAAATTCACAAGTTGCTCCTGCTGAGATGAGTCCAAATCTAAACTAATATGCAAGGATTTACCAGGGCTAATCTAACCAAGAGTAGTATCAGGCTCAGGAGTACTCAAGGGAGTGGTCAAATGCAGTGGTACAAAAGAATGAGAATCATGATTATCTTGAAAATCTAGGTTGAAAATCTAGCTCAATGACTCAAAATTAGGCATAGTGTCTAGATTTTTCAGGAAATCTTGAATCTCATCTTCTTGTGAATACCCAGTATAATGATGGATAAGGGAAATGGGATGAGTCTCCTCATCACTAATTTTATCTAACCATAAAGTATCTCGAAGGTCCTAAATGGATCTAGCAGGGGGGTATAAGGTAACTTTCTTCCTAGAATTTCCATGCGAAATATACATATCACTGGAACGACATCCAATATATGCATCAGCCGTAGCAAGCCATGGTCGACCCAAGATCAAGGGATGTCCTCCTACTGGGTTATTTGGCTGAAGCACAATGAAATCAACAGGATATTTCCAAGAATATAATGAGATGATCACATCATCCAATACTCCTTCTCGCTTAATTTTAGATCTATCTGCTAATTCAAGCACAGTGGGAGTAGGGAGAAGATGAGATAACCGAAGTTGATCCATGGTTTGATTAGTCATGACATTAATGGCTGCCCCCAGGTCTATAAGAACATTAGATAAAAGGAAATTACCAATATGAACTTAGACAACAGGGTTTCTGAGATCAGTATATTTTTCCATAGACACACATCCCGTCATCAACTCTGCTGCCCTACCAACAAATTGAATGGTTTGGGGTTCCACTCTCTTCCTCCTGGGTTTCTTGAGATAGAGTTCCTTAATAATATTGGTACAAATGGGGATCTATTTAATGGATTTAAGAAAAGGTATCTTAATGAAAATATTTCGAAGCGCAGATGCCAAACACGTCTCAGAAATAGGCTCACTTCTTTCCATTACTAGCTTCTCTGGGAAGAGAGGCTGGTTGGAAGAAGATGGAAAGGATTCAGAGGGTAAGGATTGCTTAGTGACAACTTTTAGAGAATGGTTAAGAGTTTCCTCTTCTCCTTTATCTTCAACAATAACTATAGGTTGCTTCTGATTTTATGATGTTACAGTCCTTCCCGATATTAATTGAATATCATGAACCCCAACTAGAATAGACTGGTACTCGAATGGTAAGGGTGGGTTTGTTACATAGATCATTTGCACTGCTTTATTATTTTTAGGATTGGGCATAGGTTGAGCAGGCAACTGAGGAGGTCAAAAGGGCGGAGGTAAAGGAAATGGTGGAGTAGACTGACTCGGAAGTTGAGGCATTGAATAAGGTATATGCGTAGATGGATATGACTGCATAGGTGGCTGGTAGGAATATGGAGAATGAGTTGGCCCTCTCCAACCTTGTTGCCATGGTTGAGAATGTTTCCCATGTTGATATTGATTCCCATACTGCCACTGCTGATTAGTGTTAGTATAAGAATATGCATGTGAATTATAGCCACAATAGTGTGGATAAAATTCAGGAGCCATACTTGCACCTACCTGAGGCGAATTCCTTCTTGCTCCCATAGCATACAAGTATTCAGCTTCAGGTTGTCCCCTTGTAAATACAACTTTAAGTGCTGGTATAGAGGTACATTTTTCTATGACATGGTCTTCTACACAAATATAACACTTATTAGTTTCTTTCAAATTAAGAGGACACTCTTTAGGAGGATGCTTGTCTCTACATTTAGGACAGAAAACACATAATGACTCTTGTTTCTTCATGAGTTTTTACTGAAATTTTAAAGAGTCTAACTGTTTGGTAATAGTATTCATTATATCAATTTTCATGTTTTCCATTTTATTTTCTAGTCCAATAATCATAGCATCAGTAGATTCAGTTTTTCTATTTCTATTTCGAGTTCCTCTACCAGATCTATACTGATTTCTTGAAAATTTCCTGCATAATTCACAAATTTGTTCAAAATTTTGTTGAGAAATATCACCTTGTCCTAAGTGATTTAAATTATTTTCTAGCATTATCAGTATGTCCTCTTAAGAACAAGGTTCTAATAGTACTGGGATCAAAATTAAGTTTCGAACTTTGTAAAATATACAAAAATATTTCTAGGTAATCTTCAAGAGTTTCATCATCATCCTGTATGATTGTAAAAATATCACCCTGCATGTGCAGAGTTTTGCAATATTATTGAAATTTAGACAAAAACACTCTCTTCATATGATCCCAAGAGGTCATAGTGTTTCCTCCTAACCCCATAAACCAACGTAGAGCTGAGTCCCTGAGAGTAACATGAAATAATCTTAACTTCTGAGTGTGAGTTGAATAATCATAACTTCTACATAGAATATCAAACTCGAATAGAAAAGAGTCAGGATCTTCATGAAATTTAACATGGAAATGAGGGAGAGTTGATGGTGGAATATTATTCATTTGCGCCACAGTATCAGGATCCAAAATTGGAAACACAAAAGTGGATTGTTCTTTACTTAGCTAGTTTTCAACAGTCCCTTCCAAATGATCTTCATGGTCCACCATTGTTTCCCTTTTACTTGTATCACTCTCAACAGGCTGACCCACACCTGAGCTATTGTCACCAGAATCCACGTGGATTGTTCCTGCGTGATGGGTTTGAATTAGATTGGGCTTCCTGGTTACAGAAGGAGACCCAATATGAGAATTGTTTTTAGAATTCTTTTGGCCCTTTGTGGGCTTCGAACCCTTACTTTTTGTAGGCATTCATTTCAAAAAAGAAAGAAAAATAATAAACAAATTCTAGTAAAAAATGCTATCAAAAATCAATTAACACCAGTAAAATTCTTTCAAAGAAGCTTTTCCAAAAAATAATGCAAAAATAAAGAAAAAATTACCTCTATTGTATAATCAGAAAATTCTTACCAAATCAAATCGCCTCCCCAACAACGATGCCAAAATGTTGGGTGCAGGAATTACACTTAAGCAAACTCCTCAACACTTAATTTGTCAACCTGGGGGATTCGTAAACTTAGATACGAAGCACAGACAATGCCAGAGATGCTATGAATCTTCCTAGTATAAATCCCTACTTTCTTTAAAGGAAAGATTGCAGAATCAAATTAAAAAGAGAAAAAAAGACAACTTGAACCATCAAAATAATCTAAGACTAGAACAAGGAAGAATGCATTTGTAAGAGGGAATTAAAGATAAAAGGAAATCACTCTAGCTAATTATTGTTTAACTAATGAGTGTGTGCTTTTCTTTAGCAGAGACACTTAGTAGTCTCATCATATGGGCCCTTAAACCTGCTCCTTTAGACATTTCCTTCTTGCCCTAATCTGTATTGCACTTTAGCAGTCTGCTTGCACTAGTGTAGGAACATAGATTTATGCAGAAGGTATAAATGGTGTCTTTAATAAATGATTTTTACTTCATGCAAGGGCTTGAAATTTTCCAGGTTCAAAGCACTCAGATCCCGTGGCAAGAAACTAGTTCTTGCACTGGATCAAAGCTTCCTGCACTTAACATTTAATTCTTAAAATGAGTGCTTTAATTATTTCAAGTGATATTATACTGTTAAATCAAATTGCACACATAAAAAATGAATGTTTCTAATATTAACAGAGTGTAGGAGTAAAGAAACAATCAATATACATTTATCTTATCATAAGCATTTAATGAAAGAAAGAAGATTGTGGGAAGTAGACTAAGAAGGCTTGCTGCATCACACCAATGTGCACTGGTGCAGGTTCATTTCTCCTGGTTGGACCAGGCAGGGAAAACCAATCAAACAGAATTGCAGAAAAGGAGATATCACACCAACGTGCACTGGTGCAGGGTTATTTCTCCTACTTGGACCAGGCGGAGGAAAACCAATCTGAAATCAAGTGTAGGAAAGGAAATTGCAGGAAAAGGAAATTTATATACTTCACACAACGGATCTGATTTCACTCAGACAAGAATGAATGTGCTTAAAATTAAATCACACTTGACAATGTAAACACAAATTATAGGAAAACAGGAAATGGGGTAAACGTGCTAGGTTGGCTGGGCCGTAGCCAAACAACGCATTTCCCTTTTAAATAAAAACGTTGCTCAGTACCTTAATCAATTCATCAGCTTAAATATAGAAATGAAATTTGTGAAACATTAGGCGGAGCTCCCTTTTATTAATTCACTGAGGCAAGTACATACATTAAGACATCGTCCAACCTAGATTCGGGCGATAATAAAATAAAACAACCTGTTACCGTCTCTCTGGCTGTGTCTCTTTTCTCTTCTATTATCAAAACTCCTTTCCCTAGTCCTATTTACATTCTACATTATATAGATCTTTGGCCAAAGGCCAAAATAGATCATTCAATGGATTACATAACCAAACGTAGAATTTAGCTTTTTTGCCTTCAAAATTAGACAGTTAGAAAAACTGGCCGTAGCCAATCTCCAGCTTTCGTCCTTCACAGATTCGGTCTCGGATTCCTTTGGATCGATCTTGCTATTGTGGCTGAAGCTTCTAAAAACAAGGTGGTGACCAAGGAGGTTCAGATCTGCTACAAGGATTTGCTATGCTGGCAACGGTGCACGATCCGATCCTGCACTAGGATTAGTGGTCACGGTAAGTACTCTAACTACCAAATAAACATTGGAGATATCGATAAGTTACAAAGAGTGATTAAAAGTAAGAAATCATGTAATAAATAATTAATTAATTCTAAGTTGAATTAAAAATATGAAAAATAAAGTTTATACGAAATATGTCACCGTGCTTGGACTGGTGCAAGATGAGGGTGCATAAAAGAGGTAAAACAACGGTAAATGGTTATGATTTAGGAAGGGGAAAATGGAAAAAAAGAGAAAATTAGGGGGCTAAAAATCATCCTCCATCACTTTATCACGAGTGTCTCATGATATTTTGTTTGAAATATTCAAGATCTTAGTTGACTGAATCAACCTTATGTTTGATCTCTTCAAGATCCCAGTTGACTGTGTCAACCTCCATGATCTATCTCATTAATGAGACAGGTTCTCCAATTTCATTCACATTAGTAGTTGCTCAACCACCTTTTTATGTAGATCTAGGATTAATTAATCCACATTCACACACAAAAAAGTGGATATTTATTCATATTGAGGATTGTGGGTCCCTCCACCCTTTTATTTACTTTATTCATTAAGAAAATCAAGGACTCTAATATTGCAAATATGATGTGGAAATTTGGGAATATTACAGTCCCCCTCTGGAAAAATGTTGCCTGTCCTCAAGCAACTCCAAAACTAGATGAAAAGCCATCTATTCCCTCCAAATGGCATCCACATAAGGAAGGCTTCCTCCATTCACTGCAATGGTTTATGCATGTTTGGTTCCAAAGTTTTCTTTCAAAAATATATAGAATGACTTCTAACTGTATGGTTAGATTCCATCCTTCTATCATGAAGTACCAAGTGACAACCATATGATGTCCAACATCATCATCAATACATGAGATACATAAAATAAAGTAGCTCTTTCCATAAAGAAAAAGCTCCATCACACAATACATTTCTCCAAGCCATGTTTTATGAATTTGATTGAGCATTGATATGCTATCTTCCTTAGCCTTGTTGGCCTTGTTGGATCCAAGCATCATTCCAATGTTATGCAAAAGAAGAAGGAAAGGAGCTATATGGGTAGACAAAGATGTCAAACCATATTCTCCTAAGAGTAACCACTAGAGTAAGGCCCTTTGCTGCCATCCTCCATCTCCTCCATGCAAGATGGACAAGCCAAACCCCCCCAAAAACAACCAAAGCAACAAGAGATATTGTTGCTTCCTCTCCTCCTCATGTGAATCATGAAGCAAAAACATACTAATGGACATATGGAATGTCACATCAGCCCAATACAAAGTAACATCATCAAAGCACATCATTGAGCATCGTGCCAAGATTTACCCAAGACAAAACACATAGACATAGGAGATGTCATGTGGTGGCCAATCTCTCTCAAGTGAAACAAAAATGAACATGCCTTCTTTTGCGACATTCTATCATTGATACACAAGGCATGAATCAGAAAAATATGAGCTATTGGGTGGTAACCATACTCACCCAAGAGCAGCCAGCGCAGCCATGCCTCCTTCTTCATTTCATAAGTGTTCTTCAAGGCATGGATCAAAGAAATATGAGCCTTTTGGTAGTGACAAGAACCTCCCAAGGGAAACCAACGTAACCAAGCTTGCTGGCCCATGTAAATCTGCAAGTGGTCATGCAACCCCTTGCTTATTTTCCTCATCCACTCACCCCAATATGGAAGATGAGTGATGTGCTGCATCATCATGGTATCCTCCCTTTGTAGAATGCCATATTTCCCACACTAATGAAGAACTTTGCACTCCATGAAATGTTGAAGTGAACCTCCACTGAGATCTCTTAATGAGACCTTTTTATCATCCATGTCCTTCCAAAACCAATGATGTATTGGGTCTATTGTAGGTAGAAATCTCTCTTTGAGCTGTGAGGTGCTCATTGAGAAAGTGTCATCAAGAAAGGAGAAAAGGTTTCTCATATCTAGATGTCTACCATTTATCATCTTTACCTCCATTACTTCATGAGTGAATCTACCTTCATAATGCTCCAAGAATAATGGGGCCTCATCATTATCACTACTTCTAAGTGATAGCACTGTAGATCTGCAAGGTAATACATAAACTGTCTCAAAGAAAGGTACAATACTGATCTCATAACCAGTCATTGTACAAAGGATTATGCTCATCCCTTCTTCTGAAACTCTACACTTCAACTCAAAAGGTTGAATGTAGCTCATCCATGGAAAACTGGGATAGATTTTCATCTCCTCGATTAGATCAAGGGTTCTCTGCGCGGTGATATGTTGCTGCTTCAAATCAGCACTATGTTCTAACCTTGGTTATGCATTGGCTCTGATGGCATGTCCCCATAAGTTTCAATAAGATCTACTGAAACAATAGGTGATGAATGTGTATGCATACCTTGGATCAACTGATATGTGGGAACCTCTTGATAGAACACAAGAGTTCCTCCAACTGGGACAATAGTGCCTCCAACTGCTGGTAAAAGTGATGGATGCTCTTCTCCAAGTGTACCAACGCTGGATTCTCCTCCTTCCCCTCATGCAACTCCTGAATCATGCATGGGACTCTATATGTCAAGAGATCAAGAAAATCTTGAAAAGATGCAAGAGTCTCTTCTCTGGATGCAAGTACTTCTGCAGTTGGTGGTGAATGTAGTGACTTCTTGTCCAGAGTGACAAGATTGACATCCTCCTTCTTAGAAAATGTCACTTTCTGGCACATCTATGGTTTTCTCCCATCAAATTCCTTCCTCAAATTGAGAAATAAATCTGAACATTTAGTCACCTTTGCATGCTTCATGTGACCAAACCAACAATCATTGGCTTAATCTAAGAGATGAAGTGCTGCAATTTGAATAGCCTCTTCTTTAACTACAAGATGTAGTCTGAAAAATGCATCTAACTCTCTCCTCCAAGCCTTAATAGTGCTTGAGTAAGATCCATAAAATGTAGGCAAATAGAATATATTATTCCTCTTCCTTATATTGCTGCTATAGGATCCTATTTCTTCTTTGATTTTGAAGAATTGTTGGAGAGTTAGTTTCTCCTTGAATGCTCTAGACTGTGCTTTGTACTTTTCAAGATATAGACTGAGAGTCTCATAAGTCTCAGGTTCATTCCTTCCTTCATTTCTACACCCTACACCTTCTTCAAAGAAAGTGGGCATAGTGGATCTATGAGGAGATCTAGGATTCTCCAGTTTTCTTCTTTGCTGATAGGAAGTGCTGGGGCCTTCCTCATCACATCTTCTTATTGGACCTTCTTTCTACCTTTCCTCTTTCATTTGATAGACCTCCTTGGAGATATATTACATAGATCTACAGAAATGAGTGGCTGATTTTTCTTCCTCCATGATAGATATCATCTATCTGCTTCTTCTTTAGATGCAAAAGATGAAGTGTCCACAAGCTGAGCCAAAGATCATGCTCCGATACCACTGTAACATCCCAAAAGGGAAAATGCAGTAATATTTAACATAATATATGAACTTGCAGCAAGATAAACAATAAATCTTAAGACAACATTAGAATTTACAGAGAAACTGAGCCATTTTATTATATTGGATAAGAATCAGTTACACAATGTAAAAAATATGAGTAGATCTAGCCAAAAAATTAGTCTAGAATCACCCAGAAAGCATGCTACAATAGGTACATCATAACTAGAGAGGGTTTGAAGAAAATAATGTGCTGTCCCTTCAGCACAATATGAACATATAGTTTCAAGCTGAATAGGAAAATGCAGTTCTACTCAAAACTGAAGCTCAGATGATGCCAAGATTCAAGATCTGGCCAATGTGATGGATTCCCAAGATAACCCAGAAAGGATTTTCCAGATCTAGATCTTTGGAAAATCACCTCCATAGGATTTGATCCCTAATCTGCTGGGAAATATAGATCTGAAGTTAGATTTGACAAATAGATAGCTGAAATATGTTATCAGATCATATCTATGCTTGAAGGGTTGATCCCTTCTTCGGATCTATGATCTAGAAGCTCTAGATCTAGCTTCTCAATCCTCCAATAATGATTGCAGTTGCTGCAACACAACTGCCTCTAGAAAATGTGATGTGAGGGAAAGAGAGGCCTTCTTCCTGCTGAAAATTACTACAAAAAACTATAGGCCGATGTTAATACTGATGGAAATGTGAGGGAATGATCCCTCACAGGATTGCTAGCTGAAATACTAGCAACTTCCTTCCTCCATTTTGATCTACAAGATAGACAGCGTAATTATTGAAGGAAGTACTGCTGCTGGGTGGTTAATAATTTTTGGCCTAATTACAGATCTGAAATGAAGCTTTGGGAAGCTGATATTTAAGCCCAAGGTGATAGGAATAAACCCTCACCCGTTCTCCAGCTAAAGTACCGAAGACAACTTCCTCCTTCCAAACGGATCTTCAAAAATATGCAATTTCTGAATATGGATGTTCTGCAGAAATTAGGAAAAGAGACGTGGCACTTAAAGGATGATGTAGAATGAAGTACAAGACTCTTTCTAGAGCTACTCTAAGAAAGAGGTGGGATTCCCGACCAGGAACACCCTGTGCTAAACAACACCTGCAATCTTTGCTAAACATCCCAAGAAAGCAGTGGAATGTCACATGAAAATTCTAGATCTGAAAGGACATTTACATCAAGAATAATTAGCATGCCCTCATCCTTGCCTTCATCTTCTTTATATAACATTTGAGCCTTCCCAAGCCTTGGCCCTCATCTATATTGCACAATGTATGTGGAGAAGATCCTCCAAGGTGGACTGCGCTGTTTGACCAAATCAACCATCATGTCTAGGTGCAATGTACACCTTCTCCATCAAGTGTGCTTTGTTTGCACATCAAGCTACATCACTTTATCATGAGTGTCTTTTGATCTTTTGTTTGACATCTTCAAGATCTTAGTTGATTGAATCAACCTTCTGTTTGATCTCTTCAAGATCTCAGTTGACTGTGTCAACCTCCATGATCTATCTCATTAATGAGACAGGTTCTCCAATTTCATTCACATTAGTAGTTTCTCAACTACCTTTTTATGTAAATCTAGGCTTAATTAATCCACATTCACACACACAAAAGTGGATATTTATTAATATTGAGGATTGTGAGTCCCTCCACCCTTTTATTTACTAAATTCGTTAAGAAAATAAAGGACTCTAATATTCCAAATATGATGGGGACATTTGGGAATATTACACTGGAGCACTTAATTAGTAGACTCTGTGCAGATGTTACAAAAGAAATCCCGGCTATGGCCACCCCCCAGGCCAAGATTGAGGGGTTGGTCATAGAATTAAGGGCCTCAAGGACCGAGATCCAGGTGGTCAAAACGCATATGGAAAAAAAGATCACATACTTGCAGGCCAAGTTGTAGCTAAAGACACCACCGGAGGTACGGGCCCAGCGAGCTGTGCTGGTTATGGTGGCCACAAATGTGCTTACAGGACAGATTTCTCAGGGTTCCCAATTAATGGAAACAAATATGCAGTTATGGACCAAGGTACAACGCGACCCTCTCCTATGTGAAATCAACTAGGGCCTGCGTCAGAAGGAAGAAGTGTTCAAGCAGCTGGAAGCCGCTATGCTTACTCTGATTCCTGCTGAACGATTGGCATGACTGCGTACCAGCCATGCCCTTCAGGATTATATTAAAGAACTCTGCTAGAAGAAGAAAACCCTCAGCGACCACCTTAGGCCTTGTGCTGATGAAGCCCTCAAGCTCTCTCAGGATGTTGATATCATCGTTAAGCAACTGAACCAGACTTTGGAGAGTGTCATCGCTGCAACAGAGGGACCAACTTCGTAGAGGATGGTGGATATTGCTCAAAACTCTACTGCGCAAAGTGAAGGAGTGCTACCCCCACTGGTAGAGGCGATCAGGATGCTTCAAGCGCAGGTGGAGACCCCATGGTCACAGTGACTTGGGACGAGTCACAAGATTGTGTTGGGGGACTGTTGGAACAGGGTCCCCTAAAGCTATGAATTGTGTACAATTTTGTATATTTTTGGTATTAATTAGTGTTAGTATGAATCTTAATCGCAAGCGTATGAAAAAGGCTCACTTTAGCCACACATAACAAACAACCCTAACATAAAATATGGCTGCCAATATCTTTAGATCTGCAACTAGTTGACCAAGATAAATGCTGCAAAAATCTAGATCTATGCATTAAAATACATTAAGAAGTAAATAAAATCAAGAGTTTCTCCATGCATCCAATAGACAAGACAAGACTTTTTTAAATAATTTTTTTATTTTTTGACACCTGGGAAGGGAACATAGAAATATGTTACTAGTCCCCCTCAATGGGATGGTTGTTACACCATTTTTTGGTCATCTAACCTATTACTATTAGATGGACCTAAGTACACCATGTAAGGCAAATTTTACCCTAAGTAAAATTGCTTTCACAGGAAACCCCATGAGGAAATATTAAATAAATCTACATTTGTTTGATTTTCTTCAAGGAATAATTAGTTAAACAAAAGTTTAATTAATATTCCTGGTCATATTTAACCCAAAACAAGAAAATTAATTAGATAAATCAATATTTATCCTATTATTTTCTAGGAATAAATATTTAAACCTTATTTAAATAATATTCCTTGTTAAATTTGACTAAATCATTAATAAATAATTAAATAAATCATTATTTATTTGATTATTACTCAACCACATCCTTAAAATAATAAATAAATCATTTATTTATTTATTATTTACAAATAAATGGATTTGACCCAAGTCAAATTCGTTTTCCCTCCAACAAATATAATAAAATATTCCGTAAAAGTTGGATCTTGATTTGGTTAATAATATTTTAACTATGCACCAATATCTAGACTAACTCAATATTTTGTTATAAATAGAAGGGTTTTTCCATTCACTCACTACCTTTTGTTGCCTAAAGATCACTTTGGATCTATACTTTTTGTCTGGATCTATGAGCTCCCTTTGAGTTCCATTTTTGTCTGGGTTTTCTACACCATCAAGAGGGAGAGATTTTAGATTTGAGGTGCTAAGGACTTACAAGAACCCATCCCATTGAGGGGGATTGGTAACATCTTTCTATATTCCCTTCCCAGGTGTAAAAAAATACAAAAAATCTTTAAAACAATATTGTATTTTCTATTGGATGCATGGAGCAACTCTTGCTTTTATTTACTACTTAATGTGTTTTAATGCATAGAACTATATTTTTTGCAGCCTTTATCTTGGTCAACTAATTGTAGATCTAAAAATATTGGTAACCATCTTTGCTGTTAGGGATATTTTTTATGCACGGCTAATGTGATCCTTTTTCGTACGCTTGCGATTAAGATTCATACTAACAACTGGTGACTCCTCTGGGGATACGATTACGACTTCTGCCTTTTTTCAGTTCCCTGCATATCTAGCTGCTTAAAACCCTAGAATTACTCTTCAATTTATTTTTTTTTCTTTTCTTGATGTTGTTTTTAACCTATAAAACCCTAAAACATTGAAAATTCTAACTTCTGTGTGTTTTCGAACCTATTGCGCAGGTGACAAGCATCAGCCACAATTGAGATGACACATTATTCTAAAACCTACTCCTGAGAGTGCCAGAAGTGTAGGTCACACTTTTTGGGCCAAAACCTGCGACCTGAACCTCCAGGGTGCAGAAAAAAGGCCAAAACCTGTGACCTCTGTAGAAATCAGGTTAGAAACTGTGACCTGGACTTTTTGCGGGAGTTTTTCTAAAAGTTTTCTAGGTTTATCTAGGCCTATATTCAGGGTTGTCTAACCTCTGTCTCTGCCCGTTTTGGACATATAATTATTCTGTTTTACTCATCTAAATGGGAACCTAGCCCTCTAGGGCTTTAGTACCCTCACCCTTTTGTGGAAGAGTTTTCGCTGCTGCAGGCTGTCTGAAATTACAGAGTGTTTAGCCATTTTTTAGATCTGATCCCTTACCTTCAGATCCACTTCATATTGGCTATTTATCCATCCAAAACACCTCCTTTTAGTTTTGTTTGGGTTTTCCTCTAGGTTCCTCTCCGCTTCCCTCCAAGTTATATCCTTTCGCCACCTCATTTACAACAAAATTTCCTCTGATTTTTCGTTGTTTTTCTGCTCCTATTTCTAGCAGATCTGACCTTTAGATCATTGTCCCACCCGAATTTAGATCTATTGGCAATTTTAGTGTGTTTTGACTAGATTTTTTCCCACCTACAGACTAGTTGTTGAGAGAATCGCCTCCTTGGGTTTAGATTAATGCATAATTAGCTATTTATTTTCTGTTATTTCAGTTTCATATACTGTTATCTGCAGGTTTATTTACAGTTATACAACACAATTTTTCTTTTTCTGTACAAATGTCTGGGTTTAAAAATTAAAATTTACGCACTTAACACACACACCCTAAGTGAAGAAGAGCTTGGTTAACACCGCCAAGAAAAGACTTTAAACATTGAAATCAATTGATCCTGCACCTCTCCGCCCTTGTTTCGACATTGTAATCAGTTGATCCTACACCTCTTCACCCATATTGGACTCTCTTCCCTTTGTGTCGTGGTTGTACCTTCACCATTGCACCACCAAGGCATTTATCCCAGAGACTTCTTGGCCTTCGTCCTGAGTTTCCGGTAGGAAGACTTAGTCCTCTGCGTAGGATTCGAGTTAGTCATCCACCTAGTCAGCACCCTGATTCCTCTTCTGGATCATTGGGTTTCCCTTATGGTTCCGCCCCCGGTTCTCTCCCTGTCACCTTCACCATGTCTAGTTCAAGACCTAACGCTAGTGGTAACCTCGGCCCTAATGCTGGGAATACTACTAGTGGCACCGCAACAGGAACTACCTTGGCAGCTCCCTTGCTGCCCTATATGGCAGGCCTCAGTCTTCCTAATTTAAACTAGTTGATCAATGACCCTATACACTATGACACTAGTTCACCTACTATGCCAACCAAGATCCCTTCAGACATCCCCAAGTTTGAAGGTCTTGCTGGAGAAGATACTACAAATCATGTTCGATCTTTCGACATGTGCTGTTCGTCTAACTCCATTACCGATGACTCTGCCCATTTTCGGTTGTTCCAACTTATGCTTATTAGTGAAGCTTCTAAGTGGTATGTTGATCAAGCCTCATCCTCTCCTACCACATTTACGACTCTTGCCCAAGATTTTTTGTCTTATTTCCAGCTTCTCCTTCGTTATGACACTGGTACCGAATTTTTGACTTCTTTTCATCAATCTTCTGCGACCTGCCTATCCGATCATGTCTAGGAATGGTGGAGAAGAAAGAGCTTATGTTGAACCCCTACCTTCGAAGATCGTGTCTACATGGACTGGTTCCTTGGATCTCTTTTTCCTGCTATAGGAAAATATGTCACATCGCATTTCCCTCAAATCGAAGAAGCCACTCTCCAAATTGCGTTAAAATATGACCTGATATATGCTCAGTCAGGTTATGTTTATATCGTTCTACCTGATATTCCTAGACCCGGTGGTGCCAATGCATCGGGGCATCTCATGCCGTCGAGGGTATCATTGGAGCTCTCTCTCATCCATACGCACAACCTCCCATGGGCTATGGTTTTAAATTTTACTTAGGGAGGAGCCAACACCTCCTACACTTTTCCCCCTCCTGGTAGCATGTATCCAGGATATGGCATGCCTCCTCATTTTTCCAAACCTCCTATTTACCACAATGTTACCCAACCTCCTTATTATTCGTATCCGTAGCCTGGCGCTCCAGCTCCTCAAGCATTAGCACCCCTGCCTCCCTTGCCTTCTCAACCCCTGCAATAGTAGCCACCACCCCTTCAGGGGTAGGTGTATGCACATCAGGGCACGACTAATCCTCCTCCTTCCAAAAATAAGAGGAAAGGCACTCAAAATCAATCTTCCTCCAGTAATCCTGGACCAAATCCTAAAAATAATGCACCTAATACTGCTAACCAACAACAGGGCACTCAGCCCAAGCATGACAGGCTTGTTCACATCAATAAGCCTTGTTCTTGCTGTGGTGTTTATGGTCATTACATGCACAATTGTTCTCTTTTACCACAGATGCTACAGATGTGGGAGTCTCAAGCAACATTGCGAGGACAATAAGCCTCCCCTTTCGTCCCTTCCAATACTGCGCCTAGTCTGCCGGTTGTGTTTACTAATCCTTTCCCTCAGCAAGGATTCGTGGCCACCCAACCACCTGAAGGTTAGGCGACCACTCAAAATCCTCCATCTGGTACCTCCAATTACTATATTCTCATGATGAACTGTAACCAACCTATAACCGTAGACCTCAACCTTTAGACTCGGTCTCGTCAGTACAACAAGCCTCCCGCTACATCTATCCCCAAGCCCCCTTCTTCAGGTTCTAGAGAGCCTCTTTTGATAAATAATGGTCCTTTCCAGATCCCTCAGCCTAAGGCAGAGGTTCTTACCAAGATCCCTAAGGGACCACTACACCGAAATGCTGCTTCTGGAAAAGCTTCCCATTCATATAGCATAGTAGATGATTGGCACAATCTCTTGTTGCCATCTCAATGCTAGAACTCCTCCAGTTGTGCCCTTCACAATGAAACGCTCTACTATGTATCATGGGCACTGTAGATCCTTCAGATTATCGATTGATCGTCTTCGATGTTGACCGGTTAGAACATCCTCCTCTTCCTACTTCCGTTGCCTTTCAAATCCCAGTCAAGATCCAAAATGCCAACGTTTTCCATTGTATCATTGATGAGGGGGCATCCACCTGTGTGATGTCCGCTTCAGTTTGGAAGCAACTTGAATCACCTGAGTTGGCCCCTTCCATGATCACTCTCCAAGCGTGGGATGGCTGCGCCTCCTAGCCCATTGGCCTGTTCCATAATTGTCCTATTACTCTTGCGGGAAAGACTATTTGCGTTGACGTAGAAGTCATTGACGCCCCCTTGGATTACAACATTATATTGGGTCATAGCTACACCAATGCAATGTCTGTTGTACCATCTGTGGTCCATTGTAAGATTTCCTTTCCCCATAATGGAAAGATAGTCACCATTGACCAGTTGACATATTACGAACCGAAGTCTGATACATCCCCTGAGTCCATCATATCTTCGGTGGCCAATAAGCAAACTGTCGACCCCTTGACCAACATCTCACCTAGAGTCTACAAAAAATCCTCTTTGCTTGGTACATTTCCTGGTCTTCCTCCTCCTATCTCCGATCCCATCTCATCAAATGTTTTCATGATGAAATTGTCTCGGGCTTCGCTCAAGCAGCCCGCTTTGGCTAGTCAGCAGCCTTGCCCTTCGCAACCTACTCCTATCCCTCCAATTCAGCCTTCTGGACCTCCTCCTCTTGGCCCTACACCTACAGCTGGTATCCATGAGCCTCTCTACCATCCTGAAATGATTCCTCCAGGCCTTAACCATCTTGGAGACATCTCGCCTAGCCATTACCCCTCAGGTTAGATAACGTTCCTAGCTCCCCCTCTTGGAGTGTTCTCGGTACTTGTCATGGCTACCCTATCTCTTCCTAACCTGACACTGGGGATTCCCGTCTAGTACCTCGATCCCCAACCACTACCCCACCTGGTCAACCTAAGCCTTATCTTTCTTTTACCCTGGTTCAACCGGTCCCTATGACACCTCCTGATGCTACTGTGCCTCAGCCACCTCAACACAAACCTCCTCCTGTTGCGGTGGCCTTGCGTAATAGGGGAAAAGACAACAAGAAAGCATCTAAAGACAAGGTTTCCCTGACAAACCTTGCCCCTCCTCCGCCACCGAAACATAGTATCCAGTGTCCTTTGTGTGATGTTGTCGGTCATGCCACCCATACCTGTCCAAAGTTGCCTCACCTCAAGCCCATGGTCAATGAGACATTTCTGGAATTTGACATCCCTGAGGTCTATGTCACTATACCCGATTCAGTCCCGAAACTCAAAACCTTACGCACAAATCACCCTTGTGCTTTATGCGATTTCCATGGCCACTACACTCACCTCTGTCCCCCCCTTGAAGAGTATCATTCCTCTTTGGAAGTGTTTCACCAATTCAAGGCCGAGCATGACAAGTTCACCTCTCACTTGTTTGTGAGTTTTTATTCGGTAGAACTAGTGGATATGCCTGCTCCCATTGAAATTCCCCCTCCCGATGTTGAAATGATGAAGTATTCAGCCACTATTTTCTACCTATCATCATCCATGAGACCCTCGGTGGAAGTCCCCTTGGAGACTTCCCATGATGTTTCGCCTGACCTCCCTTCATCGATCACCCTAAGCTCAACATCGGTAGATCCTTTATCTGCTTACTCTTCTGTCACCCCCCATGACGTTGTGCGTGTGAGCCTTTCTTCACATGATGATGAGTCAGGTAGCTCTACCACGTCAGGTGGTCTCCCTTCCTCCAATCACCCCATCTTTCATATGGATGAAGACATTATGGAAGCCTTGACCGACCCTGACTTTCCATGAGATGAAATGCACCACTATGCGTACTTCCTCCCGCAACAGTCCCATGACCAATATGCTATGGAAACTAAAGACTTCATTCCCGATGAAGTCGATTGGTTTAGAAATCCCATCCCTACACTTGATGCTTTCGAAGAAGGAAATATGGCCAATATCTCTCCTACCATTAAAATTGACATTTCTGACAAACCAGGGGTAGGAAAAAATATCACCTTGGGCTCCCAATGCACCCCAGAAGAGGTTGAGGCTTACTCTAATCTATTCAAAGAATTCCGTGATGTTTTTGCCTAGTCCTATTCAGAAATGCTCGAACTTGATCTCGTCATTTTCGAACACCATACCGATACATGGCCCGATGCTAATCTTGTCTGCCAAAATTTGAGACCCATTAATCCTTCCAGACAAGAGGCTATCAAAGCTGAAATTGATAAGCTCAAGCAAGTTGGTTTTATCTACCCATCGTATACACCACTTGGGTTTCTAATCCAGTTCCTGTTCTCAAGAAAGAAGGCACCATCTGTGTCTGCACTGACTTTCACGACCTTAACAAAGCTTGTCCCAAAGACAACTTCCCCACACCATTCATTGACCAAATCATTGATGAGTGTGTGGGGAACGAGGTTCTATCCTTTATGGATGGTTTCTCCGGGTACAACCAAATTTTTATCCGTCATGCTGTAATATCCCAAAAGGGAGAATGAAGTAATACTTCACACAATATAAGAACTTACAACAAGATAAAAAATAAATCTAAGTAAAAATCAAAATATGCAGAAAGAGTTGAGACAGTTTATTATATTATATATGATTTAGTTACACAAGTACAAGATCTAGGTAGATCTAGCCAAGAAGATGAGCTAAGATCACCCTGAAAACATATATGAAGCAGGTACAACTTAACTGTTGAGGCTCTGTAGCAAATACTGCGCTGTCTCTTTAGAAAGATATGAACATATGGTTGCAGGCTGAAAAGATAAATGTATATCTGCTAAAAAATAGAGCTTTGATGATGCCAAGATTCAAGATTTGGCCAATGTGATGGATTCCCAAGATAACCCAAAAAGGATTGTCCAGATCTGCAACTTTTGAAAATCACCTCCCTAGGATTTGATCCTTGATCTGTTGGGAAATGTAGATCTGAAGCTAGATCTAAAGAATAGATGGCTGAAATGTGTGCTTAGATTAGATCTATGCTTGAAGGACTGATCGCTTCATCATATCTATGAGCTGAGAGCTCTAGATCTACCTTTTCAATCCTCCAATGATGAATTTAGCTACTACAACACAGATGCCAACAGAAACTGTGCTATGAGGGAAAGAGAGGCCTTATTCCTACTAAAAAATGCTGCAATAAGCTTCAGGATTATGGTGAGACTGATGGCAATGTGAATGAATGATCCTCCACTGGATTGCTAGCTGAAGTACTAGCAACTTCCTTCCTCCTTTTAGATCTGCAATATGGACAACGTTATTCCTAAAGGGAATACTGCTGCTAGGAGGTCAGTAAATTTTGGCCTGATGCTAGATCTGCAATATGGCTCTGGGAGTGCTGATCTATAAGCCCAAGTGATGGGAATAATCCCTCACCTTTTTCTCCAGCTGAAGTACTAAATACAATTTCCACCTTCCAAACTGATCTTCAGAAATCTGCAGATTTCTGAATATGAATGTTCTGTAGAAAGTAGAAAAAGGAAATGGCACTTAAAGCCTAATGTATAATGAAGTACAAACCTCTTCCTTAGATATCACTCAAATAAAGAGTATGGATTCCCGCCTAGGAACACCCTGTGCTAAACAACACCTGCAATCTCTGCTAAACAACCAAAGAATGCAGTGGAATGTCACTTGAAAATTCCAGATGTAAAAGATCATACATCAAATAATCCAAGATGCCTTTCGCCTTTGCCTTCATCTCCTTTATAATGATTGAGCCATCCCAAGCCTTGGCCCTAATATCAACTACACAGTCTCATGTGGACAAGATCCTCCAAGTGGGACTGCGATGTTTGACCAAATCAACCAAACATTCTAGGTGCAACGTACACCTCCTCCATCATGTGTGCTTCATTTGCACATGATCCTCCATCACTTGATCATAAATGCTCAATGATCCTTTGTTTGACATCTTCAAGAGCTTAGTTGACTAAATCAACCCTCCTTGATATTTCTCATTAAATGAGATATGATCTCCAATCTCATTCATATTAGTAGTTTCTCAACTACCTCTTTTTGCAGATCTAGGCTAAATTAATCCACATTCACACATACAAAGTGGATATTTATTCTTATTGAGGATTGTGGGTCCCTCCACCCTTTTATTTACTTAATTCATTAAGAAAATCAAGGACTCTAATATTCCAAATATGATGTGAAATTTTGGGAATATTACACGTGCTGATAAAATTAAACTGCGTTCATTAGTCCGTGGGGAACCTTTGACTATCGAGTCATGCCATTCGGCCTTAAAAATGGTGATGCCACTTTTCAGCGGGCTATGTATTACTATTTCCATGACCTGGCTCACATTATCCTTGCTTATTTAGATGACCTCACTGCACGTTCTAAAAATCCGGCGCAACACCTCCATGATCTGCGTACCGTGTTTCTCCGATGTCACAAGTATAATATCCACCTCAACCCGTTGAAGTGTGTCTTTTGTGTTCCCGCCGGCCATCTTCTAGGCTTCATTGTGTCTAAATATGGTATCTCGCTTGACCCATTAAAATTTCAAGCCATCCTTGAGCTTCCTATCCCTTATACTTTACACCAGTTACAAAGCCTCCAAGGCAAAGCTAATTTCCTTCACCAGTTCGTACCTGACTATGCCACCACCGTGCATGGGTTCCTGAGACTCCTCCGCTCTAACATTCCCTTTGTGTGGGATTCCTATGCTCAAGAGTCTTTTGATTCCCTAAAACATGCTCTCACATCTACTCCCTTGATCTTTCCCCCCTGAATTTGATAGGGATTTCATCCTGTACATCTCCGCTTCAACCTATTCGGTCGCTGGAGTCCTTATTCAGGAAGATGACAATGGAATTGAGCATGTTATCTATTATGTAAGTAAGAAACTCATAGGTCC
This sequence comes from Pinus albicaulis, assembly GCA_034641835.2. NCBI lineage: Eukaryota > Viridiplantae > Streptophyta > Pinopsida > Pinales > Pinaceae > Pinus > Pinus albicaulis. The sequence goes on from CM076570.1 coordinate 1,320,921,632, forward strand.
TCCTGTATCCCACTCACATGAAGAGAAATTAACACTGGTTTTTATGTTCTCGATCCAGAAACTTTGTCATTACATCCTCATGCGTTCCACCAAGGTTGTGACTAATTCCAACTCTATGGCATTCTTATTGAGTCACTGAATCATCAATGGGAAGTATGCCCGTTGGATCGTTATCCTTCAGGAACTCGATCTTGAATTTATGACACCCAAAAGTAAGAAAGGTTTAGCCCTCATTGAACTCATTTCCGAATTACCTACCGATATGCAGGATCCTCCAGTTAATGATGATTTTACCGATGAACATTTTTTTTCCATTACCACCGATGATCCTTGGTATGGTAAAATCCTTACTTATTTGCGAACCCAAAAGTTCACCCTCCATCTTGACCGTGATGATAGATGACATATTCGAAACTAGGCCCCCCGCTACCTTCTTATCGGTGATGACCTTTATTGTCGTGGTGTAGATTTTGTCCTTCGTCGTTGTCTCACACACGCTGAAGCAGAGCAAGTCCTCGATGCCTGTCATAGCGGCGCTTGTGGTGGCCACCTCTCCGGTCTGGCCACTGCCCAGAAAATCATGCACGCAGGGTACTTTTGGCCCGCTCTCTTCGGTGATATCATTGAAGCAGTCAAACACTGTTCCAATTGCCAACATTTTTCCCCTAAGGCACGAGCCCCTCCGGCTCCCCTCCATCCTGTCATATCAGCTGGTCCCTTTTGTAACTGGGCCATAGACTTTATGGAGTGTTGACCATTGTCTACTGGTACCATTAGTATATCATCGTGGCGGTTGACTATTTTTCCAAATGGGCTGAGGCCATGCCAACGTTTAACAACACGGCAACTACCGCAGCCCTTTTTTTCTTTAACCATGTGATCGCTTGATTCAGAGTTCTGAAACAATTGGTCTCTGACCATGGCCGGCATTCTGAAGATGAGATATGACATGTTTTATTTCTTTTAGGTAGCCAAATCATGTTTTTTTGTTATTTTATACTACACTAGGACACATTTTTTTCATGAAGGGTCACTTCACCACTCCTAAAAATCAAATTTATTCACTTGCAACACTTGTAATTGGGGCACCGCTTTGCCTCCATACTTGTTCATGCTCGTGCCGATTTTCGTCGTGAGTAACCATCTTGTAATCATGTTTTTATGGTCCCCATTGGACCTTTTGTGTGTGGCAGCATCATCGAGTCACCCTTGTTGAGAGCATCTGAGTTGAGTCATCATCACATCCATGGAGTCTATCTCGAGTCCCTTTGTATCCCGCTATTTTCATTCTATCAGTCCCTCTACTATTTTCCCTTGTGCCTTAGTTGAGGATACGTTATTGCCTAACCTATGGCGGACCTCCTTCTGTCGACATCAGATCATTCATTCCAGAAGAGAGGTCTAGAGGGCGGTGTACCTTGGTTCCAACTTCCACTCTTGTTCAGTTCTTCAGATTAGGCAAAGGGACTCCTTATTTCCCTTTGAATTGATTGTTTCTCAACTCCAGCTTCTTTCAACATAATCGAGATCCATATTCTTGATGGTTCAGTGATGCAACAAATGATACTGGCGATTCTCAAGTGTGTGTGACATGTTTCATCCCTCATGAGGGGGTGGCCCTACAGGTAGGCCCCCACATGCCCGTATGACCTCTTCATTACAACCTTTGATGCAGCTCCGAAGATTTGATGATGTCACCCTCAACTTCTTGCAACGCCTTTTTGTTTGCATGTATCAGTCATATTTTCAGAGCCCTTTCCTGTTTACAGGGGCATTTGGGTTGTATTTATATCTCACGTACTCAGATATTATTGTGTAATTCCTCACTGTTATCCCAGGCACAGTATGTATGTGGGATTCATTATCATATTTTTATCTGGCTCATGTTTATGCCAGCATGTACTATATAGTTTAGTCCCTTGTTTATTGGATGCATTATTCTTTGTACTTTGTCTTGGCGGGCATAGGTATGCCTCCCCCACCACCTATAGCACAGGTACTCACTCATAACAGAGACTTGTCGCACCTGTAAGTCTCGCCTCATAAAGGTCTAGTCCTTTAGTGCTTTGGTATACCTTATATTTCTCTCTCTCTGACTTCCCCTTTGGTGTCTAGTGATTGAGTTCTTACAACGTACTTCGGTCATACGATTAGCTCCTAAAGCTCGCATGCTGGGGGGAAATCTGTTGTACCATTTTTTGGTCATCTAACCTGTTACTATTAGATGGACCTAAGTACACCATGTAAGACCAATTTTTCCCTAAGTAAAATTGCTTTCACTATGAAAAATAACTTAGTAAGCCTCAGCAGGAACAGGGCACAGGGTCCGGCAGAGCTATGGAGGTGGAGACAGTGATTTACGATTGACTCGGGACGAGTCAAGAAACTATGGTCGAGGCCTGTTGGGGCCCTTGTTTTGAATTTTGAATAAGGAACAGATTTTGGGTTGCAGATCAACACATGGCAGGCACAACAACGGTAGGTAGCAGAGCTACCGAGGTTGCGGAGGAACAGGAGATATTTGATGAGGCTGATGCAGATAAGTGCAGATGAAGAGAAGATACGACAAAGAACAGATAGCAGAACTCGTGGGCAACAAAAAGAAGTCGAAAGAAGCTGAAGAATAACACAAGAGAAACTAGCAATTGCACTGGCGAGTGAATAAATAGGCTGTCACCCAGTCGAAAAGAATGTCATGCATGGATGCAGAGGGATTGAAGAGGTTAGAGTAGATGCCACAGAAGAGCTCTATCCTGAGGATGACATCCTTGTATTTCCTAGGCTTCTATTGATATATCATGGCTATAATATCTCCCTCTTTGTCTTGTGGGACGTCTGTAATAGAAAGGGAAAGCTCTTCCTGTAGAGCGATGTAACTGTGGATCCAGCTGAAGGTTATTAATATACTTGAAGGTTGCTGTCTTATTGTATGAGTTCACGTATGCATGATGTCTGTGGTACCTTAAAATTTTATTTGCTTAGTATCTGCATAATGTTCTGAGAAGATCTTTTATGTATGATGTTATGTATGCAAATGATTCTATGTTAGCTTCGAGTTGCGGATCCATCCGCCACTACCAATCTGTTCCCCTTCTGCATGTGGTCACAGCATGCCTTGGGTGAGACTCTCTGCTCTCTGGAGTAGGGTGAAAATGCCAGTGTGGTTCTAGACTACAGCGGACTCCTTTGTTGGCCCCAATCCCTGAACCTGGGTCTTGCTTGCGAGACCTGTTTCCTCGCCAACAAATGGTTCCGTTGCCGGGACCCTAAAATTCATTAGGGGAACTAGATCATGGTATCAAGGGTCTTCGAAGGAGAGATACAGAGATGGTGGGATAACCACCTGGACCAGTTTATAGCTCAGCAAGCGGAGCTAACGAATCAAAAAGAGAAGGTGCTCAAGGACCTAGTCCTTTTCTTGGATTCCGCCAGCGGTACCTACGAGATCCTCTGGGAAAAATTCCCTAGTGACCTCTATAATTGGTTGCGGAGGTTGCAGACCAAGGCGACTAAGGACAAATCGCGGAAGATCAATTGCAAGTGGGTGCACAGAGATCTGGTGGCCCTGCATCGGCTGGATACTAAGTTGACCCACGCTGTGGATTTCTGGGTAGAGTCTACCTTAGACGGGTATATTGTGGAGTTTGAAATAGAGTGCTACCAGTCCTTCTCCAGAGCCAAGGCTATATTCCGATCCAGACTAAGAGGGAAGCTGCTTAAGGAAATTCCATTGTGGATTAAGGCCCTAATGGTGGACGAAGGGCTGATGGAATTCCAGAAATCAGGCATGGAAGCGTAAACCTCCAGTGCTGGGGGAAGGGCCTGAGGGACAAATGCTACATGAAATGTGAAGCGGGGGAGTGGGGGAATGGATGTTGAGGCCGAAAGGAGGTTGAGGGAGCAACGTGCACATTGGAGGGCGCAGATTGCCGATAGGTGGCGAGAAAGGGTGATGCGGGAGTTGAAACGACGAGGGAGTAGTCGGAAGGATAAAGAGGAGGCACTTCAGAGGATAGTGGATATGGAAGCCCAGGTGGGTCCCTAGGAGATGGGAGGGACCGTTGTGGGAGTGTGGCAGGTGCATGGGAGCCCAGCCAGGAGGAAGAGGGAGATGATGTCTGATGAAGGAGATGCAGATGTGTGGCCCGAAGAAGGTTCCGATGGCAAGTGGTACGTTGCGATGCAACGGTTATTCCAAGAAAGGATGACATTCATATCTCTAGGTATTTATACTTCCCAAAGTTTGAATGGCAAGGATCCCTACCTTCCCCTGGTACTCTATAAACCTTTAAGTGATATTTTCGTTAAGTTAAAAGAGTTGAGTCGATTGCATAACAGTCCATTGTCAGAAGTGACGCATGCTAATAACAGCATTACTGGTAGTATAGCAACTGCTAATGGTATAATTACGCAAACAGGACCCGGAGGGTTCATTCTAGTCACACCTCCGCAAGTGAATATGGCAGGGTCATTCACCCGGTACCCAGAATTTTCTGGGCGGGGTAATGACGATGTGGAAAAACACTGGTACCTCTGTGAAGCCATATGGAGGGCTCGACAGATGCCAGATGCAGGAAAGCTGATAGAATTCCAATCCACACTAAGAGAAAGGACATTGTGTTGGTTCATAAAGTGGTCAGAGGCCCACCCGAATCCAACAATTGTAGACGTCAAGCAAGATTTTGTCCGAGAATTTAAGCTACCCCAAATAGACCAGCAAGGTCTGTCCAAACTATGGGAGATCAAACAAAGAGAAAAAGATACTGTGTGGGAGATGATGCGCAGGTTCAAAGATACGATCGGGAAATTCAGCTACCCGATCGACCCAAATCATCAGAGGGACTGGTTCATCAAGGCTATGCTTCCCTTGACACGAACCCCCCTCACTCAACAAAAGATCGACAACTTGCAGGATGCTTTGGAACAGGCTATGAAGATAGAGGCGATGGCGGGCTACCCTCAAAAATATAGGGGAGGGCCGGCCCCATAAGACCCATTCCTACTGGGACTGCACATCAGATTTCCAATATGACCGAAAAACTTAAGGAGATGCAACTTATAAGACTAGCCAGGCCGAATTTCTGGTGCACACACTGCCTGGTAGAAGGGCACGAGGCAACTGAGTGTCCTCGGTTGCGAAGCCTGGGAGTGGGGCCCTTAGTAGCGGTAGTATAGGGGACTCCACCTATCGGGGTAGGCGCACTGATAAACCTGCAAGGGGTCTATCCACCACAACAACCATATGTAGGGTTCCCACATCAACCAACCCAAGCCGCAACAAAGTATTGCGAAATTTTCCGAACGGTGGGTCATCAACCTCAGACGTGTCTGATTTTTCATAAGTACTCCAATGTTTTGAACAATTTATACTGTGAGTTCTGTGCTTCCACGACTCACAACACTGAACAGTGAAGAGCTCTAGATGCACTGATGGACCGATTGGACCAGCCCTCCTACAGGGTGAATGAGGTTCCCAGGGGCAAAGGAGGCGGTATGCGCGGGGGGCGCACAGGGGGACGGGGTCTGCTGAAATGCTACAACTGTGATCAGGAGGGTCATGTGGCCCGTGAATGCCCCTTACCCAGAAGACCGTGGTGTTCCCAGTGTCGCGTGAACACCTACACGATAGAGGACTGCCCTAAACTTATCAAGAAGTGGGAGGAACGAGCAAGGCAGAGAGGCACGAATTTGGTAAACGCAGAACCTTGAGGGACAACGACTTCGGCCATGCAGAACGTAGCCATAGTGACATGAGGAGGAAAGAAAATGGGAGAGGATGCTCATGAAAAGGAGCCAATACGGGCGATCAGGCCCGCATCCCGAAACAACTAATCAGGCTGGAAACGCAGAAGAAATATTTCCAGGAGGCGGTAGAGACTTTTCCCTGCTGGGGGGAGACAACGTTATTGAGGTACTCGTGAAGAACGATATCGGAGAACAGAGCGATACGGGGGATCTGATTGAGGAATGGCTCCACCTATTCCTCAAAATTGTTGAAAATGCTTCGATGCGGGAATAGCTCAAGCATACCCTGGAGGACGTATTAAAGGGGAACATAGGAACGAGGGAATCCTCGGACACAACACCCCAGTATGTAAAGCAAGTCAAGCAGAGCAAAAGAAGAACAGGAAAAGAGTTCCGGTTAAACATGCAGGTTGCAAGATTTCAGATCAGAGACACCATGCTCGACTTGGGATTTGACATCAATATTGTTAGTATGAATTCTTCGTCGAAGTGTACGAAAAAGAACCACTTTAGCTATGCATAACTAATAGCCCTAACAACAATAGAGGCTGCCAAACATCTTCAGATCTGAGATTAGTAGTTAGAACGCTGCAACAAACAGATCTATAAATGGAAAGACATTAGGCAGTAAAGTAAAGAGTTTGCTCCATGCATCCAACAGACAAGACAAGAACACGATTTTTGAATGAATTTTTATATTACAGGGCACCTGGGAGGAAAACAAGAAGTTGTATCCAGATCTCCTCAATGGGATGGGTTCTTTGTAGTCCTCAGCACTTCAGATCTAAGTCTTCTCTCTCTTGTAGATGTAGAAAACCCAATGCAGAAAATAGAGCTCAATGGGAGCAAATGATAGAAATGAGACCAAGTGTATAGATCCAGAGTGATCTAGTAGGCAACAAAAGTTGAAGAATGATGGGGAAAACCCTCCTATTTATAACAAAATATTGGGTCATTCTAGATCTTGGTGCATGATTAAAATAATGTTAACCAAATCTAGATCCACCTCTATGGAATATTTTATTATTATTTGTTGGAGGGAAAGGGTGTTTGACTTGGGTCAAAATCCCTTGATTAGTGAAAAATAAATAAATAAATGATTTATTTATCTTTTTAAGGAAGTGGTTGGAAGATAATCAAATAAATAATGATTTATTTAATTATTTGTGGGTGATTTGGTCATATTTAACAAGGAATATTATCTAAATAAGATTTAAATAATTATTTCTAGAAAATAATAAGATAAATAAAGGTTTATCTAATTAATTTCTTTGTTTTTGGGTTAAACATGACTGGGAATAATAATTAAATTATGGTTTAATTAATTATTCCATGAGGAAAATCAAGCAAATATAGGTTTGTTTAATATTTCCTTTTGGGGTTTCCTGTTTTAACATAGTGAAAGAAATTTTACTTAGGGTAAAATTGGTCTTACATGGTGTACTTGGGTCCATCTAATGATAATAGGTTAGATGACCAAAAAATGGTGTAACGGATTGCCCCCCAGCGTGCGAGTGTCAGGAGCAAATCGTATGACCGAAGTACGTTGTAAGAACACAATCACTAGACAACAAAAGGGATGTCAGAGAGAGAAATGTGAGGTAGATAGTGTGCTGAAGGACTAGAACCTGAGGAGATGAGACTCGTAGGTGCAACAAGTCTCTTTTTATGAGAGGGTACTTGTGCTGAAGGCGGCGGGGGAGGCATACCTATGCCCGCCGAGACAAAGTACAAAAGAATAGTGTGTCCGGTAAACAAGGGACCGAACCATAAAGTACAGCTGGCGTAATCATGAGCCAGATAAAAATACAATGAGGAATCCCACATACATGCTGTGCCTGGGATAACAGCCAGGACTTGTACAATAATATCTGAGTACATGAGATACAAATACAACCCAAATGCCCCCTGTAAATGGGGAAGGGCTCACAAAATATGACTGATACATGCAAATCAAAGAGGCGTTGCAAGTGGCTAAGGCCAACATCATCAAATATCTGGAGCTGCATCGAAGGCTGCAAGGAGGAGGTCATCTGGGCATGTGGGGGGCTACCTGCAGGGCCACCCCCTCATGAGGGCTGAGACATCTCACACACACCCGGGAATCATCAAGAGCTGCTGTTGGATCACTGAACCATCGAGTATACGGATCTCGATCATGCTGAAAGGAGCTGGAGAAACAATCAAGTCAAAGGGGAAGAAGAGATCCCTTTGCCTGATCCGAGGCACCGAACAATAGTGGAAGCTGGAACCAAGGTACACCGCCCTCTAGACCTGGCTTCTGGAATGAATGAGCTGATGTCGACAGAAGGAGGTCCGCCGTAGGTGAGGCAATGAGAGATCCTCAACTAAGGCACGAGAGAAAATAGTAGAGCGATGGACAGACTGACACTAATGATGATGGTGGAATGGAAAGGATGGGGTGGCGAATGGACGACTTCCCTTGTTAGAGCATAAAGGGCATGAATGACATGGCAGCGACCGACACAATATCAGAAGGGATAGGGGACAGTGAGGCTGAAGGTCATGATATGCGACACAAGAGAGGAACCAAGCAATAACGGAAGGAGGGTTATGGTGGGGTACAAAGGGACGCAGGATAGACTCCATGAATGCTATGATGACTCAAATTGGATGCTCTAAGCAAGGGCGACACGATAGTGCTGCCACACAGTAAAGTCCCCAATGGGGGACCATGGAAACATGAGTACAAAGCGGGCACTCATGACGAAAATCGACACGAACATGGACAAGTAAGGGAGCAATATGGTGCCCCAAGTACAAGTGTCGGAAGTGAGGAAATTTGATTTTAAGGAGCGGTAAAGTGACCCTTCTTGGACAAAATGTGTCCGGGTGAAGTATCAAATCACCAAAAACTAATATAAACCCATTTGAGAGCTCGGTGAGATATTTCCAGCGGTGCTGACGGTTCGTCGAACGGGGCTACGGTGTGGTCGCAGCAGTCGAAAGAAGAAACAGGGGTTCTCTTTTAATAAGGCAGTGTTCCCTCCAAAATCATTCATTTGCTATTTTTGCTGTGGTGAATGTGGAGAGGAGGGAAGGCCCTAAATCTTGCGGTGAACGTAGCGAGCAAACCGACCGTTGGAATCGAGATCTGTCAGTTGGAGGTAAGAGGCCTAACCTTGCTCTTGCATTTTGATGGATTACGTTTGCAGTTTAGGGCCCAGAATCCCAGAAACAACCCCTCCTTCACCTCTATGGTCGGGTCACACTTTTTGGGGCAAAAAGTGCGACCCAGGACGCAGGTATCAGGGCAAACAGTGCGACCTGGTCCAGAAAATGGCAGAAAACTGCGACCTGGGAGATGAGGGAGTTTTGGTGCTGTTTTATGGATGGGAGCTGGATTTTAGTGTTTGGTTATGGTTTTCCCGATCTGTACCCTGAAAAAGATGATATGTTTGTACAGGTATGGCAGAGTTGCGGGTCAGCTGGAGAGAGAGAGATCTGGGAACGCTTCGAACATAGATCCAGGCGGATCAGGGCGTCCGTCGTGTATTGCCCAGATTTGGGGTTCTCAAGTTTTTGGAGAACCCGTTGATGAGAGCAGGGGAACCGTTACTAGCCCAGATTATCACTTATTGGGATCCAGATCAGGAGATCTTTGTAGTGCAGGGGCACAGGATCGAACTGACGGTCCAGGATGTGTACTTTCTGACCGGCCTCCCACCACTGGGGATGGTGGGAAACACACGGCAGTCTTTCTTGTGAAGGCGGCATATCAGCATGGAGTGGAACGCATTTGTCATTGGGTCTCAGTCAAGGACTGGTTATCGATGGGGGATAAGAGAAGCTAGAAACCACGTGCGGTGGCCGCTTATTTGTCTTTGCGAATCTGAGATAGTTCCATCATAGGTGGGCGGATGTGAGTAGTGGAGAGTGTATTGGGTGGGCCCAAATGATGTTGGTGTCGCTAAAAGAACAGTCTCGCTAATATGTAGGCGGTAGGTGAATCACGATTATCATGGAGTTTGTGTGGGCCTTCTTCTTCTTGAAGAAGATCGACCTTGAGCCTCCTGGCAGAAGCTTCCGGATGGGACTGAGAGAGCCCAGATCTCAACTGGGTCAGGGCGTGACTACTCTGCAGAGGAGGAGGAGGGGCGGTCGGGCGAGTGTTTCGACCGGAGTTCTTTGCCCATTGGGATCAGATGCCGTTGTACATAGACGACTACCCGTATAGTGGGATGAGCTACTATGGGGATCCGGATCTGCCACTTCCGTCTGGTCGAGTCTGGGGGCCCGATGGTAAGTGACAAATTGCTATGCTTATGTGGGCATGTTAAAGTGTTTGAATAGTAAATAATGATACTGATTCAGGGACTTTTGGTATGCAGATATAGCACCGGTAAAACCGTCCGGATATATGGGACGACCGGCAACGTCTGGAGCTACGGGTCCGAGTGGGTCGAGAGCAGCGCAGAAGAAGGATGCAGCCGCCCTACTGGAGGACATCCGCCGTAGATGTGAGCAGCTTTTGACCGGAGTATCGGAGCGCGGGTGGCAAGATTTAGACGACCAGTACATAGAGCCATGTGTTGGTCTCCCCTCGGAGTGGCGAGGTATCATGCGGCGCATGGCGATGGCCGGTCAGGCTATGCGTGATCTACATGCTGCAGGGGCAGAGCCATTGGCCCGGGAGCCTCCAGATAGTGATTAGGGGTAGGGGCATGTGGTGCCCCCTCTGATGTATGTAGAGGCAGGTGGTGCCCCCTATGATGTATGTAGGGGCAAGTGGTGCCCCCAATTTTGGCTTTTTGTTTGTAACATGCTATAGGCATGTCGTATGTATCAGAGTATATGGACTCTAAATGTATGCTTTGCGACACATATTATGGATATGTATCGTCTTTTGATGGTTGATTTAATGTTATTGTCTTGTATGAAATGTGTGTGATAAATGCCAATCTAGAACATGGTTTGCAATACTACCTACATAGTGATTCTGGTCTCGGGGTACATGGTTGAAAGTTATGGTTTCAAACGCACGTATTAAGACTTTCACTCGTAAATAGCGTCTAAATAGCACAGGGTTATGCACACGATAAACACCATTTAGTTGCATTACAAGAAGCAGGGAATCCAAACGAACGTGTAGATGGAGGATGCGATGAAAGAGGGCATCAGCTAATAGGCCACGCACTGCATCATATTCGGCCTGATTGTTGGTGGCAGAACCAATGCATACCCCGTTAGAAAGAACGAGGTCATGCAAGGGGGTGAAGATGGCCCAACCTGCCGAGGCAAGATTCCTGGAGTAGCGACTTGCACCATCGGCATTACCGATAAAGGGTGTGGACGGGGGGTCCTGCAAAATGGTGTGACAAGACAATAAATGAGGGGATGAAAGGAAATGACGGCAGCGTGAGGGTACAGAAGTCATCGAGCGGCAATGGCAGGAGGAGGGGGAAGTGGCAGGATGATCAAGACTCAAACAAGGTGGTGTATGAGAGCTATCGGAAACATGGTGAGGACTCGGGCTGCGGAGGTCAACAGAGACACAAGTGGAGTGATCTCGAGTATGAGGGGGAATAGGGTGATCAAGGGACACAACAGGGGAGGATGCAGACAAGCTAGGCTCCGAGTGTCGTACAGAGGAGGATAGGTAAAGGATGGTTACCGTAGACTCCGTCATCTGAACATCAGGGGAGGGAATGTCGATGGGAGCGGAGGGATCCTCAGGCTGACCTGAAGCATACTGCGCGAGAATGGGAGAGGCGGATTGATTTTTTTCAACCTCATACTCGCGGACCACCTCTAGGGAGGCGCGGTAATGCGTCAGGTGAGGACAATGGTGGGAGTAGTGGCCATGGACACCGCACAAGGCACAGGGTTTGTTGGTACGGAGAGTCTTGGGGTTCTTGGGAACGGACGCAGAAGGAGTGGGGGTTTCAGGGACCGTAGCGTTGGGGAACGCGACTTTAACCATGGGCCGGATACGGGGTAACTCGGGACAAGCATGGGTGGCATGACCAGTGACATCACATAAGGCGCAAGGCTTCGCGGGCGGAGAAGGAGCCGAGTCGGTTGTGGTGGTCGGGTCTTTGGTTGCCCCCTTGCGGGCTTTGCCTTTCTTCCCGGGAGCCGTCACAACAGGAGAAGGGTCCTGTGGAGGTGTTGGGGGCGCAGTGGGTATGGAGGAAGCGAGGGGAACTGGTTGAACCGATGTCAAAGCCATGTAAGGTTTGGGGTGACCAGGAGGGGTGGCGGCTGGGGGATCAAGGTACCAGACCGGAATTCCCAAGGTCAAGTTAGGGAGGGAGAGGGTGGCCATGACGGGGACAGAATATACGCCGGGAGGGGGAATTAGGAAAGGGATCTACCCAGCAGGGAAATGACCAGGAGGGACGACTTCAAGATGGTTGAGGCCAGGAGGAACCGATCCGGGCGGATAAAGAGGTTCAGGGATACCAGCTGTAGGGGGAGGGCCATAAGGAGGAGGTCCGGCTGGCTGAGAGGAATGGCTAGGAGCGGGTTGCGGAGGGCGGGGGGGAGGTTGCTGACTAGCCGAGGCAGGCCGCTTGTGGGAAGCCTGAGACGATTGCATCATGCAAACATTCGACAAGCTGGGATCAGTAACAGGAGGGGGGGGAAGATGAGGAAAAGTACCAAGCAGGGTGGAATCTTTATAGACACCGGGGGAGACACTGGTCAAAGAATCGACGGTTTGCTTATTGGCTACAGAAGAGATGGTCGTCTCGGAGGAGGTCTGGGATGGCGGCTCATGATAAGATAGCTGGTCGATGGTGACTATCTTCCCATTATGTGGGAAAGACATCTTGCAGAAAACCGCGGATGGGACAACAGACATGGCATAGGTGTAGCTTTGCCCCAATAGAATGTTGTAGTCTAGAGGGGCGTCAATGACTTCGACGTCAACGCAAACGGTCTTATCGGCGAGGGTGATGGGACAGTTACGAAACAGGCCAATGGGCTGGGAGGAATGACCGTCCCACACTCGAAGGGTGATCATGGATGGGGCCAGCTCAGGGGATCCGAGTTGCTTCCAAACCGAAGCGGACATCACACAGGTGGATGCCCCCTCATCAATTATACACCGGGATACAGTGGCGTTCCGGATTTTGACTGGGATTTGGAAAGCGACGGAAGGAGGAAGAGGGGGATGGTCCGATTGGGTGGCGTCAAAAAAAATCATTTGGTCATCAGCAGGATCGACAGCGCCCACGGCAGATAGTAGAGCCTTCTTTTGGGAAGGGCACGACTGGAGGAGTTCCAGTGTGGAAATGGCAGCAGGGGATTGCGCCAAATCGTCTACTATACTATACGACTGAGCGGCTCGACCGGAAGCAGCATTTCGGTGTAATGGTCCCTTTGGAATCTTTGGATGAACCTCAACTTTGGGTTGAGGGATGTACAAGGGGCCACTGGATGTCGAAAGAGGCTCTGTAGAACCTGAAGATGGAGGCTCGGGAGCAGACTGAGCAGGAGGTTTGGGGTACTGGCGAGACCGAGTTTGAAGGTGAAGGTCGACGGAAGGGGAAGGATCGAGTGTACTCATATGATCCGTAATCGTAGGGAACTGCAATGGAAGGGGGGGTGGCTACCTGGCTGTCGGGCGGTTGGGTAGCCACGAATCCCTGTTGAGGGAAAGGATCAGTGAACACAGCTGGCTGGGTAGTGGCCACATTAGGAGGAGCATGAGAAGAGGCGTGTTGTCCGCGCAATGTGGCTTGAGACTCCCACATCTGCCGCATCTGGGGTAAGAGAGGACAATCGTGAGTGTAATGACCGTAAAGACCGCAGCACGAACAGGGCTTATTTGTGCGAAGCGGCCTGTCTGTCTTGGGCGGAAGGCCCTGTTGCTGGTTGCTAGTGTTAGGGTTCACACCAGAATTGGGTCCTCGGTTACCAGGGGCAGATTGGTTCTGGTTGCCTCTCCGCCTTCTTTGAGAAGAATGGGGATTAATCGCGCCCTGCTGTGCAAACACGTGCCCTGGAGGGGGTTGTAAGTGCTGTTGCGGGTTGTGAGGAGGCAAGGGAGGCGGAAGCGCATATGCTGGAGGAGCTGGCGCACCAGGCTGCAGATAAAGGTAAGGGTTGGGTTGGGCGACATTGAGGTAAGCAGGAGGTTGGGCAAAAGGAGGAGGCATGCCGTATCCTGGATACATGTTGCCGGGAGGGGGAAGAGTGCTTGAGGTGCTGGCCCCTCCCTGGGGGAGACCATAGCCCGTAGGAGGGTGAGCAGATGGATGGGAAAGAGATCCAACGATACCGTCGGCGGAATGAGATGCCCCCGGGGCGTTAGCGCCACCGGGCCTGGGGATGTCAGGAAGGACGGTATAAACATAACCAGATTGAGCATAGATCAGGTCATATTTTAAGGCTATTTGAAGGGCGGCTTCTTCAGTTTGAGGAAAGTGAGAGGCGACATCTTTGCCGATGGGAGACGGAAGGGTGCGGAGGAACCAGTCCATGTAAACCCGATCTTCAAAGGGAGGGGCTCGACATAAGCTTCGTCTTCGTCGCCATTCCTGAACATGGGCAGAAAGGCGTGTGGAAGAGGATTACTTAAATGAAGTCAAGAGCTCCGTACCAGTGTCGTATCGGAGAGGGAGCTGGAAGTACGACAAGAAGGCTTGGGCAAGAGTCTCGAACGTGGTATGGGAGGAAGTGGCCTGTTCGACATACCATTTAGAAGCTTCGTCGGTAAGCGTGCGTTGGAACAAACGAAGACGGATGGAGTCATCGGTAATGGAGTTGGAGGAACACCACATGTGGAAAGACCGGATGTGATTGGTTGGATCTTCTCCATTAAGGCCCTCGAACTTAGGGATATCAGAGGGCAGCTTGGTGGGCATAGCGGGCCAGGTAGCATTGTGGTGAATAGGGTCATTAATCAACTGATGGAAATCGGGGAGGCTGAGGCCTGCAATGTACGGCAGCACAGGGGTGGCCGGGGTAGTGGTTGTGGCGGTTCCGCTAGAAGTGGGGCCGGCATTGGGGCCGGGAGAACCACTAGCGTTAGGCCCTGGACCAGACATAGTGAAGGTAACAGGGGGAGAACCAGAAGGAGAAGGAGGACCCGATGAATCAGGAGAGGAGTCGGAGTGCGGAATCGAAGGTGGACTGGCTCGACGACGGCGGTGCGGAGCAGGTCGATCAACCGGAAACTGAGGGTGAAGGCCAAGAAGTCTCCGGGAAAGGCGCCTTGGGGGCGCAATGATGACAAGAAGAAGGAAACCGACAAAGGCAGAAAGGGACAGAATCAAGAAAGGTCAAGGGCAGATAAGGTGCAGTGACAATTGATTTTAGAGTCTTTGCCAGGCGGTGTTAACCAGGCGCTTCTTCACTTAGGGTCAGTGTGTGGCGTGTGTTAATTTTAATTTTTTAAACCCTTTCCGTTTTGAGAGCAAGAAAAAAGTGTGCTGCGTAGCTGAAAATAAACCTACAGAGAACAGAATAAAATGCTGAAATAACAGAAAAATAACAGCTACTTGTGCATCTATCTAACCCAAGAAGGTGGGTCTCTCAAAACTATGCTGAAAAGAAAGGGAAAAACTATGTAAAACACACATAAAGAGAGCTCAACAGATCTAGGGTCGAAAGGGACAGGGATCTGGAGGATAAAGCTGCAGGAAAGAGGTGCAGATCACAGCCAAGAGACAGAGGCAAGGTGGCTGGAAAAAGGAAGGAAATCAGCAAAAAACCAGAGGGGCAAGGCGGAGGCCTTCAAAGGAGGTCCAAACAAAACGACAAGAGGTGATTTGAAAGGAAAAGAGGTTGATTTCAATGGATCTGAAAGGGAGGTAACAGATCTGGAAAAGAGGGGGCTGAAGCTCTGAAAAACCGACGGCTGAAATAGCTAAAACTCTTCCACAAAAAGTGGAGGGTACTAAAGCCCTAAGGGGTTGGGTTCCCACTTAGATGAGTAAAAACAGATCAGATCTTGGTCAAGGCGGGCTGAGACAGAGGCTGGAAGACCCTGACAGAAGCTGCAGCAGAACCCAGAAAAATTGCAGAAAAAATGCTGGAAAAAATGCAGGTCGCAGTTTCTGACCTGATCTGAGTGCAGGTCGCAGAAAACAGGCTGAAAAGTGCGACCTGGAGGTCCAGGTCGTAGGTTTAGGGCCAAAAAGTGCGACCCCCCCGTTCCGGTTGTCTCGGCGGCAGATTTTCAGAAAAGTTGTCGTCTCAGTTGCGGCTGGTGTCGCTTACCTGCGCAATAGGGCCAGAAACACACGGAAGTTAGAAATTTTAAAATTTTAGGGTTTTAGGTGAGAAAAATGACATAAAAAGAGGAAAAATAAGCAGCTGAAAAGAAGCCCTAGGGCCTGAAGTAGCTGGATATGCAGGAATATGAAAAACGACAGCGGTCGTAATTTAAAACCCGTGTGGAGTCGCCATTTTTTAGTATGAATTCTTCGTCGAAGTGTACGAAAAAGAACCACTTTAGCTATGCATAACTAATAGCCCTAACAACAATAGAGGCTGCAAAACATCTTCAGATCTGCAATTAGTAGTTAAAATGCTGCAACAAACAGATCTATAAATGGAAAGACATTAAGCAGTAAAGTAAAGAGTTTGCTCCATGCATCCAACGGACAAGACAAGAACACGATTTTTGAATGAATTTTTATATTACAGGGCACCTGGGAGGAAAACAAGAAGGTGTATCCAGATCTCCTCAATGGGATGGGTTCTTTGTAGTCCTCAGCACTTCAGATCTAAGTCTTCTCTCTCTTGTAGATGTAGAAAACCCAATGCATAAAATAGAGCTCAATGGGAGCAAATGATAGAAATGAGACCAAGTGTATAGATCCAGAGTGATCTAGTAGGCAACAAAAGGTGAAGAATGATGGGGAAAAATCTCCTATTTATAACAAAATATTGGGTCATTCTAGATCTTGGTGCATGATTAAAATAATGTTAACCAAATCTAGATCCACCTTTATGGAATATTTTATTATATTTGTTGGAGGGAAAGGGTGTTTGACTTGGGTCAAATCCCTTGATTAGTGAAAAATAAATAAATAAATGATTTATTTATCTTTTTTAAGGAAGTGGTTGGGAGATAATCAAATAAATAATGATTTATTTGATTAATGGTGGGTGATTTGGTCATATTTAACAAGGAATATTATCTAAATGAGATTTAAATAATTATTCCTAGAAAATAACAAGATAACTAAGGGTTTATCTCATTAATTTCTTTGTTTTTGGGTTAAACATGACTGGGAATAATAATTAAATTATGGTTTAATTAATTATTCCATGTGGAAAATCAAACAAATATAGGTTTGTTTAATATTTCCTTTTGGGGTTTCCTATTTTAACATAGTGAAAGCAGTTTTACTTAGGGTAAAACTGGTCTTACATGGTGTACTTGGGTCCATCTAATGATAAAAGGTTAGATGAACAAAAAATGGTGTAACAAATATCCTGCCTTGGAAGATGTGGGAAGCTCTTGGGCAGCCATGGCTGACTTAATCGCCAATCCAGCTTAGGATGGAGAACCAGTAATACATTGTGCCGATTGACAAACTCGAAGATGTCAAGGTCGACATTGTAGGGGTAAAGACTTATATGAATTTTGAGGTAATAGATATTATGGGAGACAAAGATCCATACCCTGCGTTTCTAGGAATCGACCGAGATTTTGAAAATTATGCCATCATCGATCTCAACAAGGAGCTGATGATTTTTGAAGATGGAGAGGTCCAAGTCACTCAGCCTCTCGACCCGTATCAAGGTCCGAGATATACAGAAACTATGGATAACAGGGAGGATGCTTAGATATTGGACAACTTCTATCAGATGACAGTAGGGAAGTAGGAGGATTATATTAACCCAACAGAAACTAGCTCCGTAAGCTGGTGAAGTGTCCAGAGCTCAGAGCTGGGGTCGGAACTAGCTTGGGAGGACTGACAGCAAGGTCAGTATGAGACTAGCACGAGGAGATGTGCCAATATTGCTAGAGTCCATTAGATTGGAGCTGAGATGAGGGAGTACCCCACCTTGTCCAACATGCAAGCAATAAACACCTTCATTGCAAAGGTAGAGGATAAGGTACCAGAGAAAAACAGGGTACCACTCTTGGACATAGCACTATAGTCCACTTCAGCCAAGTGGTGGAAAAATCACCGCAGCTCCCTGTCGCGGTGGAGTTGTGTGGCGGAGGCTTTGAGGGCGTGGTTCAAGGAAGATGAAGGACCTCGAAGCATGCAAAGGTACCAAGGCACTTTTGATCCGAGAGACCACCTGAAATCTTGTCAGGAGCAGTGGCGAAGTGTAGGGTACCCGGGAGAGCTGTGGGTACATCGGTTTGTCCACTCCTTGGATACCATCCCACATGCCTGGTACTTAGAAGAAGAGAGAAAGAGAGGGACCAGCTCTTGGCAGGAGGTTGCGAACAAATTTGTTTAGTGCTTTTCATTTGAGGGGAAGACAAAGCTAGTGTCCCAAGCACTACAGGCCGTAAAAGTGGTATTGTTTTTCCCCGATCCGGGCACTGACGGAAGGCCATTAGTACTGAATCCTGATGGCAGACATAAGTTGGCTTGCCAACGGATCGATAGTGAGCCAGACGATGACAGTTTGGAGGACCTGAGGCATCTATACTTTGAAGAGACAGAAGAAGAGCGGAACATTAAATAAGAGCCTGCCACTGAAGGAGTCCATCTACTTCCACTAAAGACAAAGAAACTAAACATTGGAACGGAGGAAAAACCCAAACTGGCTACAGTTGGGGACTACTGGGACGAGGAGATGACAAAGTAAATTTTCAGTCTCCTCCAGGAATACGAAGACCTATTCCCTTCATCGGTCACAGATTTAAAAGGCATCAAAGGGGACCTTAGAGAAATGAGAATTGTGCTGAAACTGGACGCTAGGCCAGTGAAGCATCGACCTTACAGGATGAACCCGCGGATCAAGGAGAAAGTCAAGCTTGAGATCGAAAAAATGTTGAAGGCAGGTCTAATCTTCCCTGTGGAAGAAGCAGAGTGGGTGAGTCCCATCGTCAATCAAAATAAGAAGGACAAGTCAGAAATCTGTGTCTGTGTGGATTACCGAAGTTTGAATAATTCCTGCATCCATGGCCCATTTCCCACCCCATTCAGCGACGAAGTATTGGAAAATGTTGTAGGAAATGAGGCCTACTCCTTCACTGATGGGTTCTCGGGATACCAGCAGGTGCGCATCATGGAAGAGGACAAGACGAAAATGACGTTCACCACCAAGTGGGGGTCTTTTGCATATCACATGATGTCGTTCGGGTTGAAGAACGCGCCTGCTGTGTTTTCCAGGATTGTCATAGTTGCTTTCTGGGAATATATTCATAAGTTCCTGGAAGTATACATGGACGATTGGACTGTCTACAGTTTGCTGAAAGACCACGCCACCCTGCTACGCATAATGTTTGATCGGTGTCGACAATTGAAAATTTCCTTGAACCTGAAGAAATGCATCTTTGCGGTTCCATTCAAAACGCTCCTGGGACATGTGGTGTGCAGGCAGGGTCCTGCGTCGACCCCGCCAAGGTAGCAGTGATCGTTCACATGGAAGCCCTAGAAACAGTGAAGTAGTTGAGGTCACCGCTGGGGCACACGGACTATTACAGATGGTTCATCAAGAACTATGCAAAGATAACTGCTCCTTTGGGAAAGTTACTATGGAAGTCAGGGGTGTTCCAGTGGATGGATGACTGCAAGTTAGCGCTTGAAACTCTAAAGGAGAAGCTGGAAATGGTGCCCATTATGGTCCATACAGATTGGGATAAGCAGTTCCATGTACATATCGATGCTTCCAGTATTGCACTTGTGGCTGTCTTGGCGCAACCAGGGGAGACGACGGTTGACCACCCAGTCTACCTTGCCAGCCGCAAACTGTCTAATGCGGAGTGGAATTACACCACCACGGAGAGGGAGGCCCTCGCAATGGTATACTCGCTCCAGAATTTCCGCCACTTATCTCCTAGGAGGTATGTTTAAGTTCTTTACTGATCACTCCGCATTGAAGTACCTAGTCAATAAGCCCATTTTGGAAGGACGGATATGCCGATGGCTCCTACTCTTTAAGGAATTCACCTTTGAAGTGATTTTCAAGCCTGTGAGGTTGAATGTTGGGCCCGATCATTTATCTAGGTCGGAGACGGGTGAGAACGAGGGCTCTTTAGATGATCAGCTACCTGATGCTGATATTTTCCGGGTAGAAGCCATACCAGATTATTTGGCCGACATCGCAACTTACCTAACCACGGGGCAGTGTCCTCAGCACTATACCCCGATCCAGAAATGACACCTGGTCATCCGTGCCGCTGAATACTAACTGATTGCGGGGCAGTTGTATAAATTGGGCCTTGATGAGATTCTGCGAAGCTGTGTCCTTGACCATGAATGTGAAGCCATGCTGTGGGAGTGACATAGCGACATCGCGGGAGGACATGTGGGGGTGAAACCCACCGCCAGGAAAGTGCTACAAGCTGGACTATGGTGGCGGACGGTCCATGCCGATAGTAAATAATTTGTCAGGAAATGTGATGTCTGTCAGCGAATAGGGAGGCCCTCTCACGGGGACGAGCTACCACTACACCCAGTGAATGTGTTGCAACCATTTGAGAAGTGGGCTGTTGACTTCGTAGGCCCCATAGCCCCTGTAGCCAGGCATTCAAAGGCCTGGTACATCATCACTGCCATGGACTACCTCACCAGATGAGCCGAGGTAGCGGCGGTACATGACTGTACGGAAGATATGACAACCAGGTTCATCTTTGAATACATCATCAGCAGGTTTCGCTGCCCAAGGAGCTTGACCAGTGATCAAGGTACACACTTCATTAATGAACTGATCAAATCACTGCTGGACACCTTCATGATCCAACATCACAAAAGCAGCCCGTGCCACCCGCAGGCCAATGGCACTATTGAAGCGTTCAACAAAATCCTTGAAAAGGGTTTGACGAAGATCTGCAATGCCAAGCGGGATGATTGGGACGAACGGTTGCTAGCCGCATTGTGGGCCTACAGAACAACGATGAAGCATTTGACTAATAAAACACCTTTTCAGCTGGTGTATGGCCATGAATCTATGATTCCCACCGAGTTCACCATACTGAGTCTCTTTATTGCCACCTCCCTAAAGTTCTTGGAGGAGGAATCACTACAGGAGCGCCTACACGAATTACAAGAACTTGACGAGGCCAGGTTCCTTGCCGAGCTTCATCAAAAGGTTCAGAAAGACAGGCAGAAGGCATGGCATGATCACCACATCAAGAGAAAAATGTTCCAGGTTGGAGGTAAGGTTATCCTATATGATAGCAGGTTTCAGAAGTTTTGAGGAAAACTGCAGATGCACTGGTTGGGACCCTACTTCGTCGTCGAAATTAAGGATTCCGGAGCCATTCGGTTGGCTCAACTGGATGGTACTGTTTTACCTGGGTGGGTGAATGGTGCATGCCTGAAGCCCTACCATGACTAAGTTTCTTTAGCTTTATGTTAATACCTCTCACATCCGAGAGAAGTCCATAGAGTAGAGTAGTTGAATAACTCTCCCGCAACCAGGATGAGCATAGGTAGTGTTCTTTGTCCATGCATAAGTCATCGATAAATGCTAGGTTGCGGGGAATGAAACACAACTGATTGTGGCTGGGGAGGGGCGCGTCCAGCGTGTCATCCCCGTAGGATAAGAAAACGTGTCAAGTGTCAATCCCTATCATTTCATTTAGTACTTGTGTCAGTCTGTAGGATCGCCAAGATTTGCAACATAAATTGCCATAATTTGAAGTAACCTCAGCCGTCGCGTCTGCCCATTTCCCCATACCACTGTCCGTAGATTTCAGAACACATTTCAGCAGGCAACTGATCACACGATTATTTCCATGGAGGATGCCAGCAGGAATTAATTCATTATGGGGTCTCATCAACCTCACTCGTTCCAGTTAATTACATAGCCTGCATGAAGAAAAGCACGAGAATGCTAGAGATATCTGAGTTAGAGTTAGAAATTTATGAAGATGCAAAGGCAATTGGAGCAAAACCAGAGCATCAGAGGTGTCCCGAAGCAAAGATCCAAGAGAAGGGGTCGAGAACTATTCTGAAGGTGTATCAACGTTGCGCAAAGATGACAAGATCCAATCCAGCAATAATAGAACAAGAGCTCGACAGTCGGATTCATAAAATGGAGTCCCTCGTCGGGAAGTATGACAGTGCCGACCTCATTGATGCAGACCTCATGGACTCTTTTGAGTTCCCAGCACTTAAATGCCAGGTGTACATGGAGAGCTATACCACAAAAGAAAAGCGAGCAACAATAAGGATTTTTCCTGAGTTTCGAGGCATTCGGCAGTCCTCCATACTGAATTTGAGGAACCTACCAGTATTCAGGATGACAGGAGTATCCATGCAATGTACCAAGTTCTTTCTTAGTCAAATTCAGAATGGGTCCTTGTGGTTGGGAAAATAAATTCCAATCCATGCCGAGGACATTCATCGGATCACAGGGCTCTCACAGGAAGGTCCAGACGTTTCTTCTGCATGCCAAACCATCTCCAAAAGAGCAAATAAATAAGGGGACGTAGATTATTATGAAAAATATGGCACTCGACGGGGAGGAAAGGGAGCGAAAATGGAACTCATCAACAAGCCCGAAGTCAGGATCACATGTTACCTCATTGCCAATAAGACAATGAGGCATTACACCAAGGGGGAATGTACCCTGGATACCATTTCCATCGCAGAGCATTGCGTCCAGGGGACCAGGTTGAATTGGTGCTCCTTCCTGCTGAAGGAGCTGTTCGACGCATGCGAGGATAATTACAAGAGGGCAACGGGCTTCATCTATGGATACTTGATAGTCGCGTTGGCCATGTGGAAGTGGCATGCCCCCGCCACCGTATTAGACCTAGTAATCCAGGACCTAATTAATGGGGACCACAAGACCGAGGCCGAATCAAGTACAACAGTGATACCACCGGTCAACCCCGCTGGGGACCCCCAGACCACTTTTTCTGATTTAATCACACAGATGGCACAAATAGTTGTAGACATGGTTGGGGCACAGCTTGAGTCTACTCCACTCTAGCAGACCATCCAAGCAGATTAGGGGGAGTGGCCAGACCTGAATATGGCATACTTTGCACCCCATCCAACTCCACCGCCATCCCCTCAAGGACACTCTACCAGATCAGTTTCCAGTGGGCAACCACTGTAGGAGCGACGGCCGGATCAAGGTACTTCAGGGGTTGAAAGCATGGATACGTGGGGCACGGCTTAGCTGTACCACTTCATTCAGAGGGCAGCCCAACAGGTAGAAAGGCTCCACTTTGAGTTGCAACAGAGGTGTGAGCAACAACTGCAGCAGATAATCGCACTTACTGAACAACGCGAGTAGCTCACAATGGCACACGGGCAGCTCCAGGACCAAATGAATGCGGTGGCCAGGGTTTTCGTGGGACTATGGCCTGCAGTAACAACTCACTACACTCAGATGCCTGCGGATGTGCCAGAAACAAATGTATTGTAGCGGGCAATCCACCTCAGGGTGGCATACACCAACCTCCACCAGGAAAATGCAGAGCTCCAGGCAGCATTAGCAGCACGGCCAACATTGCCCGACCCAATGGCAGTTTACACAGCACATATTTCAGAGAAACAGGGCTACGTAACCAAGATGTAGGAAGTTCTTAGTACTGCAATGCGAGATGCCTATGACCTCCTGAAAGGTCTACAGGAATGCTCGACGGCCCTTACAGTAAAGACTCAGCCCATTTCGGCTCAACTGCAAGAACTCTCAAAAGAAATTTAGGATGCCACGGACCCCTCGCAGCTGAACCAGTTGTATGCCTAGGTGGATGCTCTGGAGGTTTAGATCCAGCAGACATAGGCCAGTTTGGCAATGGCCAAGCAGGAAATTCTAGAGCTTTGTCAGGCCCTACAAATCAGCACCTGGACAATGCAACAGTTAGCCGCCGAGTCCGGAACCCAAATCAGCACGGTATTCAATGTTGTATTGGCGAACGTCGGGGAGGAAGCTGTCACCAAGATCGCCACGGAGATAGACACATTATTAGAGGGGTGGCAACAGGTTGTAGTAAACTTCAACGAGCTTAAGGCTTCAGCGTTGAGCAAGGTCCAGGAGTTGGGGCCCTTGTTTGGACAAAAAAATGAAGGTGCGCAGTAGGAACAGGGCACAGGGTCCGACAGAGCTATGGAGGTGGAGACAGTGATTTGTGATTGAATCGATACGAGTCAAGAAACTGTGGTCGGGGCCTGTTGGGGCCCTTGTTTTGAATTTTAAATAAGGAACATATTTTGGGTTGTGGATCGACGGATGGTAGGTGCAACAATGGTAGTTAGCGGAGTTGCCGAGGTTGTGGAGGAACAAGAGATAGATGATGAGGCTGACGCAGATAAGTGCAGACAAAGAGAAGATACAGTGGAGAACAGATAGTGGAACTCATGGTCAATAGAAAGAATTCAAAAGCATCTGAAAAAGAACACAAGAGAAACTAGCAGTTGTGCTGGCAAGTGAATAAATAGGCCGTCACCCAGCCGAAAATAATTTCGTGCACGGATGCAGAGGGATTGAAGAGGTTAGAGCAGACGCCGTAGAAGCGCTCTATCCTGAGCACGAAATCCTTGTATTTCCTAGGCTTCTATTGATCTATCATGGCTGTAATATATCCCTCTCTGTCCCGTGGGACATCTGTAATAGAAATGGAAAGCTCTTCCTGTCGAGCGATGTAACTGTGGATCCAGCTGAAGGTTATTAATATACTTGAAGGTTGCTGTCTTATTGTATGAGTTCACATATGCATGATGTCTGTGGTACCTTAAAATTTTATTTTCTTAGTATCTGCATAATGTTCTGAGAAGATCTTCTATGTATGATGTTATGTATGCAAATGATTCTATGTTAGCTTCGAGTTGCGGATCCATCCAACACTACCAATCTGTTCCCCTTCTGCATGTGGTCGCGACACGCCTCAGGTGAGACTCTCTGCTCTCTGGAGTAGGGTGAAAATGATGGTGTGGTTCTAGACTAAAGCGAACTCCTTTGTTGGCCCTGTTGGGGTTTCCATGTTTTGGCCAGATTGGCAAGACCAAAATATGAGACAACATCAAACCACTTTCAGACCTTAGGATCTAGCACTCCTGGGTCCAGAGAGGGATCTCTCTAATAAAACAAAGAATGGTATATCTTTGAGAGCTCACAATGAGATATTAGGTTAGCTATGGAGAACACAGTTTGTTTGTTTGATTTGTTTGCTTTGGTTGCTGTTTGGTCATGAGATCATAGACTGAGAAAGTAATGGGAGAAAAAGGACAAAGTAGCAGGATGTTTCAGCAAAGAGGATAGGTCAAGAAAGTGCCATCCATTGGGCTATGGAGTCATGAAAGGAAATTACTTGCAACAACTAGCTAAAGCTTTCAGAGGGCAAGTCATCTACACTAAAGGATCTTTTAGATAGATGATGGGATGGAACATTAAGGAAAGAAAGTGAAAGAAGGAAAGCGACCCAATTTCTGTCTATAGATCAGGTCAGAGGTCATTTAACTCCAGACCTGCTTGGACATACTCATAGGAAAAACAGAAAAATTTAAACAGAGAGATATTAAGAAAGGTCAGCTGGTCGCACAAGGATCCTAGTGGATAGGGCTAACTCTAATCCCCAGTGTTCCCAAATCTTCCAGCTTAAACCCAACAAGAAAATCTAAGAACTGATCCCATCCAATTCATACATCAGCTAGCAGTGTAAGGAACTACTACACTGGTTAAATTAACTGAAATCAAATCCTCAGATAACACATTTAGCAGAAAACATTGAATGCAAGGAGAGAAGAAACATAGGGCACCTAACAAGGGTGAATCCTATGCTATATTTCTGATGAAAGCTAGCAGAAAGTGAAACAACATGAAAATATGATAAACAGAGTTAGAAAGACATCACCAATAGTAATAGACCAGGATCCTGTGAAATATGCTTTGATTAAATGATGCAAAACCAGTCACATACACTGAGCTCAATAGTTGTTACAATCCAAACTTATCCTCCCAGCCTACTACATAACAACTACTCTTCTATTCCCTCCCAAGACTGTTCTAACAGTCAGAATGAATCCCTATAACAGCAACGACAGTAGCCGAACCACAACACTTTACAATATGTTCTTGAGGATTCTTATAGGAGAAGAGAATAACAACGGTAGATACAAATTAAATGTGTTCATTAAGACAAAGGAGAGGTAGGTCGAATGCCCATTCTGCAAAAATGGCTCTTCATTAACTGTGTGTACTCTAGAGCGTGGTCCAGAAGTCTCGTTAATAACTTCAAGTGTGTTCTTTTGAAGAAAGCCGACTGATGGTACTCTGTGGTAGCCTTCTGAATAAATGACATGGATAAAAGATCTGCAGGACTCTCTATACCTCCATAACTGCTGTCCAGAAAATCTTCAAGAAGATTCTGTCTGTAACACATGTTTAAGGGCTCGAGGAGGCATGGAGCTTTCTTGTAGGAAGGTGATCCGTCTGGAGAAGAGTGCTCTACTGATATTAAACACAGATAAGACTTGACTATGTGCTTAAATATTGAAACTGTGCCTTTTCCCTTGAATGTGGGGTTAAACATTAATTATGTCAATAACAGGCACTAACCCCCTTTGGATCTCTTTTGCTGGTCTGCTGGAAAAGGTTGAAATGGCCTCTCTGTGCTATCTGCATGATAGAATACATCTGCTATGAACCGGGCAGTGGTGGTGGAGGAAATGCTGGCAGAGCAATGGAGAAACGGTGGAAAGTAGCGGAAGAAAGAGTTATAATGTAAAGACCCAAAGGTCTGCGAATTACAAAGAAAAACAAGGACAAACAATGAAGTGGAGCCACGGATGTGGGACCCAGGGTATGAAAGTCTCTGATTAACCCGAGCACAGCTCCACAGAGCGACCACCATTGGATCAACTGCCCCAAATCGGACGGTGCACGTTCTTTTTTCTACGCATCCTGTGCCGAACTTTAACGCGCGATGAGCAGGCGGTTTTGAAATAGTGCTCATGCCATGCGTTGGATGCTGTATGGAATCGCTCCGCAATCGGAAAATACTGCCCATCGCCCAAAGGCGGTGCGATAGAAACCGGGCAGTTTGGGCACAGTGCGCGGGCGCGGGGTCCACAGGCGGATGAGGTATGAGCTGTTGGATTTACGGGTAAATGGACGGCGATGGCTCGATCGGGACGGTGAACGGTTCAAACAGTGGAATGATATATGAATATTGGCGGAATGTACAAAAAACATTAAATTTTAGTGCAAATACGAAAATTTGGACTGTGGAGGAAATACAAAGGAAATGCAATGGAATGCGATGAGGTGGACAAGAATGATCGTACGAGGCAGGACCCATATGGAAATCACAATCGCAATCGAAGTGGGGCGGAGGGATATATATATGAAACACAACTTTCCGATGTGATTGGAATGGACCTTTATATAAATGAAAATATAACAAATATCCAGTTTACAAAGGAAAAGGCCTTATATTATATGAACGACGGAGGGGTAATGTGGTGGGCCTGGGGGGTCTATCACAATCGCAATATCGGAAGGGAGCGGGGATAATCACATCGGGAGAACAAAAGTTGTGATTATGCAATCGGGCGGATCAGAGCAGAGTTGCGATGCGATGATCGGAGGGGGTTGCGATGCGATGATTAGAGGGATTTGCGATCAGGCGGTGGCACGATCAATCGCATCGTGAATATTTGCGATGCGATAAATCGCATTGCAAATATTTACAATGGATGATCGGAACATTCACAACAGAACATGCGATTTGTGGTTTGTGATTAGCGCCTTAAGGGGCAACGCTTAGTCATAGCGCTCGGTTACATGGGGAAATAGCTAAAGGGGCTGGCGGAAAGGGGCTGAGCCCTATTATAAAGTGGAGAGTGGGTTTTGGCCCATTTTAATGCATTTTAAGGCCATGGAAGAGTAACGATAGAGGGAATAAGGGTGAATTAGAACGAACAAGGGATAGGGGTAGAATTTAAAGGGGATTTTGGGAGGATTTAGAGGGTTAGAAGGGAAATCAGAGGGGAGACAAGGGGATGAAATCAAAGGTTTAGAAGGGATTATATAAGAGGGAAAAGGAGGCCTTTGGGCATTTCTTCACAATCAAAGAGGCTTAATAACTGGTAACAGCAGAGGGGATATTATCAAAGGACAAAAGGCACAAGAAGGCTTCAAGGATGATGTGTTTTCATAGGAAATGCATTCCTTGAAGACTCAGAAACATCTTAGCCCCCTGTTTGCTTGTCAAAAAATTTACAGGGGGGCTAACAGTGGCTCCACATGGGGATGGCTTCTTCTTGAAGGAGTCAAGAATTCAAAAAATTAATCTTTAGTGTAGGACAGATGCCTGCTGCTTGGCACATCCCTTTCTTTCTTTAGATCAGCTGCCAAAATATGAAGACATTACATCAACATAAACACTTTTTCCAACAAACTACCTACCCACACTACAATCCTAGCATTGTTTCTTCTTTTAGGGTGCATTTGAGCTAGCAGACCCTTTACATATTTTATTTTTGCAGACAGAAAATAAACCTATTCTATTTCTACCCTTATTGCTCCATGAGACCAGATTAGACTGTTGGTATCATATGTTTCTCTACCTAATCTAATATCTGCTGGGATTAAACTGTCCAATAGATTTCTTCTTTATATTCTAAGATAGAAATTGAAAAACAGTCAAGCCAGGATTAGACTTTCTGACTTGCTGGACTTTGCAGAAATTAAAAAAAGCTAACTACATGTTCACACACTGAGCTTTATTGAGTTTTTCCTACCTACCCTACTCTAACTAGAATATTTACAAGTCTAGCTTACAAACATTGTCTTCCAATGCAACCAGTCCATCAAATGGTCCCATGACTGGCCTTTCTTGCTCAACTCCTTGAGCAGGCTGGATAGGCAGGGCAACTCCCACTCTTTTTGTCCAATAACAGTAGCTTTGAAAATTTTGCTTTCTATTTGCACCATGCTGCTCAAAAATACCTTTGATCCTTCTTCAAATGTGTGCAGGAAATGTGCATAAGGATCATGAAATGATAGCTGGTTATGAATATTTGGCAGGCAGACCTCAACCAGGATTTCTTCTTCTCCCACTGGATCAAGAAGAAGACTCTCCTGAGAGAGAGAATCTCCTTCATCTCCTGAATTGGAGAACTCATCGTGTATTGGAGCTGAGTCCTTTTGGAGCTCTGATATGTTTTGATCTGATGTGATGAGCTCCTTGAAAAGATCTATGTATTCTTGAGCAGTGGTTTGTTTCATTGCTTCCTCCTTTTCAAGAGAAGGCTCGTTATCTTCATCTTGCTCAAGAATTTATTCTTTTCTTTCCTCCTCTTCTTCTGAAAGGAAAAACTGCTGGTTTCCAGTCTCACTGATGATCTGTGGTAAAGCAGAATGAAGATTCAAATAATCTTCGTCTGCTATAATATTGTCGTAGCTCTCTCCATCAGTATCGTGAATAGGCTCACTGGCTTCATTACTTGTCTGAAATTTCTGGCTCTGATCTTCCTCCCATGAATCTAAGGATGACAACCCTGCAAGCTTAGCTTCTCTTTGAAAACAATCATCATCAAACCGATCATAAATAGGAAAATCATAACTGTAAGTAATGTCACCCATCACACCTTTTCAGTTTTCAGCGGGTATTTCTTCATCCTGATCCACAGAGGAGTCTTCCGGATCTGTATCATCAAACTCAGGAGATGACTGAGAAGGAGCATGTGTTCCATAAAATACCTCGGAGGTGGACTGCTGGTTTAATACCCGATCAATCTTTTCTTTTGTCAAAAGAGGGGTTTCCCTCTCATCCTGGCTAGAATAACAGTAGTCCTCATTCTCTTGTATTAGTTGACTAGGAGGCATGATGTTTACTTGAGCCTCTTCTTTTACATCATATTCTTCCTCCTCTATATAGTCTGTTGTTTCCTCAAGGCACCGTTCCCCATTAGCTTTTGCCACTAGGTCCTGATATTTTCTAGTCAGCTTAACACAAGACACAGGTAAGCAATCAGGCAGTTCCTCATCACTTTCCTCTTCGTCTCCTACAGATTCTTGAGCATCATACATGTCTTGCTCATCTTCTAGGTCCTGAGTTTGTTCTTGTTTTGGAAGATGCATGGGCTGTTCGAAATAATCATCATTTGCATTCAGGTTAGCCATGTACATTTCCAGCACTTTACCAAACGTTTCTGTTAATTCATTTAATTGATTATACAGAGCATCATACTTTGTATCTCTGTCCATGTTTGGATTCATGCTTATGCAAAGAAGGCTACTGCTTCTTCTCAACCAGTTTAGAGTCTTCTACCAGTGGAGTCATTTGGTCTTTTAGGAGTTATGGAGTGTGGAGTCGCCAGGTGGATGTATATGAATGTTTGGAGCAGGATGCTGTCCACCATTAGAAATTGAATGCCAATCTAACCAAAGATATTGGGTCTTTGAGTGCCTAAGAGTATTTAAGGTGAAATGCACTCAAGGTCCCAAGTGGAGTCGCCATTATGTTGGGGTTCCCATGTTTTGGCCTGATTGGTAAGACCAAAAGATGAGACAACATCAAACCACTTTCAGACCTCATGATCTAGACCTCCTGGGTCTAGAGAGGGATCTCTCTAATAAAACAAAGAATGGTATATCTTTGAGAGCTCACAATGAGATGTTAGGCTAGTTATGAAGCACATGGTTTGTTTTTTTGATTTGTTTGCTTTGGTTGCTGGTTGGTCATGAGATCATAGACTGAGAAAGTAATGGGAGAAAAAGGAAAAAGTAGTAGGATGTTTCAGCAAAGAGGATAGGTCAAGAAAGTGCCATCCATTGGGCTATGGAGTCATGAAAGGAAATTACTTGCAACAACTAGCCAAAGCTTTCAGAGGGAAAGTCATCTACACTAAAGGATATTTTAGATAGATGATGGGATGGAACATTAAGGAAAGAAAGTGAAAGAAGGAAAGCGACCCAATTTCTGTCTATAGATCAGGTCAGAGGTCATTTAACTCCAGACCTGCTTGGACATACTCATAGGCAAAACAGAATAAGTTAAATAGAGAGATCTTAAGAAAGGTCAGCTGGTCACACAAGGATCCTAGTGGATAGGGCTAACTCTAATCCCCAGTGTTCCCAAATATTCCAGCTTAAACCCAACAAGAACATCTAAGAACTGATTCCATCCAATTCATACATCAGCTAGCAGTGTAAGGAACTACTACACTGGTTAAATTAACTGAAATCAAATCCTCAGATAACACATTTAGCAGAAAACATTGAATGCAAGGAGAGAAGAAACATAGGGCACCTAAAAAGGGTGAATCCTATGCTTTATTTCTGATGCAAGCCAACAGAAAGTGAAACATCATGAAAATATGATAAACAGAGTTAGAAAGACATCACCAATAGTAATATACCAGGATCCTATGAAATATGCTTTGATTAACTGATGCAAAACCAGTCACATACACTGAGCTCAATAGCTGTTACAATCCAAAATTCTCCTCCCAGCCTACTACATAAAAACTACTCTTCTATTCCCTCCGAAGACTGTTCTAACAGTCAAAATGAATCCCTCTAACAACAACGGTAGCAACGGAACCACAATACTTTACAATATGTTCTTGAGGATTCTTATAGGAGAAGAGAATAACAGCGGTAGATACAAATTAAATGTGTTCATTAAGACAGAGGAGAGGTAGGTCGAATGCCCATTCTGCAAAAATGGCTCTTCATTAATTGTGTGTACTCTGGAGCGTGGTCGAGAAGTCTCATTAATAACTTCAAGTGTGTTATTTTGAAGAAAGAAGACTGATGGTACTCTGTGGTAGCCTTCTGAATAAGTGACATGGATAAAAGATCTGCAGGTCTCTCCATACCTCCATAACTACTGTCCATACAATCTTCAAGAAGCTTCTATCTGTAACACACGTTTAAGGGCTCGAGGAGGCATGGAGCTTTCTTGTAGGAAGGTGATTCGTCTAGAGAAGAGTACTCTGCTGATATTAAACACAGATAAGACTTGACTGTGTGCTTAAATATTGAAACTGTGCCTTTTCCCTTGAATGCGGGGTTAAACATTAATTATGTCAATAACAAGGATTAACCCCCTTTGGATCTCTTCTATGTTAGGTAAACTTGACAAGTGAGCCTTCACCACTCACCTCCAGGCCCTACATTACAATGAAGTCTTCCCAGCCTTTTATAGGCTCCATTACATGCAATACCATGGGTCGAAAACCATGGGTATAGAAAGCCATGTGCCCCAAAACCACTACTATTTACGCTAGTCACCTTTGACTCTATCCCGAGTCAAGTTTATCTAACAATTCCGCCCTTAAACTTGACTTGGGGTTTCTTGACTAAATCCAACCAAAATTGCTAAATGAGACAACTCCGCTCACTCTAGCTCTTCCCCCCTCAAACTTTTACCCAGGGTAATTGTTAACTTGACATCCCCCTATCACCTAGGTCTAACCCAGACTTTACCAGTGATTACCCAGGGGTACGCATGCCATACCAGGTCTTACAGCAGTATGCCCATTTACATGTAATAAATTAACTCCATTATATATATATATATATATATATATATATATATATATATTTGTTTCATTGTTACTGTCTTTGTACATATGAAATCAATGTCCATATACGAAGAATCCATCTACCGGATTGCATGGGTCACCAGCCTCTGTAACCGCCAGTCCTCTAGGAATTCTCTTTAGATACATGGTTCATCAATTAATTAATCCACGTGCACATATCCTCTCTCATTTTGACAAGCTCTCTTCGATCTCGAACTTGGAAATCAATTCATCTGCTGTTGGTTTGAATATATTCCTGCATTTTTTATTTATTTATTCACCAGGCCAATAAAACCCTTGGCTACAAAAGTGTCCCTATGAAGCCAAATATGGCTCTGATACCAGTTGTTAGAAAATTGAATATTACAGAGCAATGCAACACATAAAATATGTGGAAAAATACAAGCACACAAAAAACACATAAAACCAGAGAGACACAGATATACGTGGTTCACCCAATTTGGGCTATGTCCACCCCGAAGAGCCAGTCCTTCCTTTCTATTATCCAGCAAAAAATGAAGAGACAAAACCTACAGCAGATCCACTGTAATATCCTATGTTCTCTCTCATAGTCTCCCTCTCTGTTTCTTGCTCCGTGAATACACACACAATACACAGTCGCAATACAATATCCTCATATATACAAGGGGGTTGCCTTCTAGGGAAAAAAACACTAATATAAACATAACTTCTACCGTCAGATCATTTTCCTAATGAACGACCCAGATTGACTAGAAATTACTATACTTTTACAAGGCAATTTTACATCTTTTTTCAGCTTCAGGGGCGCTGCCCCCGAAAAACCCCGCTGGGGGGGGCTCCGAAAAGCACTGCCGCCCCCTGGACCCCCCACGGCAGCAATTAATTACAGGCGACGTTGCCGCCCCTTTTAAGGTACGGGGGTCCAATGCTGTGATACAAAGTAAAAAAGATAATCAGGCTCCGCACCCAACATTCTACTGGTTTGCTGGCAAAGGTTGAAATGGCCTCTCTGTGCTATCTGCATGATATAATACATCTACTATAAACCGGGCAGTGGTGGCAGAGGAAATGCTCGCAGAGCAGTGGAGAAACGGTGGAAAGTGGCGGAAGAAAGAGTTATAGTGTAAAGGCCCAAAGGTCTTCACTTGAGCGAATTACAAAGAAAAACAGGGAAAAACAATGAAGTGGAGCCACAGATGTGGGACTCGGGGTACGAAAGTCTCTGATTAACCTGAGCGTACCTCCACGGAGAGACCACCATTGGATCAACTACCCCAAATCGGATGGTGCACGTGCATTTCGCTACGCATCTTGTGCTGAACTTTAACGCGTGATGAGTAGGCGGTTTTGAAATAGTGCTCCTGCCACGCGTTGGATGCTGTATGGAATCGCTCCGCAACCAGAAAATGCCGCCCACCACCCAAAGGCAGTGCGATAGAAACCGGGCGGTTTGGGCACAGTGCGCGGGCGCGGGGTCCACAAGCGGATGAGGTATGAGCCGTTGGATTTGTGGGTAAATGGACGACGATGGCTCGATCGGGACAGTGAACGGTTCAAACAATGGAATGATATATGAATATTGGTGGAATGTACAAAAAACATTAAATTTTAGTGCAAATACGAAAATTTGGACTGTGGAGGAAATACAAAGGAAATGCAATGGAATGTGATGAAGTGGACGGGAATGATCGTACGAGGCGGGACCCATACAGAAATCGCAATCGCAATCAAAGCGGGGCAGAGGGATATATATATGAAACACAACTTTCCGATGCGATTGGAACAGACCTTTATATAAATGAAAATATAACAAATATCCAGTTTACAAAGGAAAAGGCCTTATATTATATGAACGGCAGAGGGGTAGTGCTGTGGGCCTGGGGGGTCTATTGCAATCGCAATATCGGAAGGGAGCGGGGGTAATCGCATCGGGAGAACAAAAGTTGCGATTATGCGATCGGGCGGATCGGAGCAGAGTTGCGATGCGATGATCGGAGGGGGTTGCGATGCAATGATCGGAGGGATTTGCAATCGGGCGGTGGCGTGATCAATCACATCGAAAATATTTGCGACGCGATCAATCGTATTGCAAATATTTGTGATGGATGATCGGAACATTCACAACAGAATAAGCGATTTGCAGTTTGCGATTAGCGCCCTAAGGGGAGCGCTCAGTCATAACGCTCGGTTACATGGGGAAATAGCTAAAGGTGCTGGTGAAAAGGGGCTGAGCCCTATTATAAATTGGAGAGTGGGTTTTGGCCCATTTTAATGCATTTTAAGGCCAAGGAAGAGTATCGATAGAGGGAAAAAGGGTGAATTAGACCAAACAAGGGATAGGGGTAGAATTTAAAGGGGAGTTTGGGAGGATTTAGAGGGTTAGAAGGGAAATTGGAGGGGAGAAAAGGGGATGAAATCAGAGGTTTAGAAGGGATTATATAAGAGGGAAAAGGAGGCCTTTAGGCATTTCTTCACAATCAGAGAGGCTTAATAAATGGTAACAATAGAGGGGATATTATAAAAGGACAAAAGGAACAAGAAGGATTCAAGGATGATGTGTTTTCATAGGAAATGCATTTCTTGAAGACTCAGAAACATCTTAGCCCCCTGTTTGATTGTCAAAAAATTTACAGGGGGGCTAACAGGCCCCAATCCCCGAACCTGGGTCTTGCCTGCGAGACCTGTTTCCTCACCAATAATTTTTTTGTTTATCGTCTAAACAGGAAACCCCATGAGGAAATACTAAATAAATCTACATTTGTTTGATTTTCCTCCATGAATAATTAGTTAAACAACAATTTAATTAATATTCTTGGTCATATTTAACCCAAAACAGGAAAATTAATTAGATAAATCACTATTTATCTTATTATTTTCTAGGAATAATTATTTAAACCTTATTTAAATAATATTACTTGTTAAATTTGACTAAATCATTCATAAATAATTAAATAAATCATTATTTATTTGATTATTACTCAACCACATCCTTAAAATAATAAATAAATCATTTATTTATTTATTATTTACAAATAAAGGGATTTGACCCAAGTCAAATTCATTTTTCCTCCAACAAATATAATAAAATATTCCATAAAAGTTGGATCTTGATTTGGTTAATAATATTTTAACTATGCACCAATATCTAGACTAACTCAATATTTTGTTATAAATAGAAGAGTTTTTCCATTCACTCAATACCTTTTTTTGCCTAAAGATCACTCTGGATCTATACTTTTGGTCTCACTTTGACCCACCATCATTGTCTATTTTGCTACCATTTTTCTTATGAGCTCCCTCTGTGTTCCATTTTTGTATGGGTTTTCTGCACCATCAAGAGAGAGAGATTTTAGATCAGAAGTGATGAGGACTTACAAGAACCCATCCCATTGAGGGGGATTGGTAACATCTTTCTATGTTCCCTTCCTAGGTGTCAAAAAATACAAAAAATATTTAAAACAATATTGTCTTGCCTATTGGATGCATGGAGAAAATATTGCTTTTATTTATTGCTTTATGTTTTTTAACGCATAGATCTAGATTTTTGCAGCATTTATCTTTGTCAACTAATTGTAGATCTAAAGATATTGGCAGCCATCTTTGTTGTTAGGGCTATTTTTTATGCGCGGATAAAGTGAGCCTTTTTTGTACGCTTGCGATTAAGATTCATACTAGCGTGTACATTGTTCCCCTCCATTCAGATTTAGCCCTCGATCCCTTTCAATCCTGTTCCATTATATTCTATGGCTAAAAACCCCCTTTCCGCTCTAAAAAATACGTTGTTTAAATGTTCAAATTACATGCTTTATATGACGGGCCGAAGCCCCTTAGGATTTAGCCCCCCGCCTTGATTTTCATAAGACCCGAGTCCAGGACCACAGGCTAGAAGATAAAGGGGGTTGTCGTTTAAGTCCCGGGCGCTGTTATAACCGTCTGATTCAATTAAATCAACGGCGCGGCATCAAACTTATAAGGAGGGCCCCACATCGTACCCCGCGCACAAGAAACCAGTGGTATCTTCCCCGCACCACTTTCATCGACAAGGCAGTATTGCCCACGAGAGCAGCGATCCCATCCCGGAGATGCCACGTGTTTTGGGTACGGGCGGAAAACCGCTTTTTCCCCGCGCGCTAAAGGACGTCCCATCGCCGGGCAGCGGAACCCTTGGGAGCCGCTAGATCTGCCAAGCCAAATCTGACGGTGGGCTTTCCATGGAGTAGCTCGCATGTTATTCTACCTTCGCCGTATTATGTGGCCCGCCACCGTGTCGCTTCCACCAACCTCCGCCCGTAGAGTCCTCCGCCACGTCATCCATTCACTGGTCCCCTGTTAACCTACGTGTCTTCCCCCCATATATCCCTCCGTACCTATATATCCATATGCGTATATTTATGTGTTTTATTCACCTTTGTGGCTAGTTTTTCTTTCTGCCCCCACTGCGCGACACTGCTTTCTGTTGGCGAAAACCTTCATTGTTCGCTCCCGACACCCCGTATGTCACCATTTTCGGTCTGTGTCCCCATCATCTCCTCCATTCACACATCCGTCACCTCCGCCCTCGTCTGAGTCAGTTCTTTTAACATTTTCAGGGTTTTTGCAGGTTTTCAAATCAAGCATAAGGGGGCATATCAATCTGTCGCCTCCATTTCGAAGAATTAAGAGCATATCGAGAAGATGATCTCCTGTGAGCGAAAATTAAATAAAAGAGATGGCTTAGGTACATGAAATGAGCATATTAAAGAAAACACGGGCGAGCTACGAACCCTCCGGAGAATTTCGCCCACGCATTTAAGGTTCAGAATTTCAAATTCGAGAATTCAAAGGCCAAGAGTACGATCACGAGTTGCGGAGCTGACTCGGGCCCCTCACGGCATCGAGATCTTTCTTGAATTAAAGCATCCCGATGTACATATTTTATTATTTTACGCTTGTACATAAAGATTTTTTATCTCCGGCATTAATTTTGCATGTACGGGTTGTTAGGTATATTCATTTATAACTAGTCATTCATGAAGAAGAAAGCGTAGGTTTCCACATGGCCTCGCACTCGATTTAGAATAATAAGTGTGAACACCTACCTCTCCCTCAGTTTCTCTCCTCTCTATAAATATCAAAAAAGAAGACATTGTTAGGGTTCCAGATTTCTGTAAGCAAGTTGTGCAGCTAGAAGACTATTGTATCCATCTTGTGACATTTCTGTATGAAGTTTCAGAGCCCGTTGGGTCTCAGTGAGGAGGGGTTATGACTGTATTGAGGATTCTGGACTTTGGTATATTGCAGTATGTAATTTCTCTCATGTGTTAATATATCATCCTTTATTGCAAAATTTCTTCTTGTATCATGTTCTAGAATGCGAGTGGCTCACTAATTTGCAGTAAGGATTCATCTTAAGTGGTGCCCTTTCTGGAATTAGTCAAGCGCTTTAAATAGGCCTAGAAGTGATATATTGTTCCATGTTCACTCATTTCATAATCTCTGCTATATTAATGGCTTAAGGATTCGTAAATTGATGCGCCCTTTTGTCAGTAATATCTTCTCATGTTTCTTTCTTGCCCGCGCTCCTTGATATCTGATTTCTGTAATATATTATTTGAATCGGCCCTCTTTACAGTAAAACGGTCTCTTAGCTGTCTGATGCTATCATACTGAAGTTTTACCTGATGTCTGTACTTTATTCCTATCTGTGTATCAGCCACTGAAGGAGAATTGGGACCAATTCAATCTATTTTCAATTTCCTTGTTTAAAAAAGATATAGTAAGTGAGTCCCTTGGACTGACAACCCAAACTATAAAGGACTCCTTGCTATATTAAGATGTCCTAGGCACTGGTCTATGGCAACTCTAGACTGTCTCTAGGAGGGTGACAAAATCATCCACAACATCTTTCTGGCGCCGTTGCCGGGGACCGAATTTAAGAATATCAGTTTCCCTGGGTTTTCGACATTTTATTTCACTCTCTAATCAGGTGAGCACAGAGGGGTGAAGAGTTGTAGATTTCTCACCTTGGCGACTCCACTGGTCCTTATTTGATAAATCTCATTAGTAGTCCTGGCTCCTCGTAGGCCACATTTGAGGTCAGATACAGCCCAACTGAAAACACCCTACGTGTCTGACCCAGAGAAAATTATTCATAAAAAAGTCTGGAAGGAGAGGAAGTCAGCCCGTGCTGAAATTCCTGAGTGTTCTGTTGAAGATTATCCGCCCTCTTCTTCGCAAGAAGTTAGAACAGAAAATCCCGAGTTTTATTTAGAAACCCCACGTAGGGGAAGTGCTTTAATTGAGGAAAAATCTGATCCTGTTTTCGAGGCTGAAGAAATCAAAGAAGTCACTGAGGTAGTTGCTGTTAACCGTGAGCTATTCCCATCTACACCTCAGACCTCTGTGCAATATATTCCCATTGTCATTCACACTCCGCTTCCCCCTACCCCTCTCCCTTCTTTTGTTTCTCAGATTGTTGTGCAACCCCCACCGCCTCCAATGGCCAATGTTCCTGCTTTTCTCCTGAACAAATATGCTCCTCTGGCCTTACCCCAAGTATTGAATGATATGCCACCGGATTATCTGAAGATTCTGCCAAGGTTCAATGGTGAAAATGATGTGGATGCTCAGAAACATCTCGAGACCTTCTCCTCTTTTGCAGAAAATTTGAATGTTGAACATCTGGATGTGGTTTTGAGATTATTTGTGCAGTCTTTAGAAGGTGAAGCTAGAAAATGGTTTAAAACACTGGGAAATCGTTCTGTGACAACTTGGGATCAGATGGAAAACGTTTTTCTCAGGAAATGGGGAGAAAAGAAGGATTTTGGAATGTGCCTTACTGAGTTTAATACTATCAAGAAGAAACAGAATGAAGGGGTATCAGAATTCATCAAAAGATTCAACAAGCTGTATCTAAGCTTGCCTCCGGAAATGAAGCCAAATGAAGTTGCTGCCAAGATAATCTTCATAGCAGCATTTGATTTTTATTTTGGGTTCTCCTTAAGAGAAAGAAAACCTGCCAATTTAGATGATGCACAAGCAGATGCTCTGGAACTAGAAGCGAACTTTGCCTCCACAGGAAAGTTAAAAGGGAAAATTGAACCAGATGCCAGAAGAAAAGGCAAAGAAGAGGTTTCTACCTCTAATCAAGAAAAGGATTCAGATGAAATGGATGAAATAAGTAAGATGATAAAGAAGATGGTCAAGATGGAACTGGAAGCCAAAAATGTAGCTCCTAAAAAATATTACAATGCCCCAAACAGAGGATATAATCCTCAGTACAGAAAGCCTCCATTGCAAATACTACCAAGAGAGACAAGGGAGCAGCAAGATCAGGTACCTCACCCATTGTACCTGGAAGGACCAGCAGATGACTCCACTGGAAATGCAGCCTATGGGTTAGAAGATTCGAATCTGGCCTTTTCAAATAATGATGATATGGAGTGCCCAGTGCAAGCAGAGGATGAAGAAGCTGAGATTGACCATTACTGCAAGCAATTTGCTGATTTCATGGAAGCCCAGTTCAACGTCAGATATGATCTCAGGTCCTCAAGGAAGAGGACCAGAACTCAGGAGCAAGAGGAAGAAATACCTCAGAAAGAAGCATCTGCTCAGAAGGAGTCAGCAACCAAAAAGAATGTTGAAAAAGGTAAGAATTTTCTAAATACCCCCTTGCAGTCAAATGATCAAATTCCTTCCTCTTCAAAATTAGTCAGTCCTTCTAATGCTGAGCCAGTGTCCCAAGAAGTCACGTCCTCAGTTGAGAATAAGGAGTCAAAAGAAGTAATGATAGAAAAGTCCACATCTGCTTTTAATCTGCAGAAAGAGCTCGAAAAGATTAAGATTCCTGTTCCTCTGACTGAATTGTTGAAACAGCTTGTATATCAGTCTCAGGTCACCTCTTTCATGCCTCTTCCTGAACCACAAATTGCACCCGATAGTCTAAATCTTCAGGAGGAAAGACCTATGGTAGTCTTTGGCCCACATGTTGAGGAGATGGACCCTTCAACTCCTCCCTTTTATGTGTCCCTAGTCATTCATGACCTGCTGCTTCACAATTGTATGCTAGATTCTGGAGCCTCCCATAATCTTATGCCTCTGTCTGTCATGGAGCAACTAGGGCTGCAAATTACAAGGCCATATAAAGATTTATATTCATTTGATTCTAAGAGGGTTAAATGCTTGGGAATGATTAAAGATTTAGTGGTCAATCTAGCTCAAATCCCAGCAAAAAGTGTGGTCATGGACATTGTGGTCGTTGATATCCCAGCTCGCTTTGGCATGCTGTTGTCAAGGTCCTGGGGTACTAAGATTGGGGGATCGATTAAACTAGACTTGACATATGCCACTGTCCCAGTCTTCGGTGGTCAGGAGAGGAGGCTTTATAGGGAGACCAGATTTGTTAAAATGGTGACCACTGCGGATTGCTCAGACAATTCTCCAGTTTATAATAAAGAGGGTGACTTCTCATGTTTTGTGTTGGAAGAGAGTCAGGACTATACACATGAGTCCCCCTCTGGTCAATGCCAAGCCGAGCAATCCAAGAAAGCTCAGGAATCAGAAATATGGACTTTGCATTTTGATGGAGCAAATTCCAGGGAAGGTAACGGGGCTGGGATATTGTTAATCTCCCCCGCAGGAAAATGGGTACCGCTGTCTTTCAAATTGGAGTATGAAGCTACAAACAATGTGGCCGAGTATGAAGCATTATTATTGGGCCTACAGACAGCTAGAAACATGGGCATCCAATGTCTGAAAGTGTTTGGAGACTCTGAGCTAGTAGTGAGACAGATTAAGAATGAATGCCAAACTAAGCATCCTCGGCTCAGTGCATATAGAAACGAAGTATGGGACATGATAGAAAATTTCTTCTTAGCATTTAATATACATTTCATGCCCCGGGAGCATAACAGAATAGCAGACTCTCTTGCTGTGGCTGCTAGTACGTTCCGGCCTCCTCAGAACCCATTGTTGAGATATGAAGTGGAGGTACGTTACATACCATCTATCCCAGACAATATAAAGCATTGGCAGGTCTTTGAAGATGACGAACAGATGAAGAGATTCATGGAGACAGTGGGAGAATTCACAGGTATGGAAATTGATGATGATGAGGAGGAAGAAGCTGAAAACATTGCTGAAGGTAAATGGGAAGAAAATATAGCAGGAAACAGAGTATTGCAATTAAAAGGAAATGTCATCCCTAGAGGACTAGTACCTCTAGAAAGACTATTCACTAAGAATGATGTCCCCATGCAGCCAAATAAAGCCGTAGAAGAAGATCAAATGAGAGATTTAAATCTGGGTACTGCTACTGATCCCAAGATTGTTAAATTATCTAAAAATGTCTCAGAAGAATATAAAGAAAAGTATTTGAAGTTATTTCAGTCTTATAAAGATGTTTTTGCCTGGTCCTATGAGGACCTAAAAAC
Source organism: Pinus albicaulis (assembly GCA_034641835.2). Lineage (NCBI taxonomy): Eukaryota > Viridiplantae > Streptophyta > Pinopsida > Pinales > Pinaceae > Pinus > Pinus albicaulis. Next base: position 1,320,963,372 of record CM076570.1, read on the forward strand.
TTTTGATGTAAATATTATGCAACACAAAATTCCACTCAGGGAAGATGCAAAGCCATACAAGCAGAAGCTCAGGCAGATTAATCCCCTGCTTCTTCCCTCAATTGAGAAAGAAATCAAAAAATTGTTGAAGGCCAAAATAATTGTGCCCTTGAGGTACTCAGAATGGATAGCGAATCTTGTCCCTGTCAGAAAGAAGAACGGAGAAATCAGGCTATGTGTAGACTTCGGAAATTTGAACAGAGCATCTCTCAAAGATAATTATCCACTGCCCAAAATGGATCATATCTTGCAGAAGGTGGTGGGAGCATCCAGAATGTCAATGATGGATGGATTCTCAGGCTATAATCAGGTAGCTATTTTTCCAGAAGATCAGAAGAAGACTGCGTTCACCACTCCATGGGGAACCTTTATGTATGCAAGGATGCCATTTGGACTGATCAACTCAGGTGCTACTTTTCAAAGGGCAATGGACATAGCCTTTGTTGGAGAACAGGACAAGTTTTTGGTAGTGTACCTCGATGACATCACGGTGTTTTCAAAGAATGATGATGAGCATATCGTGCATTTAAGAAGAACTTTTGAAAAATGCAGAAGGTACGGCCTTTCTCTTAACCCTCAAAAATCTCTGTTTGCTTTAGACGAAGGGAAACTCTTAGGACATATTGTGACTAAGGATGGTGTAAAAATTGATCCTAAGAGAGTTGAAGTAATAAATAGCATTTCTCTGCCAAGAAATAAGAAAGAAGTACAGGTGTTTTTGGGCCGAATAAATTTTTTAAGGAGATTCATTCCTAACTACGCAGAGATAGTTAGGAACATAACCAATATGCTGAAAAAGGACAATGAAGTTAGGTGGTCCCAGGAGTCTAGGGATGCATTCGCAAGAATTAAACAAGCATTTGCTGAAGCTCCCGTGCTAGCAGGACCAGATTACAGTAAGCCATTTATGGTATTTTCATTTGCTTCACCTCACACAATCGCTGGAGTATTACTGCAGAAAAATGAAGAGGGATATGAACAACCCATAGCGTTCTTCAGTCAGGTATTGTATGATGTTGAACTGAAATATAATATACTAGAGAAGTAGGCATATGCCCTGTTAAAGTCCCTTAAAGCTTTTAGAGTTTATATTTTGCAATCCTATATTACTGCTTATGTTCCCACAGCAGCTGTAAAAGACATTCTAGTTCAGGGAGACAGTGAGGGCAGAAGGGGAAGATGGATTGCAAAAATTCAGGAGTATGATTTAGACATAAAGCCTACTAAATTGATCAAGGGACAGGGACTTGCCAAAATTTTATCTGAATCTAATCATCAGGCTCTAGGCATTAATCTATCCATGGTGGCAAATGAAGAATCACAAAAAGAAGAGGAGCAGCAAAGGCTAGAAATAGCCACACAAAAGGTACATGTGAAATATCTGACTAGTCCTTGGTATAAGCAAATAATTGAATATATGTTGACACTTAGCTGTCCTCCAGGATGTGACAAGGTAAAGTACAGAGCTGTAAGGATGAGATCTCAGAAGTATGTCATTGCCAATGGACAGCTCTATTGGAGAGACCCTTTGGGTATATTGCTGTTATGCCTCACAGAAAATGAAGTGGAGAATATAATGACAGAATTCCATGAGGGAATATGTGGAGGACACTACAGCAGGAGGGCTACAACCAATAAAATCTTAAAGGCTGGTTTTTACTGGCCAAAATTGTATTCAGATACCTTTGCTTGGGTCAGAGCATGTGACAAGTGCCAAAGGTTTGCGGAAAAGACGAAGTTAGCATCCTTTACTTAGTTCCTTTGTTCATGTAAATGTACCTTTCTCGAAAATGGGGATTAGACTTTATGGGGAGAAATACACCCCATCAAGTGGCCAACATAAATGGATACTTGTGACTCTGATTATTTCACGAAATGGGTGGAAGCCATACCTACAAGAAGAGCTACAGATGCTGTAATCATGAATTTTTTAGAAGACAATATCATATCTAGGTTTGGCTGTCCTGCAAATATTGTAACTGATAATGCTCAAGATTTTAAGTCTGCCAGATTTGTAAGTTTCTGCCAAAGGTATAATATTGTATTAACTCATTCCACGACATATTACCCCCAGGGGAATGGTTTAGCAGAATCATCTAATAAAACCCTGGTGAGGGCCCTGAAGAAAACAATAGCTGAAAATTAGAAAAACTGGGACTCTCAATTGAAGTTTGCTCTGTGGGCAAACAGGATAACCAGCAAAAGAGCAACATGAAGGTCTCCATATGAGCTGGTGTATGGGCGGGCTGCAGTATTTCCTGTGCAATTGGCATTACCAGTGGCACGTTTCTTGCAGGAAAACCAGGATGAACTGGATGAGATGACTAGGAGAATTAATCAGCTGGTAGAGCTGGAGGAAACCAGGAACCAGGTAGACCAGAGATTAATGGAATACCAGGAGAAAATGAAGAAGGTCTTTGATCAGCATGCAAAGGATAGAAATTTTCAAATTGGAGACTTGGTTCTTAGGTGAGATGTTCGCAGAGCAGAAAAGGGAAAGCACGCTAAGTTCGATCCATTATGGTTTGGTCCGTTCAGAATCGTGAGTCAGGGGGGGAATAATACTTTTATGTTGGAGAATCTACAGGGTGATTTGTTAGATGCGCCCGTGTATGGCCAATTCCTCAAGCCATACTTTCAATTCTGACCCAGGTGAAGAGTGCCAGACTGTATATACTGTATATAAATTGCTTTCATTCTAGTTTTTACAAAAGAAAAAGGATGCTGATGAGTTACCGGAAGGTGGAGCGCAGAAGGAATTGAGCGACAGAATGGAAATTTTGAATAGTCTGCGTGTTCTCGACATGTCCGAAGCCGAGCATGCCGTCCCCAGATGGAGCCGATGTTGTACATTGTTCCCCTCCATTCACGCACCACTTTCATCGACAAGGCAGTATTGCCCACGAGAGCAGCGATCCCATCCCGGAGATGCCACGTGTTTTGGGTACGGGCGGAAAACCGCTTTTTCCCCGCGCGCTAAAGGACGTCCCATCGCCGGGCAGCGGAACCCTTGGGAGCCGCTAGATCTGCCAAGCCAAATCTGACGGTGGGCTTTCCATGGAGTAGCTCGCATGTTATTCTACCTTCGCCGTATTATGTGGCCCGCCACCGTGTCGCTTCCACCAACCTCCGCCCGTAGAGTCCTCCGCCACGTCATCCATTCACTGGTCCCCTGTTAACCTACGTGTCTTCCCCCCATATATCCCTCCGTACCTATATATCCATATGCGTATATTTATGTGTTTTATTCACCTTTGTGGCTAGTTTTTCTTTCTGCCCCCACTGCGCGACACTGCGTTCTGTTGGCGAAAACCTTCATTGTTCGCTCCCGACACCCCATATGTCACCGTTTTCGGTCTGTGTCTCCATCACCTCCGTCACCTCCGCCCTTGTCTGAGTCAGTTCTTTTTAACATTTTCAGGGTTTTTGCAGGTTTTCAAATCAAGCATAAGGGGGCATATCAATCTGTCGCCTCCATTTCAGAGAATTAAGAGCATATCAGAAGATGATCTCCTGTGAAGCGAAATTAAATAAAAGAGATGAAGCCGGTACATGAAATGACTGTTATTAAAGAAAACACAGGCAGAGAGCTACAGAACCCTCCAGAGAATTTCGCCACGCATTTAAGTTTCAGACTTCAAATTCAGAATTCAAAGGCCAAGAGTACAGTACCAGAGTTGCAGGCCAGCTCAGGCCCCTCACGGCATCAGATTTTTCTTCAGCTAAAAGCATCCCGATGTACATATTTTATTATTTTCTGTCTTGTACATAAAGAGATTTTTATCTCCCGGCATTAATTTCTGTATACAGGTTGTTAGGTATATTCATTTATAGCTAGTCATTCATGAAGAAGGCGTAGGGTTTCCCCGCCTTTCTTTTCCGATTTAGAATAATAAGTGTAGACACCTACCTCTCCCTCCAGAAGTTTCTCTCCTCTCTATAAATATCAAAAAAGAAGACATTGTTAGGGTTCCAGATTTCCTCAGAAGCAAGTCGTGGCAAGCCTAGAAGACTATCAGATCCATCTTGTGACATTTCAGATAGAAGCTCGTGAGCCCGTCGGGGTCCTCGGGTGAGGAGGGGTTATGGGACTGTATTGGAGGATTCTCGGACTTTGGTATATTGCAAAGAGTGTAATTTCTCTCATGTGTTAATATATCATCCTTTTTCATGCAAACTTTCTTCTTGTATCATTTTCTAGAATGCGAGTGGCTCACTAGTTTGCAGTAAGGATTCATCTTAAGTGGTGCCCTTTCTGGAATTAGTCAAGCGCTTTAAATAGGCCTAGAAGTGATATTCTGTTCCATTGTTCACTCATTTCATAATTTCTGCTATATTAATGGCTTAAGGATTCGTAAAATAATGCGCCCTTTTGTCAGTAATATCTTCTCATGTTTCCTTCCTGCCCGCACTCCTTGATACCTGTTTTCTGTTATATATCATTTGAATCGGCCCTCTTTGCGCAAACGGTTCCTTAGTTGAAATCGGCTATCATATCGAAGTTTTATCAAGTTTTACCTGATGTCTGTACTTTATTCCTATCTGTGTATCAGCCACTGAAGGAGAATTGGGACCTATTCAAGCTATTTTCAATGTCCTTGTTTAAAACAAGAGATAGTAAGTGAGCCCCTTGGACTGACAACCCAAACTATAATGGACTCCTTGCTATATTAAGATGTCCTAGGCACTGGTCTATGGCAACTCTAGACTGTCTCTAGGAGGGTGACAAAATCATCCACAACATCTTTCTGGCGCCGTTGCCGGGGACCGAATTCAAGAACATCAGTTTCCCTGGGTTTTCGACATTTTATTTCACTCTCTAATCAGGTGAGCACAGAGAGGTGAAGAGTTGCAGATTTCTCACCTTTGCGACTCCACTGGTTCTTATTTAATAAATCTTATTAGTAGTCCTGGCTCCTCGTAGGCCGCATTTGAGGTCAGATACAGCCCAACCGAAAACACCCTACGTGTCTGACCCAGAGAAAATTATTCATAAAAAAGTCTGGAAGGAGAGGAAGTCAGCCCGTGCTGAAAATCCTGAGTGTTCTGTTGAAGATCATCCGCCCTCTTCTTCTCAAGAAGTTAGAACAGAAAATCCTGAAGTTTATCTAGAAACCCCACGTAGCGGAAATACTCTATTTGGGGAAGAACCTTATCCTGTTTTCGAGGCTGAGGAAATTAAAGAGGTCACTGAAGTAGCTCCCGTCAACCGAGAACTATTCCCATCCACACCTCAGACCTCGGTCCAATATATTCCCATTGTCATTCACACTCCGCTTCCCCCTACCCCTCTCCCTTCTTTTGTTTCTCAGATTGTTGTGCAACCCCCACCGCCTCCAATGGCCAATGTTCCTGCTTTTCTCCTGAACAAATATGCTCCTCTGGCCTTACCCCAAGTATTGAATGATATGCCACAGGATTATCTGAATATTCTGCCAAGGTTCAATGGTGAAAATGATGTGGATGCTCAGAAACATCTCGAGACCTTCTGCTCTTTTGCAGAAAATTTGAATGTTGAACATCTGGATGTGGTTTTGAGATTATTTGTGCAGTCTTTAGAAGGTGAAGCTAGAAAATGGTTTAAAACACTGGGAAATCGTTCTGTGACAACTTGGGATCAGATGGAAAACGTTTTTCTCAGGAAGTGGGGAGAAAAGAAGGATTTTGGAATGTGCCTTACTGAGTTTAATACTATCAAGAAGAAACAGAATGAAAGGGTATCAGAATTCATCAAAAGATTCAACAAGCTGTATCTAAGCTTGCCTCCGGAAATGAAGCCAAATGAAGCTGCTGCCAAGATAATCTTCATAGCAGCCTTTGATTTTGATTTTGGATTCTCCTTAAGAGAAAGAAAGCCTGCCAATTTAGATGATGCACAAGCAGATGCTCTGGAACTAGAAGCGAACTTTGCCTCCACAGGAAAGTTAAAAGGGAAAATGGAACCAGATGCCAGAAGAAAAGGCAAAGAAGAGGTTTCCACCTCTAATCAAGAAAAGGATTCAGATAAAATGGATGAAATAAGTAAGATGATAAAGAAGATGGTCAAGATGGAACTGGAAGCCAAAAATGCAGCTCCTAAGAACTATTACAATGCTCCAAACAGAGGGTATAATCCTCAGTATAGAAAGCCTCCGTTGCATATACTACCAAGAGAGACAAGGGAGCAGCAAGATCAGGTACCTCACCCCTTGTACCTGGAAGGACCTGCAGATGACTCCACCGGAAATGCAGCCTATGGGTTAGAAGATTCGAATCTGGCCTTTTCAAATAATGATGATATGGAGTGCCCAGTGCAAGCAGAGGATGAAGAAGCTGAGATTGACCATCACTGCAAGCAATTTGCTGATTTCATGGAAGCACAGTTCAACGTCAGATATGATCTTAGATCCTCAAGGAAGAGGACCAGAACACAGGAGCAAGAGGAAGAAACACCTCAGAAAGAAGCATCTACTCAGAAGGAGTCAGCGACCAAAAAGAATGTTGAAAAAGGTAAGAATTCTCTAAATACCCCCTTGCAGTCAAATGATCAAATTCCTTCTTCTTCTAAAACAGTCAGCCCTCCTAATGCTGAGCCAGTATCCCAAGAAGTCAAGTCCTCAGTTGAGAATAAGGAGTCAAGAGAAGTAATGATAGAAAAGTCCACATCTGCTTTCAATTTGCAGAAAGAACTCGAAAAGATTAAGATTCCTGTTCCTCTGACCGAACTGTTGAAACAACCTGTATATCAGTCTCAGGTCACCTCTTTCATGCCTATTCCTGAACCACAAATTGTACCTGATAGTCTAAATCTTCAGGAAGAAAGACCTATGGTAGTTTTTGGCCCACACGTTGAGGAGATAGACCCTTCAACTCCTCCCTTTTATGTGTCCCTAGTCATTCATGACCTGCTGCTTCATAATTGTATGCTAGATTCTGGAGCTTCCCATAATCTTATGCCTTTGTCTGTCATGGAGAAACTAGGGCTACAGATTACAAGGCCTTATAAAGATTTATATTCGTTTGATTCAAAGAGGGTCAAATGCCTGGGAATGATTAAAGACCTAGTGGTCAATCTAGCTCAAATCCCAGCAAAAAGTGTGGTCATGGACATTGTGGTCGCAGATATCCCAGCTCGCTTTGGCATGCTGTTGTCAAGGTCCTGGGGCACCAAGATTGGGGGATCCATCAAATTAGACCTGACATATGCCACTGTCCCAGTCTTTGGTGGTCAGGAGAGAAGGCTTTATAGGGAGACCAGATTTGTTAAAATGGTGACCACTGCTGATTGCTCGGACAACTCTCCAGTTTATAATAAAGAAGGCGAATTCTCATGTTTTATGTTAGAAGAAAGCCGAGACTATGCACATGAGTCCCTCTCCAGTCAAATCCAAGCCGAGCAATCCAAGAAAGGTCAGGAATCAGAAATATGGACTTTGCATTTTGATGGAGCAAATTCCAGGGAAGGCAATGGAGCTGGGGTATTGTTAATCTCCCCCACAGGAAAACGGGTACCACTGTCTTTCAAACTGGAGTATGAAGCTACTAACAATGTAGCAGAGTATGAAGCCTTGTTACTAGGCCTGCAGACAGCTAGACACATGGGCATTCAATGTCTGAAAGTATTTGGAGACTCTGAGCTAGTAGTGAGACAGATCAAGAATGAATGCCAAACTAAGCATCCTCGGCTTAGAGCATATAGGAATGAAGTATGGGACATGATAGAAAATTTCTTCTTAGCATTTAGTATACAGTTCATGCCCTGAGAGCATAACAGAATAGCAGACTCTCTTGCTGTGGCTGCTAGTACGTTTCGACCTCCTCAGAACCCATTATTAAGATATGAAGTAGAGGTACGTTACAGACCATCTATCCCGGAAAATATAAAGCACTGGCAGGTTTTTGAAGATGATGAACAAATGAAGAGATTCATGGAGACAGTGGGAGAATTCACAGGCACGGAAATTGATGATGATGAAGAGGAAGAAACTGAAAATATTGCTGAAGGTAAATGGGAAGAAAACATGGCAGGAAACAGAGTATTGTAGTTAAAAGGAAATGTCATCCCTAGAGGACTGGTGCCTCTAGAGAGGTTATTCAACAAGAATGATGTTCCCTTCCAGCCAAATAAAGCAGTAGAAGAAGATCAAATGAGAGATTTAAATTTGGGTACTGCTGCTGATCCTAAGATTGTTAAATTATCTAAAAATATCTCAGAGGAATATAAAGAAAAGTATTTGAAGTTATTTCAGTCTTATAAAGATGTTTTTGCCTGGTCCTACGAGGACCTAAAAACTTTTGATGTAAATGTTATACAGCACAAGATTCCGCTCAGGGGAGATGCAAAGCCATACAAACAAAAACTCAGACAGATAAATCCCCTGCTTCTTCCCTCAATTGAAAAAGAAATCAAAAAATTGTTGAAGGCCAAAATAATTGTGCCTTTGAGGTACTCAGAATGGATAGCGAATCTTGTTCCTGTCAGAAAGAAGAATGGAGAAATCAGGCTATGTGTAGACTTCAGAAATTTGAATAGAGCATCTCTCAAAGACAACTATCCGCTGCCTAAAATGGATTATATTCTGCAGAAGGTGGTGGGAGCATCCAGAATGTCAATGATGGATGGATTCTCAGGCTACAATCAGGTAGCTGTTTTCCCAGAAGATCAGAAGAAGACTGCGTTCACCACGCCATGGGGTACCTTTATGTATGCAAGGATGCCATTTGGACTGATTAATGCAGGTGCTACTTTTCAAAGAGCAATGGACATAGCCTTCGTGGGAGAACAGGACAAGTTTCTAGTAGTATATCTCGATGACATCACAGTGTTCTCAAAGAATGATGACGAACATATTGTGCATCTGAGAAGAACTTTTGAAAAATGCAGAAGGTACGGCCTTTCCCTTAATCCTCAAAAATCTCTGTTTGCATTAGACGAAGGAAAACTCTTAGGACATATTGTGACTAAGGATGGTGTAAAAATTGATCCTAAGAGAGTGGAAGTAATAAATAGCATTTCTCTGCCAAGAAACAAGAAAGAAGTACAAGTATTTTTGGGGCGAATAAATTTTTTAAGGAGATTCATTCCTAACTATGCAGAGATAGTTAGGCACATTACCAATATGTTGAAAAAAGACAATGAAGTTAAGTGGTCCCAGGAGTCTAGGGATGCATTTACAAGAATTAAACAAGCATTTGCCGAAGCTCCTGTGCTAGCAGGACCAGATTACAGTAAACCATTCATGGTATTTTCATTTGCTTCACCACACACAATTGCTGGAGTGCTATTGCAGAAAAATGAAGAAGGATATGAACAGCCCATAGCATTTTTCAGTCAGGTGTTATATGATGCCGAACTAAAGTATAATATACTGGAGAAGCAGGCGTACGCCCTGGTAAAGTCCCTTAAGGCTTTCAGAGTTTACATTTTGCAATCCCATATTACTGCTTATGTTCCCACATCAGCTGTAAAAGATATTCTAGTTCAGGGAGACAGCGAGGGCAGAAGGGGAAGATGGATTGCAAAAATCCAGGAGTATGATCTAGACATAAAGCCTACTAAATTGATCAAAGGACAGGGACTTGCCAAGATGTTATCCGAATCTAATCATCAAGCTCTGGGCATTAATCTATCCATGATGGCAAATGAAGAATCAGAAGAAGGAGAGGAGCAACACGGACTAGAAATGGCCACACAAAAGGTACATGTGAAGTATTTGACTAGTCCATGGTATAAGCAAATAGTTGAATACCTGTTGACGCTTAGCTGCCCTCCAGGATGTGATAAGGTAGCATACAGAGCTGTAAGGATGAGATCTCAGAAGTATGTCATTGCCAATGGAAAGCTGTATTGGAGAGACCCCTTGGGTATATTGCTGTTATGTCTCACAGAAAATGAAGCGCCGAATATAATGACAGAATTCCATGAAGGAATATGTGGAGGACACTACAGCTGGAGAGCTACTACCAATAAAATCTTGAAGGCTGGTTTCTACTGGCCTAAATTATATTCAGATACCTTCACTTGGGTCAGAACGTGTGACAAATGTCAAAGGTTTGCAGAAAGACAGAAGTTAGCACCTTTGCCCTTGATTCCCGTGCATGTGAATGAACCCTTCCAGAAATGGGGATTAGAATTTATAGGAGAAATACACCCCCCATCAAGTGGCCAACATAAATGGATACTGACGGCTACAGATTATTTTACTAAATGGGTGGAAGCCATACCTACAAGAAGGGCTACAGATGCCGTAATCATGAATTTTTTAGAAGACAATATCATATCTAGGTTTGGCTGCCCTGCAAGAATTGTAACTGATAATGCTCAAGCTTTTAAGTCTGCCAGATTTGTAAGTTTCTGCCAAAGATATAATATTGTGTTAACTCATTCCACGACGTATTATCCTCAGGGGAACGGTCTAGCAGAATCATCCAATAAGACCCTAGTGAGGGCCCTCAAGAAAACAATAGCGGAAAATCAGAAGAACTGGGATTCTCAGTTAAAGTTTGCTCTATGGGCAAATAGGATAACAAGCAAAAGAGCAACAGGCAAGTCACCATATGAGCTGGTGTATGGGCGGGCCGCAGTTTTCCCTATACAATTAGCACTGCCAGTGGCACGTTTTATGCAGGAAAATCAGGAAGAACCAGACGAGATGATCAGGAGAATTTATCAGCTGGTGGAATTGGAGGAGATGAGGGACCAAGTCAACCAGAAACTAATAGAATATCAGGAAAAAATGAAGAAGGTCTTTGATCAGCACGCGAAGGATAGAAATTTCCAAGTTGGAGACCTGGTCCTCAAATGGGATGTTCGTAGAGCAGAAAAGGGCAAGCATGCTAAATTCGATCCATTATGGTTTGGGCCGTTCAAAATAGTCAAGCTGGGAGGTAATAACACTTTCTATTTGGAAAATCTGCAGGGTGAATTGTTGGACGCCCCAGTGAACGGCCAATTTCTCAAGCCGTATTTTCAATTCTGACCCAGTTTGAAAACACTCCACTGTATATACTGTACATAAATTGTTTTTGGTTCCTAACCTCTACAAGGGAAAAAAGAGGAATGCTGATAGTTACCTGGAGAGAAAGCGCAGCAGGAATTGAATAGCAGAATGAAAGTTTTGAATGGTCTGCGTGTTCTCGACATGCCCGAGGGCGAGCATGCCGTCCCCAAATGGAGCCAGTGTTGTACATGTCTACTTTTCCCATTTAATTTTCGGCCACCATCTTCTCCAAAATCCATTTCTAGCGTTTTGATAATAAGATCCCCCTGGGCCCCGATTAAATCCACCACCCATGCCCGAAAATCAGCTTTATAATGTTTAAAATACATATTATATATATATATCGGGCCGAAGCCCCTTAAACCTTAGCTCCTCCCGCTTAGACGTTCATGTGACCAGAGCCACCGAACCACGGGCTAGGAGAAAAGAGGGGCTTACCATTTATTTCCCGAGTGCCATAGCAGCTGTCCGATCAAGGTCCAATCAACGGCGCAGATCGTCAGGAGTGTGGGCCCTGCCTACGGCCCTGGCGCACAGTAAAACCACTGGTCTTTCCCCCGCACCGCTTTTGTCGGCTGGCAGTATTTACCGCGGGGCCAGCGATTCCACAGGTGTGGTGCCGCGTGTCCTCAGTACGGCAGGGAAACCACTTTCCTCCCGCGCGGTAAAGATCGTTCCGTGGCCGGGTAGCGGAATTCATTGGGGCCGTCGGATCTGTCAAGCCCGATCTGACGGTGGACTCTCTCGTGAGTTGCTCGCCCGCTATTTTGACCCCGCCGTATTGCACGTCATGCCACCGTGTCATTGTTTCACACCTCCCTGCCTTTCAATTCACTCGCCACGTAGTCTCCGGCGTGTCCTCCGCTCGCCTATGTGTCTCTCCCCCCCGTGCGCTCATATTATACCCTCGCGCCAATATGTATATATACGTGCGTCTTATGTGTTTTATTCACAATTCATCGCTATTCTTCCTTTACGACCATACTGCGTCTCATTGCGCCCGTTCACAAAAACTTCTATTGTCTGCTCCCACCCCCTGTATGTTTCCGCTTTTGACCTTTATTTGCGTCATTTCATCCATCTCCACCTCCATCGCTTTCCACCTACACCGTAGTCAAGTTTCTCTAACATATTCAGGGTTTTTGCAGGTTTTCAAATCAAGCATAAGGGGGCATATCAATCCGTCGCCTCCATTTCAGAAAATCAAGAGCATATCAAAAGACGATTTCCTGTGGGCGAAATTAAATGAAAAGAACTGAAGCCGGTGTATGAAGTGACTGCTATTTAAAAGAACATAGACAGAGAGTCTCCGAACCCTCCAGAGAGTTTCGCCCCACATTTAAGATTCTGAATCCAAATTCAGAGCTCAAAGACCAAGAGTACAGTACCAGAGTTGCAGGCCAGCTCAGGCCCCTCACGGCATCAGATTTTTCTTCAGCAGAGGCATCCCGATGCGTATATTTTATTATTTTCGTTTTGTACATAAAGAGATTTTTATCTCCCAACATTAATTTCTGTATACAGATTGTTAGGTATATTCATTTATAGCTAGTCATTCATGAAGAAGGCGTGATGTTTCCCCGCCTTTTCTTTTCCAATTAAGAGAAATAAGTGTGGATACCTACCTCTCCCTCCAGAAGTTTCTCTCCTTTCTATAAATGTCAGAAAAGAAGACATTGTTGAGGTTCCAGATTTCTGTAAGCAAGCTGTGCAGTGAGAAGACTATAGTATTCATCTTGTAATATTTCTGTATGTGGTTTCAGAGCCCGTTGGGTCTCAGTGAGGAGGGGTTATGGCTGTATTGAGGATTCCGGTCTTTGGTATATTGCAGTATGTAATTTCTCTCATGTGTTAATATATCATCCTTTTTCATACACATTTTCTTCTTGTATCATGTTTTAGAATGCGAGTGGTTCACTATTTTGCAGTAAGGATTCATCTTAAGTGGTGCCCTTTCTGGAATTAGTAAAGCACTTTAAATAGGCCTAGAAGTGATATACTGTTCCATGTTCACTCATTTCATAATCTCTGCTATATTAATGGCTTAAGGATTCGTAAATTGATGCGCCCTTTCGTCAGTAATATCTTCTCACGTTTCCTTCTCGTCCGCACTCCTTGATACTTGATTTCTGTAATATATTATTTGAATCGGCCCTCTTTACAGTAAAACGGTCTCTTAGCTGTCTGATACTATTATACTGGAATTTTACCTGATGTCTGTACTTTATTCCTATCCGTGTATCAGCCACTGAAGGAGAATTGGGACCTATTCAAGCTACTTTTCAATTTCCTTGTTTAAAACAAGAGATAGTAGGTGAGTCCCTTGGACTGACAACCCAAAATATAAAGGACTCCTTGCTATATTAAGATGTCCTAGGCACTGGTCTATGGCAACTCTAGGCTGTCTCTAGGAGGGTGACAAAATCATCCACAACATCTTTCTGGCGCCGTTGTCGGGGAGCGAATTCAAGAATATCAGTTTCCCTGGGTTTTCGACATCTTATTTCACTCTCTAATCAGGTGAGCACGGAGAGGTGAAGAGTTGCAGATTTCTCACCTTGGCGACTCCACTGGTCCTTGTTTGATAAATCTCATCGGTAGTCCTGGCTCCTCGTAGGCCGCATTTGAGGTCAGATACAGCTCAACTGAAAACACCCTACATGTCTGACCCAGAGAAAATTATTCATAAAAAAGTCTGGAAGGAGAGGAAGTCAGCCCGTGCTGAAAATCCTGAGTGATCTGTTGAAGATTATCCGCCCTCTTCTTCTCAAGAAGTTAGAACAGAAAATCCCGAAGTTTATCTAGAAACCCCACGTTGGGGAGATACTTTATTTGGGGCAGAACCTTATCCTGTTTTCGAGGCTGAGGAAATTAAAGAGGTCACTGAAGTAGTTCCCGTCAACCGAGAACTATTCCCATCCACACCTCAGACCTCGGTTCAATATATTCCCATTGTCATTCACACTCCGCTTCCCCCTACCCCTCTCCCTTCTTTTGTTTCTCAGATTGTTGTGCAACCCCCACCGCCTCCAATGGCCAATGTTCCTGCTTTTCTCCTGAACAAATATGCTCCTTTGGCCTTACCCCAAGTGTTGAATGATATGCCACAGGATTATCTGAAGATTCTGCCAAGGTTCAATGGTGAAAATGATATCGATGCTCAGAAACATCTCGAGACCTTCTGCTCTTTTGCAGAAAATTTGAATGTTGAACACCTGGATGTGGTTTTGAGATTATTTGTGCAGTCTTTAGAAGGTGAAGCTAGAAAATGGTTTAAAACATTGGGTAATCGTTCTGTGACAACCTGGGATCAGATGGAAAACGTTTTCCTCGGGAAGTGGGGAGAAAAGAAGGATTTTGGAATGTGCCTTACTGAGCTAAATACCATCAAGAAGAAACAGAATGAAGGGGTATCAGAATTCATCAAAAGATTCAACAAGTTATATCTAAGCTTGCCCCCAGAAATGAAGCCAAATGAAGCTGCTGCCAAGATAGTTTTCATAGCAGCCTTTGATTTTGACTTCGGATTCTCCTTAAGAGAAAGAAAGCCTGCCAATTTAGATGATGCACAAGCAGATGCTCTGGAACTAGAAGCGAACTTTGCCTCCACAGGAAAGTTAAAAGGGAAAATTGAACCAGATGCCAGAAGAAAAGGAAAAGAAGAGGTTTCTACCTCTAATCAAGAAAAATATTCAGATAAAATGGATGAAATAAGTAAGATGATAAAGAAGATGGTCAAGATGGAACTGGAAGCCAAAAATGCAGCTCCTAAAAATTATTACAATGCTCCAAACAGAGGATATAATCCTCAGTATAGAAAGCCTCCATTGCAAATACTACCAAGAGAGACAAGGGAGCAGCAAGATCAGGTACCTCACCCCTTGTACCTGGAAGGGCCAGCAGATGACTCCACTGGAAATGCAGCCTATGGGTTAGAAGATTCGAATCTGGCCTTTTCAAATAATGATGATATGGAGTGCCCAGTGCAAGCAGAGGATGAAGAAGCTGAGATTGACCATTACTGCAAGCAATTTGCTGATTTCATGGAAGCACAGTTCAACGTCAGATATGATCTCAGATCCTCAAGGAAGAGGACCAGAACACAGGAGCAAGAGGAAGAAACACCTCAGAAAGAAGCATCTGCTCAGAAGGAGTCAGCGACCAAAAAGAATGTTGAAAAAGGTAAGAATTCTCTAAATACCCCCTTGCAGTCAAATGATCAAATTCCTTCTTCTTCTAAAACAGTCAGCCCTCCTAATGCTGAGCCAGTATCCCAAGAAGTCAAGTCCTCAGTTGAGAATAAGGAGTCAAGAGAAGTAATGATAGAAAAGTCCACATCTGCTTTCAATTTGCAGAAAGAGCTCGAAAAGATTAAGATTCCTGTTCCTCTGACCGAACTGTTGAAACAACCTGTATATCAGTCTCAGGTCACCTCTTTCATGCCTATATCAGATCAGTCGACGATATCATTGGTTATGTGTCTTAGACTTCTTAAAAGTATTCTCCTCCGAATCCTGGTGTTATAGGTCAATTTGGGTGCCATTCCCAATGACCTGGTTAACTAGGCATCATCTCTAGGACCAATGATCAAGGGTCTATCATTCCCTATCATTTCAGTTTCTATATGCTCTAAGACAAGAAACAAGACAAATCAAACAATACTTTCATCAAGCAAAGGTTTCCATGGGTTGAAGCTTATTGTATAACATATGACAGCTCACCAACACAGGCTCTAAGGGGTCTAAGTGCATTGCATATGCAGGTAGCCCCATGCAAGGCTGCTCTGCAAATCAGTTCCCAACATTCAAAGGTGCGTTGGTCACATTGGGAGCGAAATTCTCATTGTTCCAGAATCTCCACTTGGCTAGTGCCTTCTAGAAGAGTTCACATGTGTCAAGCTTCGGATCCAAGTGTCCATTTGACGTCTACATGACTAGAAACACGTACTGCCTATTTTTGGAAATTTATTAATTGAAAAACAACCTACACTTCATCTATAAATTGAGCACAGATCTAAGTGCTTGAGGAGGAAGAAATTGAGTAGAGAAATGCGGGAGAATTTTCAATTGAGAGTTTGATTTGTGAAGGTACTGCTGGAGAGATTTATACTGTGATGAGGCTTTGGATCGTTGCTGGAAGGGTCACTTCAAATCAGTCATTTGGTTGTAACCTTTCCTTCTATCATCAATAAAGAATACTGCTTATTTTTTCCTATATGCATCTGTATTGGCTTTGATTTTCATGTTGTAAGATCTTAGTTGATGTGTATGGTTTATGCTTTATTGATTTAGCTAACTAACTTGAATAGATATCTTTTTTGTTACATCTTCTACTGTTTCAGTGTTCTTTCTTCCAGGAAGCATTTAGTTCACAAACCGCTTTAATTTGAAGCTGCAGTGGAAGCGACACAAGGAGCCATTTGGAAGCCACTAAACAAGTAAGCCTCCAATCCTCTCTGTGTATCTATTTTGAGTTAGGAAAAATAGTGGTATAGTCTTTCATCTGTTGTTCTAGACTAGCACTTGTCTAGCAAAGCGTAATTTATCCATAGATTACAATTCTAGCCCAACACCTGGGAAGCAAAAATATACACCTTCCAATGATACTTCTTCTCAGCCAACCACAAATTCTGGTAAAACTGCGGAAGTGGATGCCTTTCAGGCCAATTCAGCAGATAAAACTTCCAAGGGTAAAGGTAAGGCCAAATCAGATACCTCGAAACAAGATTCTTAGAAATCTCGTGTTGATGATGGTTCACAGTGTAAACTGAAGTATCCTTGCTTAATTTGTGACGAAGAGCACTACACCAAGGACTATCCTCGATGGGCCGAAGTGATTCGATGACTCATATGCACCCAAGGAACTCCAGCTATTCTCAAAGAACCATTTCCATCACAACAGACTTAGTTGGTATTTAATATTCCTATTTTAATAGGAATATTCAATTTCATTTTGTTTTCTTTGTTCAAAGAATAATTATGTAAAGGAGGGTAAAAAACTCCTAATAAAAGAATAAATACATGCCCAAATGTGAACAGAGGTAAATCATGGATGTCTTGATAAAATCCACTTGTGTGTGAAATAGGATTGAGCTATTTTCTTGGGTCAACAGTACCGAATCACATCACATTCCAGATACATTGAACCTCATGGATGATCAACGCAGTTCTAGAAGGAGCTCCTCCATGTGAAAAGGGTTAAATGAATGAAGGTGGTTTAGGGTTTTGGAAAGCTATCATCTTATAAAAGGAAGAGGAAGGCAACACATTGAGGTGGTTCATGATTTGATTTCTGAATTGCTGTCTGTTTAGACAAACAGGTTTCTTGGCTGCTTAGCCTAGATTGCATTGGAATTTCCTGTTTAGGAGTTCCATCTCTTCCCATTGAGGAGCTCTTGGGAGAGCTTGTATTGCTTGTCCACTATTAGGTTGAAGACCAAGCTTCTACTTCCAATTGTAGCACAGATCCAGTGAGGGTTTTCTTGCTTTCGTAAGATGCAGCAAGTGGAACTCTAGATCTGTTCAGATCTAGATTGTATTGGAGCCTCTTCTCAGTGAGTGTGTCTTTTAACCTCCTGGAAGAGTGCATCCATTGTTTGAGCTTCAGTTTTGATCTTGGCATCAGGCCAAAGTGTTCTCCATCCTCAACTGCATAGTTCCTTGAAGAGACTGTGTCCTTTTTGGCAGGCAGAGTTGCAGTGAGGTTTTTGTATCAGCTTGGAGGAAATATCTCTAGTGAAAGGGACCCTTCCCTTCACTGTGGTGATCCATGTATTGGCCAAAAAATCCATGTTCATTTCAGATCTGATCTGTTGTGTATCATATGATTCAGAAATTTCTGAAGATTACTGCAGATCTGTGGCTTAGATCTCAGATCTACTCATTGATATCCATCTTTTGCTGAGATCCCCAAGGGGAGTGTAAAGAAGAGCCTCTTTGGCATATGGATCTATAATAGATCTATATTTTTATGTAAGGATATGCCCTAGATCTGAAATATAATGAAATAATGCTTTAGCCCCCTGAAAATTACGCTGTCAATCTTATTCCGCATTCTCTTGTGTTACAGTGTCTCATTTTGAAGTCTTGATCCATGTAAAACTCCTATATTTCTCTAATATATTGCATAAATCATATCATAGGTCTGATTCACTGATGTTATTACTTATCTTCACCTAATTCCTTCATAAAATTACACTACATATGCTTCAGTCACATTCTGCATACTCTAGGTCATGGGAAATCAACATTTTTAAGCCATTCCGGGAGTGGGGGAGTTGTTTAACCTAACTAGCATTATTTTTTTGGGCTGAAATTTGGTATGGGAGTTGCATATAACCTAAGTTAAAGGATCCAACCTTCATCCCTCCTTATTTTTACGCACATACCTGAAATTAATCATTTTAGGGCATAAATCATTGTTTTTCCCCACCCTTTTGAGTCAAGAAGTGAAGTAAAGTTGCTGTTGTTGTTTATAATGAAGGATCTATAATATAAAATCAGTTATAAATTATTAATTTCTGCTCCCCAACTTTGGAATACCTTAGGGTATTCTTATTGTTGTAGAAAATTCCAGATTTGGAATATTACAGTGGTATCAGAGCAAGATCTTTGGCTCAGCCTGTGGGCTCCAAGCCAAAGTGCTATAAAGAAAAGAGTGGAGAAAAAAATGATGGGGAGGATGAGATTTCTCTCATCTATTTTCAGATCTATGAATAAAGAAGAAGAAGAAAGCAATGAAACTCCTAGAGGGTTTCAAGGAGAAGAGAGCTGCAGTGAGACCTCTAGAAGGTTTCAAGAGGAAGGAGAAGATCCATGCACTTCCTGTTCTCATAGAGGAAGTGGAGAGAAAGAATACCACTTAGAACATGAGATCTTGAGTGGGTATTTGGTAGAATACAAGTGCCAACCTAGGGCTTCCAAAGAGACCCTAGATTTTCCTCAGTTTATTCAACTGAGAGAAGAAAGAAGACCATGTAGTGAGATAATGATAAGAGGCAACAGATTTTTGTTGTCTACATTTGATGGATCACTCAAGTGTGCAACAGAGACTTGGGTAATGAATCTAGAAGCATTTTTCCTACTACATCTTGTAGTGGAGAAAGAGGCTATGGAGATCTCAGCGCTGTATTTGGAGGGCAAGGCAAGCTCTTGGTGGTTCAGCCATGGAAGTCATGTAAGAGTACCTAATTTTGCTGATTTCACTCATAAAATAATCAGAAGATTTGGTAGTAGAAGTTTAGAGGAGGAGGAGGAGTCCTCTTCTCCATTTGAGGAGCCTTGTACCAGTGCTGTCACATTCATAGAGGGGCAACCATCTGTAGCAGTACTTGGATCAGCCAACACATTGAAGAGAGGAACCCTTGCAGCCATACAAGAGGTTCCCAAGGCTAACCAAGAACAACAAGCTTGCACAACGCTGAGCAGTTTGGGATTGGTCCAAGAGGGGATGATCATTCATTACTTTGCACCTTATTTGAGTTGCATGCAACATGAGGAGTTATGGTGCAAAATGGTGGGAGGCATGATGAGTGTTGTGCCACTTTCTGTTGGTGTTTGGCCTTCAACACATTTGGATTCTTTTGGAGCCAAGAGGATCATTGATGAGAGATATTTTTTGAAATATTTCCAAGGGGTTACATCTCAACTTCCCATGAGGTGTAAGGAGGAATAATTGCTTTGGGTGGTTGGTAGTCTTCATTGGGAAGATACCCAAGGAGGAAATGATTGGAGGCATCCACCTTTGGATGAAGAGTCCTGTTCTCAAAAGGAAGACATGAAGATTCCTCTTTCAAAGGTAGACCAATATCTAAGGTTTCCTATTGAGGATAAGGCATTTTCTACCCTTGAAGAAAAGGCTAGGGGTGACAGCACAGTCATGACAGAGGCATCTCTAGCATTTCATGTAGAAGGAGAAGAATCAACTACTCCAAGAAGAGAAGCTCTTTCATTCTTGCAAGGAGTTTCAAGGAGTCTCACATATAGACATTATGGCACAATCCATGAGTATCATGTGCCATCAATATCAGATGGAGGGATCCTGAATATTGCAGAAGATGAAGAGGAGAGAAAGCTTCATTGGGAAAGAAACATTTACCCCTCTTTATTTCAAAATATTGATGTACTAAGAAGGCATGGAGATCTATGCAAGACAAGCCAAGACACATCAGTCCATACATCTTTCTATTATGATCTATGCCTTGATGTCTCCTTACTTGGAAGAAGCCCTCTAGGGCAACTCCTTGATGGAAAGAGCAAAGTGTTCTCTCAACCTTGCACAGTGATGATATAATTAGCCAAGGGAGAGACTATTACAACGCTGGAGACTTTGGGTAAGAAGCATGCTTATGTCAATCACATTCTATTTTATGATTGCATGCATTATTTTAATTTGCATGTGCAGGCCATGACTCCTAAGAGGAGTGTCCTACCTTATAAACTTCATGGCCAACTATGGGCCAGAACTATTCTCAAGTATGGCCACTCCCTTGTTGGGCTAAGGGAGGTCTTGCAGCATTATGGGTGCTTCCCTAAAGCACCAAATATACATTTCACCTTCAGCCTTGGTGGAATGATGAGGGAAGCAATTAAGTGGCATGTAAACCACTTACCATATCTAGATCTAAAGCAGGGAGGAGATGACCTGCGCTGGTTTCTATTGGGTAAGTGTGGGTACCACCCAAGGTTTTTGATTTTCTTGTCTCATGCCTTGTATCTCAAGGAAAGAATGCACAAGGAGGAGGCATGGTTTCTTTGGTTGATAAGAAGAAAGTATGGAAACCCCATGATGAATTCCATGTCTATACATTTACTTATGTCTATGATGTATGTACATGTATTTCTGTTTAGAATGAATATCATAATCATGTATGTACTTTGGGTTGGGAGAAATTGTAACCTTCTCATGAGATGGCATAAGGGAACTTGTTTGTATCATAATGATAATAATGCTCCAATATTTGTTATGAACATGAGAGGAGGAATGACACATTGGTTGAGTGTGTCCTTTGGGAATAAAATCTTCCACATTTATTCATGCTTCAAGAGGAGAGTAGCACATTGTGTGGCTGCTACATTATATCATTTGTTTTCCTATGCTAGAAGCCATATGTTGGGCTTATGTCATTGGAAAATGTCTCTCACTTGGGAGAATTTGCAGCAAGAAATGTGTTGTTTGCATCATGTTCAGCCAACACCTATTACTCCCTACTATTTCCAAGCTTTGAAGAAGCTTTTTGCAACTAGAAGGTGGTGGGATGGCCACTTATTGTACTATGATTTGAGGCAGCAAGATGGATGAAAATGCTGGTCTCAAGGGAGGGAATATTGTCACCATCCAATATATCATATGACACTTAGTCCATGTTTCTTTTGGAGCACATATGGTGAAGATACTCTGTTCACTATATGCATGGAAGATTGGGCAAGGAGGCTCACTAGAATCCATGAAGAGAATCATGAAGTTCCAAGTCTCTTTTTGCTTCATGAGGACTATATTATTGCAGCCCAGGATCATCAGCTCCATATTTATCATAAATGGAGGGAGAGACAACGTGATTTGAGCGTTCTTATCTCTCATTTCCAGCCATGGAGCCCCTACACATTGCATATGGTGGGGATTGGTGACTATTTCTTTGAGCTGTCAAGGATGGCTCACTTGTTTGGAATGATAGCATGGAGATTGAAGTTTCTCATGGGGGTTGAAGAGACCAATGTTTATCATCTCTCATGCCTTGAAGGGACCAATGGAAATCATATGATTCTTTCATGTATCTCCCATTTCTTCATGATGACAACTATTTGTTTCATCCACCAAAGGCATACTTGCATTCTTTTGAGGAGACACCTGCATTAGAGATTTTACAAAGTCCTTGTGAGTTGCTTGAGGACAAGCAACATTTTGGAGGGGAGGACTGTAATATTCCTATTTTAATAGGGATATTCAATTTCATTTTGTTTTCTTTGTTCAAAGAATAATTATTTAAAGGAGGGTCAAAAACTCCTAATAAAAGAATAAATACATGCCCAAATGTGAATAGAGGTAAATCAAGACTGTCTTGATAAAATCCACTTATGTGTGAAACAAGATTGAGCTATTTGATTGGGTCAACAGGACTGAATCACAACACAGTCTAGATACATTGAACCTCATGGATGATCAACGCAGTTCTAGAAGGAGGTCCTCCATGTGAAAAGGGTTAAATGAATGAAGGTGGTTTAGGGTTTTGACAAGCTCTCATCTTATAAAAGGAAGAGGAAGGAAACACATTGATGTGGTTCATGATTTGATTTCTGAATTTTTTTCTGTTTAGACAAACAACTTTCTTGGCTGCTTAGCCTAGATTGCATTGGAATTTCCTGTTTAGGAGTTCCATCTCTTCCCATTGAGGAGCTCTTGGGAGAGCTTGTATTGCTTGTCCACTATCAGGTTGAAGACCAAGCTTCTACTTCCAACTGAAATACAGATCTAGTGAGGGTTTTCTTGCTTTTGTAAGCTGCAACAAGTGGAACTCTAGATCTGTTCAGATCTAGCTTGTATTGGAGCCTCTTCTCAGTGAGTGTGTCTTTTAACCTCATAGAAGAGTGCATCCATTGTCTGAGCTTCACTTTTGATCTTGGCATTAGGCCAAAGTGTTCTCCGTCCTCAAATATGCATTTCCTTGAAGAGACTACATCCTTTTTGGCAGGCAGAGTTGCAATGGGTTTTTTGTATCAGCTTGGAGGAAAGATCTCTGGTGAAAGGGACCCTTCCCTTCAATGTGGTGATCCATGGATTGGCCAACCAATCCATTTTCATTTCATATCTGATATATTTTGTATCATATGCTTCAGAAATTTCTGAAGATTACTGCAGATCTGTGGCTTAGATCTCAGATCTACTCATTGATATCCATCTTTTGTTGAGATCCCCAAGGGGAGTGTAAAGAAGAGCCTCTTTGGCATATGTATCTGTAAAAGATCTATATTTTTATGTAAGGATCTGCCATAGATCTGAAACATAATGAAAAAATTCTTCAACCCCCTGAAAATTACACTGTCAATCTTATTCTGCATTCTCTTGTGTTACAGTGTCTCATTTTAAAGCCTTGATCCATGTAAAACTCCCGTCTTTCTCTAATATATTGCATAAATCATATCATATGTCTGATTCACTGATGTTAATACTTATTTTCATCTAATTCCTTCAGAAAATTACGCTGCATATGCTTCAGTCACATTCTGCATACTCTAGGTCATGGGAAATCAACATTTTTAAGCCATTCCGGGAGTGGGGGAACTGTTTAACCTAGATAACGTTATTTTTTTGGGCTGAAATTTGGTATGGGAGTTGCATATAACCGAAGCTAAAGGAACCAACCGTCATCCCTCCTTATTTTTACGCACATCCCTGAAATTAATCATTTTAGGGCATAAATCACTGTTTTTCCCCACCCTTTTGAGTCAAGAAGTGAAGTAAAGTTGCTGCTGTTGTTTAGAATGAAGGATTTGTAATATAACATTAGTTATAAGTGATTACTTGCTGCTCTCCAACTTTGGAATACCTTAGGGTATTCTTATTGTTGTAGAAAATTCCAGATTTGGAATATTACATGGTAGAGCAACCTCAGTCCTCTAGTCCATTCGGCTCTCAGGTTATCATGATGAACAGTTCTGAATTCATTTTCATAGCTACCTGGTTGAAATATTATACCGAACCGTGTCAGGTAGTAGGGAAAGAGATTTCTGATGGTCCTCCTCCTTCGCCTGCTTCTAGCCCTCTTCAAATTGAAAGGCCCAGTACTGAGCCCGTTGTATGGCCACCTTCCAAAGGTGTACTCTGTAAGTATTCTTACAATCCTAACACACATGCTTCTCAAAATTATAGTATTGTTGAGGTTTTTTCTCAGGCGCCATCTACGATGTCTGCATTAGAAGTACTTCAAAGTTGTCTGTCTCAACAAAAGGCTTTGATATCTACTATCGGTGAGGTTGATCCTGCTAATTCGAGCCTTATCACTTTCGACTTGGAGAATTTCATCCCACATCTCCCTCACTAGCTTGTGCTCATCATACAAGTTGGCATTAATGGATTGAATATCCATCGAGCAGTCATGGACGAGGGTGCATCTATGTGCGTCATGTCATCTGCCTACTGGAAAGCTATTGGTTCTTGTAATATTCCCAATTAGTCATGAGCTAATTGGAATATTCATTTTTGTTTTATTACTTTGTTTAAAGAAGAAAAGAGTAAAGGAGGTCCATAATACTCCTTAATAATGAATAAATCAATGCAAAATGTGAAAAGGATAAATCTTGGCTGTTAAATCAAGCACCCTTAGGTGTGAAAAGGGGCTGGACATTTTGACTGGGTCAACCTTGACCAAATCTACAGCGCTGTCATAGAAGAGTGGCCATCAATGAGGCACAACGGAGTTCTAGATGGAGATGCCTTGTGTGAAAGAAGTGATCTCATTGGAAGTGGTTTAGGGTTTGCAAGCTCATGTCTTATAAAAGGAAGGGGATGGAAGCATTAGAAGGTTGTTGATGTTTATCATATTTTCTGAATATATTTTCTGTTTAGACATATATCTTTCTCTTGCAATTTAACTGAGATTGAATGTTGTTTAGCATTGGGTGTTCCTCGTTGGGAATCCCACCTCTTCCCATTGAGTAGATCTTGGGAGAGTTTGTATTGCATTGTCCACTATCCAGCTGAAGGCCAAGCTTCTTCTTTCAACTACAACACAGATCCTATTGAGGGTTTGGTTGTCTTTGCAAGCTGTAGCAAGTGGAGACTAGATCTTTCTGATCTAGGCTATTTCAATGCTCCTTTTTAGTGGAGGAGACTTATACTTCATTGGGAGGAGAGTATTGGAGGACTTGATCTTCATTTTTAGATATTGGCATGAGGCCAACCACATTTGATCCCTACAGTGCAGTTTTACTTCTAGATCTGTGTTATTCCTGTAGGTGCAATTGTGGGGTGTTTTGGCACACCATTTGTAGAGTTGGTTTTCAAGTATTGAGGATCTGCCCTTCACTTTGGAGATCCATTGGAGGAGATCATTCTCTTGTTCATATCATATTAGATCCACTTTCTAGATCTGAATATTTCAGTAGATCTGCAGTCTTAGATCTCAGATATACAACTTGTACATGGTGGTTTGCTGAAAACCCCAAGGGGATTCTTTAGAGGAGCTTATATAGTGTATGGATCTGTTATAGATCTGACTTTTTATGCACTTATCTACTCTAGATCTGATGTGTAATCTACAATTGTTGCAGACCAATAAAATAATGTTGTAAGGCTTTTTCTAGTCTTTATATATGGTTGCAACACCTCATTATGATGATTTTCTTTCATTGGAGACTTGTATTTCCTGTTATGCATCTTATGGGCCATATTTTACATCTATTTTTTGTTGTAAATACAAATGAAAGGTCCCCATATTGGCCTCCTGATTTGTCTATGATCATCTGCATTATTTTCCTGTATTTTTGCATTATATTGCTACATTCCCCATTTGGGAATGTTGTAGTGGTATCTGAGCATCATATTGGCACAAACCGTGCTTTATAAAAAGCCAATATGTCTTCAGAAGAAGGAGAACCTCTTACTAGCAGAGAGAAGAGGTATCTAAAGAGAAGACACAAAACTTTTGATTACACAAATGATAATGAAGACAAGGGTAAATCCCCTTTATCTGGGGGTGAAGAAAAAGATAAGGACTTTCCTAAGATCCTTCTTAGAGCCACGCAAGACCTTGCTAGAGATATCAAAGAGATGAGAATGGACAGAATCAAGGAATCCCCTAAAGGATTTCATCTTGGAGAAGGCTTTGGCATGTCTCATCACTGGAATGATCAACCAGTGCATCAATCACAAGTTTCCCAATGCTCTACCATGCCTACATTTTTGGCTGTGGGAAATGAAGGGTTTCAAGAGCTTGAATCCCTTGAAGACTATTTTGAAGAATATGAGTCTCAAAATTAGAGATTCAAATATCACTTGAGTTTTCAAGAGTTCTGTCACATAAAGGACAATATAAGACCAAGGCATCATCATAGAGGTGGTGGATTCATTCAAAATCATGATCGACACCACACTATGGGCATATTCTTTTTACCCAATTTTGATCGGTCATCCAAGTGTTCTGCCAAATCTTGGGTAGAAAAAATTGACATCTAATTTTAGCTGAACAAGGTTCCAAAGATGGAGGCTATCAATATTGTAGCGCTGCACCTTGAAGGTGAAGCACATGACTGGTGGTTCCATGGCTTGTCTACATTGGGTCATGCCAATGTGACTGCTTATTTAGAGTTCACTAGAAGGTTGGTGGAAAGATTTGATAGAAGAGATCCAGAGGCACCATTCATGAGCCTTGCAAAGTTGAAACAATTAGGTAATACAGAAACTTACATCTCTGAATTTTTAAGACTTTCTATTATGGTTCCTGATCTGTCTGCAGCAAGAAGGGTGTACATGTTCATTTATAGTTTAGATGAACCTCTTCATGGGTTGGTTAAATCTACCAAGCCCACTACCATACATGACGCTATTGAAAGGGCTAGAGAGCTTCAAGATGAATTTCCAAAAGTATAGGAAACTTTTCAGCATAAGCCCTCTTTTCCTTCAAAGGGAAAGAAAGAAAAAGCTGTTGCTTCAAAGGAGAGCTCATACAAGGAACCTATTGATGTTGATGTATAGAGAGATCTAAGAAGAGGGAAGATTTGATTCACTTGCAAAGAATCATGGGCACCTGGGCATAGATGTGCTGGTGGAAAAGCACATTACATAGAGGTATTCTTAGATGATGAGGAGGAAGAAGAAGATGAACCAAGAAGAGGTCACAACACTGACATTGCAGGAGGAGATCCAACACCATCAGGAGATGGGAATGGAGCATTTTCTCCTATTGGAGGGGATATTGCATCTTTGAGAGGAGTACTTAAGTACTTTACCTTAAGAGTTCATGGTTCCATCTTGAATCAAATGGTTTCTATTTTGATTGATAGTTGGGCTACCCACAATTTCATTGATGCCCAACTAGTGCAAAGGAGGGAAATACCCACTAATGCTTTTGAGGGATTCTTTGTTTTGGTACTAGGAGATAGAACAATGCAATGCATGCATTATGTCCCATCATTATTAGTCACCATGGGAACATATACATTGATTCATCACTTCTTTGCGGTTGACATACCTGACACCAATGTGATATTGGGTGTTCAATGGTTGATTACATTGGAGAAAGTCACCACTGATTCAGAGGCTTTGCAAATGGAATGGGTGGATAAGAATAGTGGTGAGACTCAAATGATCAAAGTCATGCATACATACCCCTCACATACAACTTCCACACATAAATCAAATATGGATTTGCGCAGTGGAAGAAAGGACCTTACAGTCCCATCTATTATGTTCATGAGATTGCTGCATGGGACATTGTTATCTAGTGGCAAACCACCTGGGAGGCCACCTGATTCAAATTTTGTGGGAGATGTCTCACAACATGATGCTCCAATCATAGATCCGGAAGGGATGGGAGCATTGTAAGACAATGATACAACGCTGGGAGTCTTGGGTAGGCTCAAAGAGGAGGGAGATCTTCTCCCAATATCATCACCACCCACTCTCATTTCAGATTATGCACTGTGGAAGGAGAAGCATGGAAGGGATGACCTTCCAACATGTACCTTTGGCATGGGAGATGTCAAGGAGGAGAGCAACCATATGACATAAATTTCTGTTGATAGATCATCAACGCTGTCACTATGGGAGGTTGATCCATATTGGAAATCCCAAGTGTTGGTGGATTACTCCAAGGATCTTCACACATGCATGATACTTGATGACCATATACATGAGGAGGGATATTTAGTCCAAGAAGGAGTCATCTATTATCATGGTAGGATATTCTTGTCTAGAGCTTCCAAGCTCAAGGAGAAGTTGCTAGAAAGGTCCTATGAGGAGTTCTGTTTCAGCCACACATATTCCATGGGATTTTACAACATCATCATGAGAAGCTACACTTTGAAGGGCTTTGAAGGAGAACTACATCAGCATTTTCAGAGATGCATGAACCATGTGGAGTTGGGAGAACAACATGACTCTATAAAAGAGTTAATCTAACCATCTCTTTATTCTTGTGAGAAAGGAAATAGATTTGTGCACCACTCCATTTGTTTAAGGAGGAATTTTGGTGAATAATATGCTCATGTAAATAATGTTTCATTTGATTATTTTTTGCATTCTTTCACCATGTATATGCAGGCTATGAGTCCAAGGAGGAGTATTGTACCTTATAAACTTCATTGCCAACTTTGGGCCACTAAATTTTCTGAACATGGCCACTCCCTTGGAGGACAAAGGGAGATTTTGTTTCATGATGGGTGCATTCCTAAAGCACCAAATATATCTCACACTTTCAGCCATTGTGAGCTGACTTGGACAACAAGTAAGTGGTGGGGAAACCACTTACCATGATCTGATGTAGTCGGGATATGCACTGTGCTGGTTCCACATGTGGGACTATGAACCACCTCCATATGCACAAATTTTTGTTTGTATGTATGTAGTTTTGATCCCATACATTGATGATGTACTTGTAATTTTTATGGGAATGTATGGAGGGAGGATGTAAGGTATGTATGTGCCCTATGGAATGGAGATTCTCCATGTATCTTATGCTACATGTTTCAAGGAGAACATTCGGCAAACCATGTTTGTTTCATTTGAGCTATTGTCTCCTTATGGGATGGATTATGTACATCTCATGAGAACTTTGGAGGAGCAATTCATGGAGGGATGGATTGGTGAACACTTAGCTTATGGAGGAAGCTTATCACATGTTGGTGTCACCAATGGAGGAGGAGAAGAGTTGTAGCACTCACCTTGTCAGTTTCTTGAGGACAAGCAACATTTGGGAGGGGAGGACTATAATATTCCCAATTAGTCATGAGCTAATTGGAATATTCATTTTTGTTTTATTACTTTGTTTAAAGAATAAAAGAGAAAAGGAGGTCCATAATACTCCTTAATAATGAATAAATCAATGCCAAATGTGAAAAGGATAAATATTTGCTGTTAAATCAAGCACCCTTAGGTGTGAAAAGGGGCTAGACATTTTGACTGGGTCAACCTTGACCAAATCTACAACGTCGTCATGGAGGAGTGGCCATTAATGAGGCACATCGCAGTTCTAGATGGAGATGCCTTATGTGAAAGAAGTGATCTCATTGGAAGTGGTTTAGCGTTTGAAAGCTCATGTCTTATAAAAGGAAGGGGGTGGAAACATTAGAAGGTTGTTGATGTTTATCATATTTTCTGAATATATTGTCTATTTAGAGATATATATTTCTCTTGCTGTTTAGCTGAGATTGAATGTTGTTTAGCATTCAGTGTTCCTAGTCGGGAGTCCCACCTCTTCCCATTGAGTAGCTCTTGGGAGAGTTTTTTTTGCATTTTCCACTATCTGGCTAAAGGCAAGGCTTCTTCTTTCAACTACAACGCAGATCTTGTTGAGGGTTTGGTTGTTTTTGCAAGCTACAACAAGTGGAGACTAGATCTTTCAGATTTAGGCTATTTCAGTGCTCCTTTTTAGTTGAGGAGACTTCTACTTCATTGGGAGGAGAGTATTGGAGGACTTGAGCTTGATTTTCAGATCTTAACATGAGGCCAAGCACATTTTGATCGCTACAGCACATTTTTACTTCCAGATCTGTGTTATTCCTGTAGGTGCAGTTGCAGGGTGTTTTGGCACACCATTTGGAGAGTTGGTTTTCAAGTGTTGGGGATCTGCTCTTCACTTTGGAGATCCATTGGAGGAGATAATTCTCTTATTCATATCAGATCAGATCCACTTTCCAGATCTGAATATTTCAGTAGATCTGCAATCTTAGATCTTAGATGTACAACTTGTACATGGTGTTTTACTGAAAACCCCAAGGGGATTCTTTAGAGGAGCTTATATAGTGTATGGATCTGTTATAGATCTGAATTTTTATGCATGTATATGCTCTAGATATGATGTGTAATCTACCACTGTTTTAGACCAATAAAATAATGCTATAAGGCTTTTTCCAGTCTTTATATATGGTTGTAGCACCTCATTATGAGGATTTTCTTTCATTGGAGACTTGTATTTTCCTGTTATGCATCGTATGGGCCATCTTTTACATCTATTTTGTTGCTGTAAATACAAATGAAAGGTCTCCATATTGGCATCCTGCTTTGTCTATGATGATCTGTATTATTTTCCTGTCTTTCTACATTGTATTGCTACATTTCCCATTTGGGAATATTACAGTTCTCCAGCTCTGAATTCATCTCCAAATGCTCTAGAAGCATTTGATGGAAGGGAATCTAAACCTCTTGGTGTTCTTGCTATTTTACCGATTACTCTAGAAGGGAAAACAATCAACATCGAGGTTGAAGTAGTTGACACCAAGTTCAATTACAATCTTCTCCTCAGTCGCAGTTGGACCCATGCCATGTTGTGCGTTCCGTCCACTCTCTTTTGTGTTTTGAGATTTCTGCACGAAGGAAAGGTTGTTACTGTCGAGTAGTTTTCGTTCTTCACTTCTTCTTTTGAGAACAACGTTTCGTACGTAGATCAAATTCCTATGCCTTACGAGAGCGTAGGGCCGGGTCTCTTCAAAGATCCTGCCCTCATGGGTATTTTTCCTCTTCCTCCACCCAACACTGTTTACGTTAATATGATCTCCAAGTTTGATGATCCGTGGATCATCCCTTCACTTGAGAATATTGATTCATTTGGAGATTCGATGCCATTAAGTCTGATTGAGCTTGATTTTTGTGAACTTATTTTGGATTCAGATCCTCTGCCTCCTGATCATGCTCCTTTAGGCATGTCTCTTGATACTTATTCACAATCCCCCTGGCTCGACAATTCGGATTTTCCTGATCCCTTGAAAGAGATATTTCCCTCTGATGAAGCCATCATGGAAACTATGTCTCTCGAGGATCCTCCTTGGGATGATAGTCATCATCGTTCCTTATTCATGCCTAGCCTTGGGGCCATGTTTATGTGTCTCGAGAGGCTTGCTTCTCAGGTTCCTTCTCCTCCGCTTCAAATGCCTATTATCACACATGAAGTCTTTATGGAAGGTAACTTGAGTAACATCACACAAACGATGCCTATCAACATTTTCGCAAAATCGGTAATTGTCAAGAACATCGATATTGGGGTGACTTGTTCTCTTGATGAGGTTCAGGTCTATACTAGTCTCTTCCACGAGTTTCTCGACATTTTTGCATGGTCTTACGAAGAGATTCCCTAACATCGGTCCAAGTATAGTGGTGCATGGGATTCCTACCTATCCTGGTGCAAAGCCTGTTCGCCAGCGTCTTCGTCCTGTGCACCCTAGAAAGGCTGCCGCTATTAAGGGAGAAGTTGAGAAATTTTTTAAAGCTAGTTTTATCTATCCGATTCCCTTGATAGAATGAGTTTCCAATATTGTTCCTGTAGATAAGAAACATGGTACCATTCGTGTTTGTTACAATGAAATTAACCTTGCTTACCCTAAGGATAATTATACTACTCATTTTCTTGATCAAATCATTGATGAATATGCTGGGAGTGATATTTTTTCCCTTATGGACGGGTTTTCTGGGTATAACCATATTAACATTATTTCGACTGATCAACATAAGACTGTCTTTATCTATCTTTGGGGGACTTTCGCTTATAAAAAGCTCCCTTTCAGTTTGAAAAATTCTAGGGCTATGTTTCAATGTGTAATGTCATAAGATTTCCACAATATCAAGCACATTATTCAACCTTATTTGGATGACCTTCCCGCTCATTCGGCTAAGCATAAAGACCATCCTGATCATCTCAGTCATATTTTTCTTCGTTGTCGAAACTATAACATCTGGCTGAATCCGCATAAGTGTGTATTTTGCATTGACTTCGGTAGAATCTTAGGGTTTATCGTTTCCAAAGACGGGATTCATCTCGATCCACTCAAATTTGAAGCTATCATTAATCTCCCCTCTCCTTCCTCCTTACATCAGCTACAGAGTCTGCAAGGGAAAGCTAACTTCCTGCGCCGTTTTATACCTAACTATGCCGAAGTGGCCAAAGGATTTACACGATTACTGAATCAAGGCGTCTCATTCCTTTGGGATGATATTGCCAAAAATTCCTTCAATGCACTGAATACATTGCTCATCAATGCTCCTATGTTGCGTCCTCCGAATTATCATCGCAATTAATCCCTCTATTTGGCTATCACATTCAACACGATTGCCATGGTTTTGGTACAAGATGATGATGATGGTGACGAGAATGTCATTTACTATCTATCTCATAAAATTCTCGATATTGAAACGTGACATGAACATGTAGAGAAGTTGGCGTTGGCTGCTATTCAAGCTATTCAACATTTTCGTCACTATATTCTATTGCGTACAGTGACTGTGATTTTTGATTGCAACCCTATGACTTAGATATTGACTCGTCAATTGTTGGGGGGAAAGTACTCGAAGTGGATTTTCATCCTCCGAGAGTTTGATTTGGAGTTCACTACTTCCAAGTCAAAGAAGTCATTAGTCTTCGCTGATTTGATCTGCTCTCTCCCTTCCGATTTCGCTCCGTCTGGTTCCGAGGAACGCATTCCGGATGACATGCTTTTTCTGATTAGCACCCTCGATCTTTGGTACGGTGATATCATCGTATATCTTTAGAATTCTACTTTCTAATCTTATTTGATGAAGGATGCTCACTAACACATCCATCATCAATCGCAACCCTTTCGCATAGTCGGAGATACACTCTACCGCATCGGAGTTGATTCTATTCTCCGCCAGTGTTTGACTCTCGAGGAAGCTGAAAAGGACTTGAATGATTGTCACATTGGTGCCTATGGCGGTCACATGTCTGGTTATGATACTGCAAAAAAAATTCTTCGTGCTGGGTATTTCTGGCCCATCGTCTTTAAAGACTGCATTGTTGCTGTCTGTAAGTGCCATGATTTCCATATATATCAGCGCAAGATGTGTGTGTCGCCTTCCCATATTCACCCTGTCATTACCGTTGGTCCCTTTGCGAAGTGGGGCATCGATTTTATGACGTGTAACCCTCACTTGGCTAGGGGGCATGCTTATATCATCGTAGCCGTTGACTACTTCACCAAATGGGTTGATGCAATGCCTACACTTACGGCTGACGGTAAGACAACAACACAATTTATATTCAATCATGTCATTTCTAGGTTTGGTGTCCCTCAAGCCATTGATACCAATCATGGTTTCCATTTTCGGCATTACATGGTGGCGGAGTTGACTTCCAAGTTGGGTCTGTGTCACGATAGCTCAACGCTCTACTATCCTCAAGCTAATGGCCAGGTTGAAGCCGTGAAC
The DNA here is from genome assembly GCA_034641835.2 of Pinus albicaulis. NCBI lineage: Eukaryota > Viridiplantae > Streptophyta > Pinopsida > Pinales > Pinaceae > Pinus > Pinus albicaulis. The sequence goes on from CM076570.1 coordinate 1,320,996,755, forward strand.
AAAGTTCTCGTCACTATGCTTCAATGTATGATTGGGATGCACAAATAAAATTGACATCTCATGTTGTTTTCAACTCTTTGGGTGTACTGAACCTTAGGATGCGATTGGATTCACTCCATTCCAGCTTGTCTACGGTCTGGAAGCTACCCTTCCGATTGAATCTGAAATACCTTCACTCAAATAACTTTTGAATTGCTGCCGAATGCTTCGCCAGAAGAAGAGCATATTCTCTATTTAGAAATGCTAGATGAAACTCGTCGTTTTGCTACTTTGGTCATTGAAGCACAGAAAAAGCGAGTCAAAGCTTATTTTGACCAGTTGGTTTCCCCTCGTTCCTTCATAGAAGGAGACCTCGTCCTCCTGTACGACCAAGCTCATGATAAGTTGAGGGCAGGAAAATTTCAACCCTTGTTGCATGGGACCTACATTGTTAAACATGTGTTATAGAATGGGGCTTATGAGCTTATTGATTATGAAGTTCATCCTCTGGATCAGCCCAAAAATGGGTTGTATCTTAAAAAGTACTATGCGTGAGTCACTCATGCATGTTTTTGTACATAGATGTTTTTTAATTTTTGTACATTTTTGGCTTGGTGTGCTTTGCGAGCGTTTTCTTGCTTATTGGATCATTGCTTATTGTGCAGATGTCTATTACCCCTTATGTCGGTTTCGTGGATGGTGCTTCCCATAGTACCCATAACCTGTCTTCAGCAGCCTAGGTGATTTATGATCCTGCTGGTGAGTTGATAGACCTTCAAGGTATTTGTCTAGGAAAAAATACAAATAATTTCACTGAATATAATGCTATTATTGAACTATTAACTGAGGCAATTACCCTCGACATTCGTGCATTCATTGTTAACCTAGACTCACAGCTTGTTGTTCTTCACCTTTATGGACATTATTCTATTAGAAACCCTCACATCTTAAGGTTGTATTTGCATGTTCGTTTACTGGAAAGAAATTTTGATTACATTACATATCAACATATTGCTTGGCGAATGAATTCTTTAACTGATACATTAGATAACATTGTATTAGATAGACATTCATGTAATTTGTAAAAAAATCATCATCACATGACAAGATCCATATAGGAAAATAGAAGTATATACATATATATATATATATATATATATATATATATATATATATATATATATATATATATATATATATATATATATATATATATATATATATATATATATATATATATATATATATATATATATATATATATATATATATATACATATATCGAGTGTTTACATCCTTGTGCATCATAAGTTCAAAAAATATGTATGTTTCGATTACATCCTAAGACATCATGTCTATCAAAAAATATGCGGAAATAAAACCTAGGTGTCTACTCGATGTGACGCTCATGATAACACGTCACTTCCCGTACAAGCCGCCTCAAAAAGTGGTGAACACGGTTTGACACCCCTACAATGTGTCTCTGGTATGCACGAGGACCATCATCAAATCATGCATAGTCCAGGATCCCATGGGCGATTCCCTCCAAGTTGCGTATTATTTCCTCCTCCTTGCCTCCCTCACCATGAGGGGCCACATCAAAGTTGCGAGGAATCTGCCTTGCTATCGGGGACATACCTACAGGTCTCTCTGGGCCAACATCTGCAATTAGATTGATTAATGTCAGAACATGCATAACAAAAAAAGCATAATACTCATCAAAATAAAAAATGAGTTTTACCCAATACTTCATCCCAATCCTCTCCTTCTGGGAGTGGGAGATCTGCATCACCAGTGAAATCCGTGCCAGAGTAGGGCCAGTCCTCCACGACGATCACCTGTCGGTGGAGCCACTCAAAGAACTTGAGTCTCCAAGACATTTGTTGGCCACCCCCTAACCTTGGCATCAAATATGCCCAATGGGCCATCCGTGGCCCCTGGGCTAGTGGTGTCGGAACTATTACCTCTTGATGCTAGAAGATTGGTAATCATTCCAAGATAAACAATACCAATATGGACACACAGCCGAACTGCTTTAGCTTGGTTTTCTTGCATTTTTTCAGCTAACGCTTCATGTTGATTGTTACCGACTTTTTCCAGTTGTAGAGGGTCGGACCCATGCAATCTACAACAAGAATTAGTTGTGTTTTTGTGGCCTTGTGCGGAGCCTACGATCTAGCAACTCGTGTGATGGTGTGCAACACTACCTTTAGTGCCAAATTTGGAATAGTTTGAATATCCACTTTCCCGCTTCCTGATCCTTTCCTTTCCCCTGGAAAAACCCTGTCAATAACCATACTCATGTTCTCCATTGAGGGCCGGGTGCCGGTCAGGATTGGTACTGCCCCCCTCCGTGACAGTCTAGTTATGAAATAAACATCCGAGACTTCAATCTCAAGTTCCTAGTCATGAATAATGAATTTTTCCTGATCAACATCCCAGACATTGATCAAGTACTGCAACAGGTCCGGTTGAGCTCTGAGACATGGTGCCATAAAGAATTTCTTGAGCTCGCAATCTCTAAGAGCTTCCATGCATCTCGTATTTCCCATGGCTTCCTCATCTTCTTCACCGTGTTCTCGTTCTTTCCATTCAATCACCATTTTGTCTTTTCACACCTGCAAAAACATCCATATGGTTGTCGTTAGCCAAATCCAAAGCTTTTGAATGGTTGAATTGGGCATGCTTGTTTAATTTTACATGCTAAAAATGACTGCGGCGGTTGGCATTCCCCTGTTCAATTTTTAGGCCGGTTGGCATGGGTCTGTACCCGATACCCGTGCCGACTGCTGCATCCTAAATTTACAAAATCCCCCCATAGATCTACAAAATTGGGGTTATAGGTAATGAAAGTAATATCAAAATGCAGGGAAGGATGTGAGTTCTTACCTGGAACAAACAGATTCGAGATTGGTCTTTCGTATTGCCTGTTGTCAACGCCACAAAATCGTAGTGAAAAAAAGGGTAAAAAATTTCTCACAAGAGGTAAAAGTGAAAAGTAATTTATTTTTTACCATATTTGGCATTTTATAACTTCTCAAAACCCTAATTAGGTTTTAAAGCATATTTTTCGATTATTTCGTTATGTTATTTCGAGAAATGGGTTTTACGTGTGTCTCTTGTGTAGCGTCAGGTCCTCAATGTGATGGCGATGAAGTAACGAGTTGTATTTTATACTTTTTCAGACTCAGTAAAAACATGAAAAAGTCACCGTTGGAGTCATCTTTCAGCTCTTTTCTGACTCTCTAAAATTGAAAATATTTCCGAGACTCTTGTCATTTTGAACTCGTTAAATGGCTGCAAAATGATATCTACCTAGTATACGTTTGCCCCTTTTTTAGGGTGGGATAGATTATTTACGAAAAAGGAATATCTTAGCCTATTGCAAATAAGAGGTTCTCTCTGACACATTTTTCTACCTTTTCGGATCTGTGAGACTACCTATGAAAAGGGACTGCTAGAGTTTTCTTTTCCGCCTCTTTTCAAACTCTCTAAACATGAAAAGACGGTGAGTTCTTCCTTTTTCAGACTCGTTAAAATTTAAATAACATCGGACACCGTCACCATGACGTCACCGTGTTCCTCCTTCCTAGTGCTCGTAAAATGTACTAGGATGGATTTTTATGAAGGAAAAACTTACATGACAAGCACATGTTATCCCCCTCAAGGTTGTTTTCCAAAAATACTTGGGGTACTCGCTAGCAATGGTGGGGGAAAATGGAACTAGTTCTCAGTCGTGTCGACAATATGTCACTCTTGAACATGACACTCATCTGCATTCGTGTCGGGTTGGGGACATCTCATTTCATCATTTTTTGCCTCCATGGGTTTAGGTAATCTGTTTTGACCTCTCATCTTCTCTTTTCCATGTCATCATTACCTTAGATCCCTTGATGTCAAATACTACCAAATCCGGAGTCATGTCACTGATATGTTCAAGAGAAGTTTCTGTTTGTAGTTTTCAACCTTCCTCTGATTCTCTTTTTTGGTCTTGATTCACTATCATCATGTTCCTCTGTCTTGTGTTGATGATGTGGGAAACATTATGGCCCTCCTTTGACCAGGTCACATCCTATTGACTTTAGCTCGTTATCCAGGAAGTTGATCTAGAGACTCCCTTCCGGTACCTTGGAGCTTGCATGCCTCAATGGAAAGTTCTTCGCATTCGACGATAGGTCCACATCATTGTCCTTCGATCGAGTGATTTTGTGGGTGTTCAATGCTAGATCATTGTTCACATTCCGAATATTGTACTAGTTGTACCTTAAGAGACATTGTCATTATTGGTGGTTTCTCTCGTTCTTGTTAACAACTTTCATCATTGGCTGGTAATCAAGTGACTTTCTTGCATGTTTAACTTCAACTCACATATTCGCATGCTTGAATTTGTACTTGTTCGGGTCGAGATGGAGCGCAGGACCCTGTGTTTTTCTGACAAGATCCAGGCTGCGGGATATTGTGGTTTATCATGACTATATGCATGACTCTTTTGATTGGATGGCTGCGACCATACCTGAGTCTATTTGTTGATCCTTACTGCTAGATGGCTATGTCCATACCTCAGATCTTAGTTTATATGTACTCTATTATGGATGGCTATGCCCATGCCACATGTTCATGTATCAAAGATATCAGTTGTATTTGTACTTGCAGGTCTTCCGACAACGGTGTTTGGTTCAAACGCATTCTCATAAAGGATTTCACTCCTCCCTCTCTCTCGGACCTCATGCTTTAGGGCGCATCTATTACACAACATTTTGTCACCGTCCCTAAAATTCCCATCCCACACATTGGAGGACCATTTCTGTGACTTATATGTAGCGTCATGCCTTGCAAAAAGTTTAATTGCATCGCTTGCCATGAGAAGACCATTTCCTCTGTTGAATATTCCTGGAAAATACCATCAAAACACATGATTTTGAGTTGGTGTTGGTAGGCAATTATGGCCTTGCGCCGATAAAGGAAATTAACACTGAGCCCTACACCCATTGGTGCTCTGTCTCAGTGGACTTCCCGCACCGAGCTGTTTTTGGAAAGATTTTTAAATATAGAAGTGAATTTTCCATTGCCAACCACTTCGTGAGTGAGTCAGCATTGGTGGTTCGACTGAATAACATCGAGCAGCCTCCTTTGGCTTCTTGTTCCCTAATTTTGGGAAAACCTCCCAAAGGATAAGGCCTCCCTTCCACCATTTGAGGGATCCCAACCTCCTCCTCTCCTTCTATAAATACATCTCTCTCACATATATGTAACTAGTTGAATGGTTTGGATAACTGAATGGTTTGGATAGCTGAATGGTTTGGATAACTGAATGGTTTGGATAGCTGAAAATTTTGGAGAATAGTTGAAACAATCTGATATAGTTGGTGTGAGATAGAACAGAGAGAGAGAGACCCTTGTCGAGAGAGAGCTTAGGCTTATTGCCTCGCCACATGAAAATTCCCCGACGAATGCTCGAGACGTGTTTTGACTAGACCCGCTGAAGGAGGCTGCGACGCCAAGGCTCATTTGGTTGTAATCTCTTTCTTTCTCTTAATATATACATGACTGATGTTTAGGTTCCTGTCTTGTGTTTATGTGATTGATCTTACACAATACATTTAATTATCCTTGACCAATTAGATAGTTATGAATGCAAAAATTGATTCGTATGCTTCTTTCGTTCTCTGATATTTGTGCAGACACCTAAGTACCATAGCTGACGGACAACGACGTGTCAGAATGAAGATCAGGATACTTCCACCACAGCTACGAAAACTGTGTTGGATCAAAGGTAGGACAATCTATCCCAACTAAATTTCATTCATTAACTAGGAATCAACGCATTAGCATGTCCTCTTGCTGCTAGACCCACCCTAGGGCTAGAGGGATCGCCTCTGTCCCAAGAGGGGATTTACATACACAACACTAGGCAATGGAACAATTGGGGTTTGAAAATGCGAAATGCGATAGCAGTTGATGACATGACATGGATAAGGTCCCACTTTATTATCGAAATTGGGGATTGAAAATGAGAAATGCGATAGCAGTTGATGACATGACATGGAGAGGGTCCCATTAAACGAATTTTAAAAGTGGATAAATGAAAACTTCGTTAAGTCAATGAATATGGTAAAAGCCACCTGAATCATAATATAAATGATTTTTAAAGCATTTTGAATGTTACGAAGTGGATCAAAGGGAACGATAGGTCCCAGCAAATGTCGCATCGAGAAGTTCATAGGATTTGACATTTTAACATGATTGAAGTTTGAAACTTGCGATACATTGATTGTAATGAAATTTAAGGGGTAAAAATATGGTTAAGTGCAGAAAGTAATATAAATATAATATATGATATATTACAAAGGTTTGTTGTGTTAGGGGAAAAGCTGATATAAAAGTCCCGAAAGCATAACATATTTGAGTTTGGATGGTTTAAAATGGAAATATTTAAAAATGAGATTTGAGACTCAAGTTTTATTTTAAAACAGAAAATAAAAATAAAAAGGAACTAATGACTTAGCATAGAATTGTGCTAACACAACCAATAGATCAATTCGTCGTCAACCTTCTCCAACTTCATTCCGTCTTGATCACACCAAGCATCATCTTAGCATCATAGCAATACTTCCAGCTCTGAGCAATTGAGAATCCAACAACATAACATTACACAAATTTCTCCATACCTAGTACTTAGATGAGTAATCAATTTATAGGGAAATTGAAGGTAGTTTCTCAATAAATGGAATTCAATGGCTTTCTAATAATAGGTGAGACATGTTTCTAAGTTCAGAGGTGATGGATGAACACTTGTATTCAAAGTATGACACCTATGAGCTCTTCTAGAAAGAACTAGACATGTGGATATTATAAGAACAATGATGATTTCGCTCCCAAGAGACCAACGCACCCTTGAGTGTTAGGAAGTGCACTACAGTACACCTTTGCATGGAGGTAAGTGCACTGCAACGTAGTTAGGCCCATGCAGAGGAGCGTTGATGAGTCAATGGGTCATATAATGTATACTTCAAACCTTGGAAATATCAAAATTGAAGACATCAATGAAATGAATTTATCTTAGAGCATATAGAAACTTAATTTAGTGGATGATAGACCCTATTCATTGGTCTTGGGGGATGATGCCCAATTTGACCTCTGACAATGGGATTTGGATGTTATTGGTGAGATTTTTGCACACTCATCGAAGCAACACGACTATATTCTCACTACCACCGATTACTTTACACAGTTGAAAAAAGTGGTTCTAAGTGATTCTACTTAAGAAAGTGAACGATCAGGAAATCAACAACTTCCTCAAACAAACTACCATCTCCATATTTGGCATTCTGACTTCACTTGTTTCTGACAATGCAACATATTTTTCATCACCCAGATTATATGATTTTGCAATGGAAAATGGTATCATATTGAAACATTATACTAATTATTATACGCAAGGAAATTGTCTTGCTGAGTCCACTAGTAAGAACCTGGTTCGTGTCATTAAGAATATAATTTTCTCTGAATAGAGGAACTAGAACTCTCCTTTGGTGAACGCCTCATGGGATGACTATGTCACTCCTAACCCTTCTTTGAATAGACTTCCCTACTTCTTTGTGTATGGAAAAGATGCCCACCTACCCCCAAAATTTTATTTTCCTGCCCTTAAACTTTCATAAGAATCCTAGGTTAAGCCATGATTATTGGTTCAGAGTAGGATAAACACCCTTTGTAAGTTACAGGAAGAAAGATAGAAAGATAAAGAAAAAAATTATATCCATCATAATCATATAAAGGGATGGTTTGACAAGAAATATGTAGGAAAAAATGAATTTAGTGTGTTTGACATGGTCTTAAATTGGGACAAATCCCATGAAGACAACGGTAAAAATACTAAGTTCCAGTCCCTATGGATCGAATCGTATATAATGAACAAGAAGATTTCCCAACACACATGTCATCTCCAATATTTAGACATGAATATTGACTCTCTTCCTATTAATGGCCAATATATAAAACAATATTTTCAATGATGACTAGGGCTGTGCCCTACTCTATGTATATAGTGTGCTATTTTGGTTGTCTATTTTGTTTCGTCATGAATTTTCGATTTTCTTTTATGTAAATAAGCGTAATGTGTAAACTTATATTCGAACTTCATTGTGTGTGGCCGAGTTGAAAAGAGTCTTGTGTCACTACAACATTTGGCTAACCTTTGGTCTTTCTTCTTTGTTTTGGTTACATCTTTTGGTCAATGATGTTCTCACGGAAAATATGATCCTTTCGTAAGGAGAGTTTTGTTCTAAACCATGATACTTGTGTCTATTCTAGAAACCTTATGACTGCACTTGATCCCTTGTGTTTCAGTGTTTTCCATGCTTATCCAGTAAAGTAGATAAGGAAAAGGGGAAAATCAAAACAAGAAAACATAAATCAGAGGCATTTATATGCTTCTCTAAAGGAACAACCTCTCCCGCTCTCAAGAAGTCAGGATCCCTCTTTCGCCCATGAAACAAATAAGTGCCTATGCACAGTCCTAGATAAATATATAAAGAAAGGGTGAAAGAAAAGAAAGGCTTACCACACATAGAGGTGAAGCAAGAAACTCCCTCGGGGTACTGTCTAGGCTCATTGGTAGTGGAGAAATGTTTGTGTTACTGTAGTGACTCTGTCGAGGTACTGTCTAGGCATGTTAGTAGCGGAGCAACACGAGAGATAAAAAAATATACTCTGAAAATTTAAAGCTTGTAAAATTTTCTACCCTTTCTTGACCCAAAACAATGCGATATTGCTGGTTTTGTGCTTTTTCTCAACCAGGAAGGAAGAAAGGTGACTATGTTTATTCATGGGGTAAGTAGGGAAACCAAAGTGATCTTAATGATAAATCAATACTCACTGAAGAGCTATACCGTACATGAAATAATTAATCGAGGCAGCGAAGTTGGAATTCAATCAGTGTGTTGCCAAGTGTTGTCGCTAGTACAACACCATCTCAAATTTTGGCCTACACCTAAATTTTAGAGCTTATTTTGACTGATGTCACATGCATTAGAAGTTATTGCATGTGTTTTCTATAAGTGTCCTTGTCCCATTTGCAAGAAAATCAAAGTGTTGTCTTTTAGAAGGAGGAGTGTCACACAATGAACAAAAGTTAGTTTTGGTGGTTTAAAGGGGTTGTTGTGGTGGATTAGTCACACGACTGTATGAAATCGGACTAGTTTAAAGAGTGTAGTCTACTCTTTAAACTATTGGTAATAGGCAGAAAGTGGTGGAGCTCAAAAGCACACAATTCAGTGAAAAAAGTATACGAATGTATGCTCAAATTAAACTAAAACTAAAACACAAATATACAGAATCTATCAAAGAGAGTCAAAACAATAATAATACCAATGATGGTTCAAAGCCCTCTTCTTATTAAACGTTTGAAATGGAGAAGAAATTTTACCCACTTGCCAAAGGGCACCTAGGCAATGGCTCTAGGTCCCGATGCGAGGATGTTGCCTTCCAAGCTCTGCCTCTGATGTGGTCTCCCTGTCTCTCTGCTGTGGTGGACTAGGACTAGGATTGTTGGGTGGCCAACGATCGAGTGCTCTTCAGCTCCAGCTTTGGGTCACACACTGGTGGTGTTGCTTGGGAAACTTTGGCCAGCATAACAATGTGATCACCATTTCTTCATCTCTTGGTGGCTTTATATAGGGGAGTTTCAAATCCTCCTTCCCTCCCTTGGTACATGATGGATGGTGACCCAAGGGAGAGGTATGATTCTATTGTGTGCTCACATAGTGTCTAACGAGGCACTGGTGGCTGTCCTTAGGTGGCTTCATATAAGGAGTAACTGTCCTTTGCTTGGTGTGGTCCCAAAAAGCGACATTTTTCCATTTCTAGGAATGCACGCTTATCGGGAAAAAAAGGCACGCAGAAGGCGCTCTTCTCAAAGGATTAAGCATGCATTTCAACATTTAAGACTAGTTCAAATCTGATTTTCTCAAAACCTTAGAGATTTTAAATACTTCTTGATTCCATAATGTGTTCCTGCCCTGTAAATCCTTAGGCTTGACATTAATTAATGTCATCTTCTGCTGTACGATTTTCCAGTGTTAACAATTTCCCCTAATGTGTGAGGTCTAGGAAGAACGGTATAGCCAAAATACATTATAGTTTCTTTTCTGTATCGTTCGCAGAGAGAGAGAGGCCTACGTGAATCTTGGAATTGACAACACCTTTCACTGTTTCCGAGATGACCATGGCCTAAGGGACCCCTGCAAGCAAATAAAATATACAACATATATACAAAATTTCGACGAGGCGGGCATGTCCCATGCTCATGATGCTATGGCTAGTTAAACAAAATTGACATATACATGTGCTGTTTACGTCACTACTGTGGTAGTGATGCTGGCGGTTTTTGACGATGATTGCTGACGCCCTTAGGGGATTTTTTTCTTTGAAGATAGGTGGAATGTGGTACCCATATGCGTAAACTGCATATGTGCTGGTTGGGAACTTCCCGTGTAAGGTTTGTTGACAAAGACGCTTATGGAGGCACGGGTCTTCGACAGATCTGAGCAAAGTGAAATGGTTGTAAGGTACGATACCATCGTGACATGAAAGCTTTTGCTATAGTCGAATGTCAGGAGGATCGATGACATCTGTGGACAATGACGTCTCCCACAATGCCACCCGAGGATACCCCTTTGCATGGGGAGGTGTGATCCAAGGTACCACTTCCTTTTTGGAAAAGAGGTGTCGAGGTCAACAAAAAGGAAGCCTTAACCGAACCATGGGTCACTGACCTGAGGGGTTGGGGACCTAGATGTGATGTGTTTAACATAGGCATGTTGGTGAGAGGTGACTGAAAATGGATGATGGGGATTTAGTGGCCCGAGGTCAGAGTATACTGTAGTAGCTTGGCTGTAGTAATAGGTATTTCTAAAGGGAAAATCCCTGGAGTCAGCAGGACTTCCAGGGCAGGTGTGAATTGGCTATGAATGTCATGATATTGCGTGCATGGGGGTGAAATACTTCGACCAAGGGGAATGAGGGACTGCTGCCATAGGGAAAAAGATGACATATGATGGTGAAGAGGCGAAGGGAATCGTTGGCTATCTTTGTACACTTACCAAAAGAATAAAATAACGAGATTTGGTTTGTAAAAAACAAAGAGACGGGTACCCAAAAACATGAAAGGGTTCACTCAAAATTAGGAGCTGCCTTCTTCTTTCTGTCACTCCAGTGACTCTAGGGACTGTGAGATGGGTCAGAGGACTGTCAGCTCCACTCCAGCATAGACAAAGGGTTTCCTGCAAAAGATGGCACAACCACATAAACTTGGAACACATCAGTGGAGTTGCCAATCCTGTTATGGTGGATTAGTTGCACGGGTGTATGAAATCACACTAGTTTAAAGAGTGTGGTCTACTCTTTAAACTATTGGTAACAGGAAGAAAGTGGTGGAGCTCAAAAGCACACAATTCAGTGAAAAAATTATGCGACTGTATGCTCATAGTAAACTAAAACTAAAACAAAAATATAAAGAAGCTATCAAAGAGAGTCAAAATGATAATAATACCAACGACGACTCAAAGGCCTCTTCTTATTAAATTTTTGAAATGGAGAAGAAATTTTACCCACTTGCCAAAGGGCACCTAGGAAATGGCTCTAGGTCCCGATGCAAGGATGTTGCCTTCCAAGCTCTGCCTCTGATGTAGTCTTCCTCTCTTTCTGCTGTGGTGGACTAGGAATAGGAGTCCTCTTCAACTCCAGCTTCAGGACATACACTGCTGGTGTTTCTTGGGCAACTTTGGCCAACATAACAATGTGATCACCATTTCTTCATCTCTTGGTGGATTTGTATAGGGGAGTTTCAAATCCTCCTTCCCTCCCTTGGTACATGATGGATGGTGACTCAAGGGAGAGGTATGATTCCATTGTGTGCTCAAATATTCCTTTGTGTGCTCATATAGTGTCTAAGGAGGTGCTGGTGGCTATCCTTAGGCGACTTCATATAAGGAGTAACTGTCCTTTGCTTGGTGTGGTCCCAAAAAGTGACATTTTTCCATTTCTAGGAATTCGTGCTTATTTGGCAAAAAAGTGCACAGAAGGTGATCTTCTCGAAGGATTAAGCGTGCATTTAAGCATTTAAGACTAGTTCAAATCTGATTTTCTCAAAACCTTAGAGATTTTAAATACTTCTTGATTCCATAATGTGTTCCTGCCCTGTAAATCCTTAGGCTTGACATTAATTAATGTCATCTTCTGTTGTACGATTTTCTAGTGTTAACAGGGGTAATCCTTTTGTAAATGAGTTGGTATTACCATGTGTAATATCCCATATTAGGGAAATGCTACAACAATGAGAATATCTCAAGATATTCTATAGTTGGAGACCCAGCAATATGAAAACACAATAATGGAGTAGCAATGACACTCAACTCATAAAAATGTGAGAAAGATCCATAGCCATATTATTAAATAATAACAGAAAAAAATGAATACAACATCTTGAGGGAAAAGGTTACTCAAGATAGACAATACTCAGCCTCAAGAAACAAGTACATAAATCATGATAAAACACTGCTACACATGTGTGACCAAGCTATGACTGCACAATTTTATAAGATCAAAAACTGCATGATACATATGTCAAATACATGGATATACAAATACATGGCCCACACAACATTGGGAGTGAAGATCTCAGCTCCCAAAGGCTACCTTATGTCAATCCTGGAAGGATTGGCTATAAAATACAAAATCTGCAAAATGTCGAAGTTGCTGGGTAGCAGCTGCAACTCAGAAATAGAACTGGATGGAGATGGCTGTAGATGATGCCCAAAATGAATATGCCTCCTCCAATGGATATTTCAAGTGAAAGGCTCATCCCCTCACCAAAGATCTCACCCTCCAACAATCTGCAAGAGCCCCACTGCAAATGCTTCACTAAAAATAATGCAATCACTAGATGAAACTGCGCTGTAAGGGAAAGGGAATGAGTTGGCCGCCTGATGCCAAAGTCTGCAATAAGTTTTGAATGCCTCCAAATTGATCTCCCATAGGAAAGAGAGACTCTTCCTTTCAAAAATAGTTGATGGAGGTGGTGTAGTGAACCCTCACTACAACACCCTGCAACACAACATCATTCTGCTGCAGAAATAACACTGTCTTAGAGGAGGATGCTTGGCCTCAAGCCTGGATGTGAGGAAAATCAGTGCAATCCCTCAAGAGGCCTCTCAAGAAGGAGAAGGAATCCTAAATAGTAATTCCCCCAGAAACTTTGCTAAATAGTAGGAGAATGCAAAATGTCTGCATAGACAATGACATCAATAATCCATAGCATGAGAAACAATGGTTGCCTTGCCCTCCTTTTAAACAAGTGATGGCCCCCTCTCCATGGGTCCCACTCCTTTTAGGGTTTCCTCCACCAAATAACCCTCTTCCCATGGCTATTTCTCGAAGTGTTCTCCACCTCTTATCCCAGCACTGTTGACTTGGTCAAACTTGACCTTGTCCACTTGCAAATAACCTTGTTCACACATGAGGGTGTGAAAACCAGCTCCAATAATGATCCCATTTCACAATATGAGGGATTTTATTGAGATTATCATTATGCAAGGGCCTCCTTGCCCATTTATTCTCCTCCTAAGTGAAATCAACAAAAATTAATATTCCAAATTATTGTAGGAAAGTTTTGGAATATTACAGTCCTCCCCTCCTAAATGTTTCTTGTCCTCAAGAAATTGCAAGGATAGGACTAGAAAGCCTCCTCCCAAGGCATGGAGTCTATGATGTGTTGAGGAACATCTTCCTCATGTGGATCCTCCATCCCCCAAGCAATCATCCATGCAAAATGAGTTACCTCCCAACATGGCAACTCCTGAAAATCTTCTTCCACCTCTGGCTCTGACAATGTAGGTGGGCTGAAAATCTGATCTTGGTAGACAAAATAGCCTACCCCACGCTATCCTACTCTCCACTTAGGATAAGTGTAGAGTGTATGCTGATCCTGGGCTGCAATTATATTTGCCTCAAATGGCAAGATGGAGACTAGACCTCTAAGGATCTCTCCTACAACGTTATGAAACATGTTGGCCCAAATCACCTCATATGTGATGAGTTGGAAGTCATCATCATATGGCATCACATTCCTCATATGGATCACCTCATAAGGAAACAAATGTGCTGCTGTAGTGGCCATACCATCTCCCATGCTCCCTTTAGAACATGTAGTGCAAAGAGTGTGGGAGTTCTCTCCCTCATAAGGAAACAAATGTGCTGCTGTAGTGGCCATACCATCTCCCATGCTCCCTTTAGAACATGTAGTGCAAAGAGTGTGGAAGGACACATTCACCCAATGTGTCTTTCCTCCAATCATGCTCCCAAGAAAATCTTTAGCAATATCAACCAAGGGAACCATAAGGAGAATCACGCTGGCTGCCATGTGAAGTAAAGGAGAAGGACAATGGTCCCTCAAATGTAGCCAATGCAGTTTGAATCTCCATTGCCATGGAAAATAAAATTATGGGTGGCCTCCCCACCATTTTCTTGCTGCCCCAATCTCTTCACAAGTCTGGAGAAAGTGAATGATGTAATGTGCAATGTGAGTATGTTCTCCATGAGAAATCTCCTCCCCATATCCATTTAGGGAGTGATCATCCACAATGGCCTTATGTAGACCACCAAATCTAGAAGGAAGAATATCCCTCCTTTGAGAAAATCCCTACACATATATGGTTAAGAGATGCATACATATAGACAAATTACTATGCAAATCAACAATGCTCTTACCATATGTTTTGCTCATATAAATGGAGTGGCTCATAGATGAGGCTCCCCTCATCCTCAAAAGGAAAATATTTGGCTGTGCTAACTCCTCCATCTTCTCATGAACCATGGAGTGCCTCCTCAAGTTATTCAAGTGGTCCCTTCCACAAGAAGGAAAGAAATGTAACGTGGCAATCATGGTTGGCCCATGGTTCCTCCTGATATGTACAACATGTATAGTAGGGAGAATCATTCTCCCAATGGGCATATTTAGTCTCAAGCCCACTCTCCAATCAAATCTCCCCATGAATATAAACATATCAGCAATACATGGAAGCAAGGTACAATAAGAACAAGTTGCCAAATGAAAACCAGAGAGTGAATCATAGTTCCACCCATGGAACCAGTGCAGTGCATCCTTTTCTTGCATCAAAATGAAAAATAACAAGTGCTTTACCAACCACTTGTTTGCTACCACAATCATTTTACAAGATATAAGCATGAAAGTATAAAAGGGTGTCAATGGTGCACACCAAAAATCATGTGGCTTTTCCCCAAAACCACCAATGAGATAGCCAATCTCAATGCTACAAATGGAAAGTACATCATCATACAATATGCAAGAAGAAATAATCCTCCTTGGGACACTATGCTGCTCATAAAAACACAGGAAGTACAAAACATAAGGTGAAATTGTACATCCTCCATTATGTACTTGAGGACTTGAGCTGAAATGGCTCAACTGAAAATGCTCCCTTACTCCCAATGAGTAGGAAGGTGGCTATGACATTTTCACCATCATCATTTGGGCTATGCATATCTCCATGTGCTAAAATATGTCTTGCTGAATGCCTTTCCAAATGAACTCCTCTGCCAAGGCAAGATATGCATAAAAATGCATGGAAAAGAAGTTCTCATGTGCTACATGCAGTAGCTTCTCCTTGAGACTAGAATCTCTAGTCAAGAAGACTCTGCCATGTGAATAGATTACCTCATCATCCACCATATACTCATCATCTCTATCCGGGTCATCAAGTATCATACATGCACCTAGATCCTTGGAGTACTCTACCAAGAGCTAAGATCTCTAGTAAGGATCAATCCTCCTAAGAGACAACGCTGGTGATCTAGCATGTGAAGCTCTCCTCTTGTTGCTGTATGATACTTTGACATACCCCATGCCAAATTTATCCTCCAAATTCTTCACCTCTCCAAAATCCAAGAGCGGTGAATCCCAAGACAAGATTTCTTTCATCAATGATAGATCTGGTGGCCTCCCTGGTAGAATGCCTCTATGCAGTGAGACAACAATGTCAAGAGTGGACTGTACATATGGTTGGGAAACCTTGCCCTTGCTTTCACAACGTAATACAGTCTGCCTCCTCTTTGCACCAGCTCTTTGGAATAGTGAAGGGTGTGTGCCTCTCATCACATGAAGTTGCTCTCCTTCCCTACCCCCTCTTTTCGACTGCAATGCTGCACAATCATGCTGTTCACTGATTGTGCTTGGACCTCCATGTATGAGATCCTGGGGACTTCCTTGCAAAGATGCAAGAACCCCTCTAGTTGGAGAAAGAGCTCCTCCTTCCTCCGCATGAGGTGCTAGATCAACTCTAGAAATGAAAATGCTACTGCCCTTAGCCTCCTCAACATGAGTGGGAAACCCTCTAATGATTGGATCCTCTTTTGTAAAAGGGATCTCTCTGTCTCCTTGTGCCAAAATACAAGATGAAGGTCTTGCCTCTAGTAAAGTATCATGTAAGATATTAGCCTCCTTCATGGTTCTATGAAGTGATTTTGAGTCTATGGTCTCCTCCATCACATGCAAGAGTTTTGTTTGTTTATATGAGTTTGTTTCCTCCACATGTGTTTCAAAATTATTCCTACCAAATCTCTCCATCAAAGTTTTAATGAACCTTGCATAGAAAGAAGTATTTTCATTTTTTAAAGTAAAGGACTCAAATAACCACCATGCATATACCTTACCTCTAAAGTGCAGCATTGCTACTCTGATGTCTTCATCTTCGGAAATCTGATGCTGCTGCAGAAAGGTGTCTAGCTCTTCCACCCAAGCCCTGGCTGAACATGTAGGGGACCCATCAAAGATAGATAGAAGAAATTTATCCATATTATGATACTTGCTCCCCCTTACCATGATCTTGCAAAACTCCAGAAAAGTAATATGATCTCTAAACTTCTCAGTTTGAGATTCATACTCATGCAAGAAACCACTAAGAGTTCCTCTATTCGACATTCCTTCTTCTCCTTTCTCCCTTATGGAAAAAATGGCCATGTGACTGCGTTGTGCATCATAGGGTGTGGCTGCATGCTCACACTCCCTATAAGAAAATCTAGAGTTTGACTCAGTTTCAAACCCTCTTGGAGATCCGGTACATAACTCCCTCCTTATCTTCTCAAATTCTTCATGAATGCCCTATACAGATTTTGGAGGAAGCTTTGTAAGCTTATCTTGCTTTTTCTCTCCACATAATGGAGTCTTCATCTTCTCTCTCCTTGATAGCATAATAGCTAAGATCCAAATACTGAGCCAAGATTATGCTTTGATACCACTGTAATATCCCAAATTAGGGAAATTCTACAACAATGAGAATATCTCAAGATATTCTATAGTTGGAGACCCAGCAATATGAAAACACAATAATGGAGTAGCAGTGACACTCAACTCATTAAAATGTGAGAAATATCCATAGCCATCTTATTAAATAATAGCAGCAACAAATGAATACAAGATCTTGAGGGAAAAGGTTACTCAAGATAGACAATACTCAGCCTCAAGAAACAAGTACATAAATCATGATAAAACACTGCTACACATGTGTGCCCAAGCTATGACTACACAGTTTTATAAGAGAAACTGCATGCTACATATGTAAAATACATTAATATACAAATACATGGCCCAAAAAACATTGGGAGTGAATATCTCAGCTCCCAAAGGCTACCTCATGTCAATCCTGGAAGGATTGGCTATAAAATACAAAATCTGCAAAATGCCGGAGTTGCTGGGTAGCAGCGGAACTTAGAAATAGAACTGGATGGAGATGGCTGTAGATGATTTCCAAATTGAATATGCCTCCTCCAATGGATCTTTCAAGTGAAAGGCTGATCCCCTCACCAAATATCTCATCCTCCAACAATCTGTAAGAGCCCCACTGCAAATGCTTCACTAAAAATAACACAATCATTGGATGAAATTGCATTATAGGGGCAAGGGAATGAGTTGGCCTAATGCCAAAGTCTGCAATAAGATTTGAATGCCTCCAAACTAATCTCCCATAGGAAAGAGAGACTCTTCCTTTGAAAAATAGTTGATGGAGGTGGTGTAGTGAACCCTCACTACAACACCCTACAACACAACATCATTCTGCTGTAGAAATAACACTGTCTTGGAGGAGGATGCTTGGCCTCAAACCTAGATGTGAGGAAAAGCAGTGCAATCCCTCAAGAGGCCTCTCAAGAAGGAGAAGGAATCCTAAATAGGAATTCCCCCGGCGACTCTGCTAAACAACAGGAGAATGCACAATGTCTGCATAGACAATGAAATCAATAATCCATAGCATGAGAAACAATGGCTGCCTTGCCCTCCTTTTAAAAAAGTGAAGGCCTCCTCTCCATGGGTCCCACTCCTTTTAGGGTTTACTCCACCGAATAACCCTCTTCCCATTCATACTGCGTTGCTTCTCTAAGTGTTCTCCACCTCTTATTCCAGTGCTGTTGACTTGGTCAAACTTGACCTTGTCCACTTGCAAATAACCTTGTTCACACATGAGGGTGTGAAAACTAGCTCCAATAATGATCACCTTTCATACTATGAGGGATTTTATTGAGATTATCATTATGCATGGGTCTCCTTGCCCATTTATTCTCCTCCTAAGTGAAATCAACAAAAAATAATATTCCAAATTATTGTAGGAAAATTTTGGAATATTACACCATGTAAACATGTTTCACACTCATTTCCAAAGTTTTAAGCATTGTCGCACAAGTGTTGTCACGGTTGTCGCAAAGTGTATCTTTGGTGTAAGTCATCACAAAGTTTTTGCATTGAGGAATAGAGGTTGTTCATGTGTTCTGAGTGTTCCATGCTTATGTCATCGAATAATATAAGTGTGTGATCATGTTTAGAGTCATATCCTTTCCCATATCATTTCCCATCTTCCTTTCACTGATGTAACACTTAGTCAAATTAGGAAAAATCCCTGACCAAGCCACTCAACCTCCTTCAGTCAGCCTGAAATACACATTGCACAGTCTCAGCCCTCAAGCAACAACCTTACCTCTTGTCACTGCACAATGCATAATTCTTTCCTCCCATAACTGTACACTACGTAATCTCAATGCTCAAGCCCAAACTTTGAGCTCTAAAACCACGCAATCTGCCTCTCTAGTCATCCTTGAACTGCACATTGCACACTATCAGTCCTCAAGCCTCAACCTTGAGCTCCTGAAATATGAAATTTCACAATCATATGACCTCCATGTCCTTCCAGCACTGTGTACTAGGAAATATTAGTGCTCAAGCCCTCATCCTAGCTCCTTCAATCCCTCAACTACACAATACTCAAGCCCAGTTCAGCCTGAATTGCGTATTGAATAGTATGAAGGCTCAAAATTGACCCTTGACTACCTAGGCTATGCAATTTTGATTTCACTAAGTCTCTCCCTCAACATTCTACCTAGTTCTAGCGTAGCCAGTGGACCATCATGCACCATACTAGATCAGGGGATTTATCAGACTAATGTCGTCTTGTCATGAGTGAATCGCAGGTGCTGGTACTCTATCATACTCTGGCAGGATGATGAAGAATGAGATGGAGAAGGAAACCACACTTAAAGACATCTATGTAGCTTCAAATACAAGTTGATCAATCAGAAAGAAGCAGAGGGACATCATCTTGCGACCACCACACAAGACCTAATAACACTAACTACTCCTCATCTTAAAGCCATATGGAGGTGAAGAAGAGATAATATTCAAGAAGACACAAACCAAGCAACAACGAAGAATGGCTTGAAATTTCCATGTAATTATGCAGTATATGTCATCAGTGTCATGTCATGTCATGTCATGAATCATCGTGTGCCACATCATTTTGTGGATTATGTAAATTATTATTTTAAAATGTATTGTAAAGTGGAAGTCCAAAGGACATGTACAAAATGTAAAGAGTCATGTAAAAGTTGAAAATTCATAGGGAAGTCAAACAATCATGAGGGTAGTCAAAGAGTCACAAGGGAGGTGAAGGATCGTTTCATTTGTTATAAATACACCCTCATTGTACAAGAAAGGGACTTTTCACGTTGGATTCTCCCATAAAGCATCAGAGAGACAAGTTAGTTCTTTTGGGGAGCAAGTAGTGCTCCACTATTGGAGTTAGTGGTTTTCGTTGTATACAAGTGTCTTGGGACTTTCAATTAATATATGAAGCCTGATGGGCAACACATTTTTAATGCATGGGTTATGAATATTTGTAAGGATGTTCTGTGAATGTTTATGATTCATGTTTGTTATCAACTGTACTAAAGTATTTGAACTATTTTTTTTATTTTAGTGCTTATCATATTGCGAATGTGCTATAATGGTTGTAATGACCATCGCATGTTTGTGGACTATTCCGCTGGATGTTAGACATATATTTTCTATTCTTACACGTCTTTTCTAGGGCGATACTATTACCTCTCTTAGAGGCTCACTTTCTCTCCCCCCCATAGCAGAATAGCCTTGACACACCTACAATTGAACATTCACCAGACACACCTACTTTCTTTTTAAAGGCACACATGCAATCCTTTCTCTTGGTGACAACTAAAGCCAAGGAAATTCCTTAAGAAAATGGTAACTAAGCCATATTTAATATGGGGCTCCTAACCCAAACAATGTGAGGTATAATTGGGACCACATATCTAGGAGACCCCTTTGAATGTTGGCATGTCCAAACCGTCAACACCTCTTATAGTATTTCTTACAAGAAATATAGTATCCATTGCATCTATCTCTTAGAAATTCACTAGTCCCAATTGTGTAAAGGGTACAAGCCTATCCTAAAGGTGCCTCCATTGTAGCTACAGTAAGCAATGATAAAGATATAAGTTAAATTTCTGACCTAGGGAAGTGGTATAAACCTTGTGATATGAAACCCATGAAATTGTACATGTGAAGGGATTTTGGGATCCAAGCTTTTGGCCAAGATTAGGCTTAGGAAGAGCTTGGAAGTTGTATGAGAGCCTTGACTTCTCTGTATCATAGAGGGAGTATACTTCTTTGGAGGAGCAGGTGTTGTTGACTTCATGTTCCACTATTGGGGAAAGAGGTTCGTCAATGGTGTATGTATGATTGGAAATTTTACTTTTAATAAAACTTAGAGCTAATAAACTTTCAAGCATATGTTGTGAATATAGTATGAATATTCTTGTTTTATTTGCAAAGTATGTTATTTAACTTATGCATATCCTAATGAACTATTTCGTTTGCATTTGAATGAATCCCGTTGGATGCGTGTTGTTGTATTAATTCGTCACCTTAACTTGTGGACTATTTTTCATGTTAGCTTGTGTGAAGTCATTATGCTCATGTGTTCCTTCCAAGATGTGTACTATTACAATATTTTAAGGGGTTCACTTCCTTTTCCCTTCATGTGTTGGAGCCTCCATGCATCGCACTTGAATTTCCACTGGGTCACACACTTGCTCTCACCAAAGACATCATGCACTTCTCTATGCGCATTTGCAACCAAGGTAAATCATTAACACCCCACTGCTAGAACACCTACTCCAAATGGTGTAAGGTATAGTTGGGACTTAATATCGAAGAGATCCATTGGATGTTGGTGGGTCCAACATCGTCAACACATTGAAAATCATCTTAGGAAGCCCATGCAACCTAAACACCTCTCGAAAAAACAACTCATCCACCTCTGATGCTAAATATTGAGCTGGAATGGAGAAAAAGTGTGCAAAATTAATTAGCTTGTCAACTACCACATAGATGTAATATCTCCCATGTATTTCCAAAAATCTTGTAATAAATTCCATCGATATACTCTCCCACTTCCTCTTAGGAAAATGAAAAGTTTGTAGAAACCCAACGAGATGTGTGTGCTCTCCCTGGTTCCTTTGGCATGCATCACCCTGACTTGCCTTAGAACATCCCCCTTAAGACCCCTCCAAGAGAAAAACTCCCTAATGTCCCTATAAGTCTTGTATAATCCTTGATTCCCTGCCAAAGGTGAGTCACAAGCTACGTGTAGGATCTTGTACCTCAACTCTGATCCTAAAACCAAATAAATTCTATATTTGTAATATATAACATCATCCATCACTCAGTACCTATCATCCCCATGAGTACCATCCAATATCTCACATGCCTGCCAATCCTTGGAGTATTCCAAATTTTTTTCCTTCAAATCCCGTGTGATATCCATCAAACAGAGTGTCGCGAGCCTCCGTGATAATGCATCAACTACTATGTTCTGCTTTCGCTTGACATTCTAAATCTTAAAAAAAATGCTTTGATATTACTAACCCATTTATGTTGTATCTCCTGTAAGTTCTGCTTCTCCAAGAAAAATCGAAGACTATTGTGTCAGTCTTAAACTTGAACATGTTCCCCACTAAGTATTGATGAAACTTAGCCAACACATGCATGACTACTAGCATCTCTTTATCATATATGGGATATAATTTATCACGTGGATGAAGTTTTCATCTCTAAAATTCCATGGGGTGACCTCCCTATGACAAAATTACTCGAATGACCTCCCCTAATGCATCACACTCTAAGACAAATGGGTGTGAAAAATATGGAAGGGAAAAAACAAGACAACTACTCACCCTATTGAGGCACTCAAAAGCCTCCCGTATCACATTAGTCCACTCAAAAGCTCCTTTCTTTGTCAGATCTGTAAGCGGTGCTACTAACTGGGAAAACCCCTTCACGAACCTCCTGTAATATGTAGATATGCCCATGAATCCCCTCAACTCTGTCACATTCCAGGGTGTAGGCCAATTTGGGATGACCCTAATCTTCTCTTGATGCACTCAAACTCCATCCTCCCCAATCATACACCCAAGATATAACATCTCCATCAATACGAACTCACACGTGGAGATTTTTCATACAATTGCCACTCTAGCATGTGCAGGACCTCCTCCAAGTGTTGGAGGTGCTCCTCTCAAGTCTTGTTATATTTAAATGTATCATCAAATAATACTAAGACAAATCATCAAAAATGGTTGTGGAACACGTAAGTCATGCAAGATTGAAACATGGCTGGTTCATTGGTTAGATCAAAGGGAATCCCCAAGAAATCAAAGTGTCCATAATGGTAGTGAAAAAATGGTCTTGGGGATGTCCTACTCCCTCGCCCAGATTTGGTGGTACCATGAGCACAATTCTATGAAGTACTTGGCTCCTCTAAGCTCGTTCATAAAATCATAAATGTGTGAAATGGGACACTTATTATTCAACGTCTTCTTGTTGAGGGCCTTGTATTCTAGAAACATGTGAAGGGTCCCATCCTTCTTCTTCACCAACATTATAAAAGAATAAAAATGGCTAGATCTAGGCCTGATATGCCCCAACCTCAACAAATCCTATATAACCCTCTCAATCTCATCCCGATATGCCTTGGGATGTTTGTAGGGAGTGGTGATGACTATGTGAACCCCCTCCTCCAACTTAATGGTGTGCTCGAATCCTCTGTCAGGTGGCCTTGTTGTTGGAATCTCTCCAAATACCACTTGAATCCTCTGTAAGATAGCCAGTATGTCTCTATGTGTCTTTTGCTTCAATGCCCCATTTTGTGAGATCCTCAACTCTACAACCCACTCTATGTCACTGTGCCTCAAATAAGCCTCCATACCATGTGAAAATACTATTTGGGGTGGATATTAATGTATACCCCTCAACACTACTATATTTCCATATGACCCTATGAAATCCATCTCCAATTTCCTTCAATCAATAGTGACAAGCCCAAGAGAATACAAACACTGAAATCCCATCACCACATTGGTGTTGAGAATGTCCACCACGAAGAAATGGCCTATCACCGAATAATTTCCCATGGTCACTGTCATGCTGGGGACATACCAAGTACACTACATAGTCCTATCTCCTGGCACGAGTACTAAAAATCCCTTGAAATCCTTTGTCTAAATGCCTCTACACTCCACTAACTATGCATCGATAAAATTGTGTGTTGCCTCACTATCCACAACATGGATACACACTTTCCTTGCATTGTGCCTTTGTTCCTCAGTGTGAAATACTTCAGAACTCCAAGAAGCGAAGCAATAACTCCACCAGTGAGTAAGAAATATACTCAACTAGGTGGGGGCAGTGGGCCGCCTCCTCCCGAGCTCTGAGGTCCACCCTCACCTGCATCTACCTCCTAGTCTGCATCCTCCTCCTCTAGCTCACTGTCTAAAAATACCTCTATGTAGCGGGCCTTGCCCTTGGTACATCAATGCCCTGGTGGCCATGGATCCTAACAAGTAAAGCACAATTTTCTCCATTGGAGGTCCCTCCTAGTCTCATCATCCAGTCATGACATGCTCTAGAGCCCACATCTATCCAAGAACATGCTCTGATACTGATGTAATGTTCTAACTAGAGAAATACAGTGAAATATCAAAACATGAACTAGCTACAACAAACAAATAAACATGCAATCTGAAAACTCCACAAGAAAAACAAGTTTAGAACACTGTTGAGTAGAAATAATAGAGTTGAGCCATTTTATTAAGTATCCAATGAGAAGATGAGTACATAATATAGTGGAATGTGTGCACCTAGGCTTGCTTAAGCAAGCTTGAAAAACCAAGGTGAGAATGAAGAAAACTCCATGATAAAATGGCTCACTAGATGCATGCTTTGACTAGAAATTTACTAGTGGTCGCAGTGGAGGAAAACTGATATTTGAGGCCTCAAATCTGCTCCAATAATTATGAAAAATTAGGAAAATCATCTCCAACATGGAACCAGAAAAACCCATAAATATTTTGGTCTAATTCTGACCTCCCGGAATTCCCTAGAGAACAAGTGAAATTACTCACTGCCCAACTCTGCGTCCCACCATAAAATCTATAACTTCTCCACCGAAATTTCTCCACAAATAACTTAGAAATCACTAAAATATAATGTAGAAAAAACATAAGGAAATTCCAATTATTATCTAGCACAAGATTGCAGCAACTGCTCCAACAAAAAATACCTACCTGTTGTAGAGATGAAATAAATCACAAAATGCAAGAAAATTAGCTCCAAATTTTGTCTCATAGGATGAAACTCTAAGTTCACTGAAAGAGAGTTGGGATTATTTGTTTGGAAATCCCTATGCTAAACAACATTGGTTGAATTAGCTCAAAAAATTAAGCAAAAAATGAATTTAGAAATGAAATTTCAAAACCAGAATGATCAAAATGAGGCCCCAACCTCCCTTTTATTTTTGCTTTCACTTCCTCATACCATGGTTTTATTTTTCCCATACCATGGTTTTATCCTTCCCATGGTTCGATTTACACGCTTGGTAAATCCACAAATTAACGTTATTTTTTCTTCTTTTCCTAAGTCTCTCTTAGGCTAGGAGGTAACTCCATAATGTTATTTGTATTTTTGAATTAAGGGTGATCATAAATAGATACATGGAGGGAGAGAATCTTGGGCGTCATCTCCCATTGTCTCTTCATATTCCAGCTCTCCTTATTTTCTATTTACATTATTTTACAAATTCACCCAATCCCAAGGATTAGGTGTCAACATTCCCCCCTTAATCTGAAGGGATGTTGGTGAGTCCAAGCATCGTTCTAAATCTTTTGAAATTTTCTCTTCCAAGCGCATTGGTGAATATGTATGTAATCTGGTCATTCGTGTAACAATGGCGTAGATGGATTGTGTTGGACTCAACATGATGTTGAATCAGATGGTATTTTGTATTGATGTGCTTCATTCGATCATGGAACTTTGGGTTCTTGGCCAACTTTATCACATAAGTGTTGTCAATCATGAGTGGAGTTGAATGCACTTGTTTCTCCTGCAAATCTTCTTGAATTTTTATGAGACACACAATTTCCTTTGTTGTTTCAGCTGCTGCCACATATTCTACCCCAGTTGTGGAATCTATTGGAACTGATTGTTTTCATGATCTCCAGGAGACGAATCCTGATCCAAGACTCATACTATAACCTGAAGTATATACCCCAATTTATTCGTCTCCATCGAAATCTGAATCAGAGTATCAAATCAAGCTAAAGTCACCCACCTGTGTATGTTTGAGTCCAAAGTATTGAGTCCACTTCAAGTACTTTAGAACTCTTTTTGCAGCATACCAATGTCCCTCAAAATGATTTTGCATAAACTTGGAGATGATTCCAACATCAAATGAAATTTCTGGTCTGGTAGCAGTCAGGTAGTTGAGACTTCCTACAAGCTGTCTATACTTTGTTGCATCCTCAAATTCTTTTCCTTCAATGGATGTGAGCTTCAAGTTATGTTCCATTGGAGTAGTCAAAGGATTGCACTCAGCCATGACAAACCTATTCAAAATATATCCAATGTACTGCTTATGAGAGAGTAATATAAACTTCAGATGTTGAGTTACTTCAATACCAAGATAGTAGTGAACATATCCCAAGTCAGTCATTTCAAAAGATTTCCTTAATTCATTCTTTACGGATGCAATGTAGCTTTCATTGTTCCCTGTCATCAAAATATCATATACATACACCACAAGATATACATCTGTTTTTCCAACTTTCTTGACAAACAAAGTTGCATCATCAAGATTATAATGTTTGAATTTGAGTTTCAGAAGATGCTCAACTAACTTCTCATACCAGGCTCACAGTGCTTTCTTGAGGCCATACAATGATTTTACAAGTTTGCATACTTTGTTTTCTTGGCCCTTCACAGCAAATACTTTTGGCCGGGACATAAAAACATTTTCTTTCAGATATCCATTCAAGAAATCATTTTTTACATCCATTTGATGGACTTTCCAACCGTTTTGAGCTTCCAAGGAAAAGAGTGTCCAGGTGGTAGCTCGTTTTGCTGTGGGGGAAAAAGTCTCCTCATAGTCGACCCCTTCTTTATGTGTAAAACCTTTTTCCACATTCCTAGCTTTGTGCTTGTCAAGTGAGGAATCATCTTTATACTTGTTCTTATAGACCCACTTGCAACCAATTGGTTTGGTTCCCAATGGAGGATCAACCAGCTTCCAGGTGCCATCCTTTATCAAGGCATCATATTCATTCTACATCAATTATTTCCATTCATCATGAGAAGTGGATTATTTGAAGGAAGTTGGCTCAAAGTTTGTAGAAAAATTCAATTCACAATCATAAGAAACATCCATATCAACAGGTGAATCCGAATTTTCTATATCACCTCCATTTTTCCTGGTGGAACTTCTTGTTCCTGTATTTCCAATCATCATGAGAAGTGGATTATTTGAAGGAAGTTGGCTCAAAGTTTGTAGAAAAATTCAATTCACAATCATAAGAAACATCCATATCAACAGGTGAATCCGAATTTTCTATATCACCTCCATTTTGCCTGGTGGAACTTCTTGTTCCTGTATTTCCAATCTCATCAAGATGAAAATTTTCAAGTGTCTTTTTCAGCCATTTCAGAGCACCTTTTTGAGATGGCCCAAGCTGCTTATTTGACTAAGTTGGGGCTGAATCAATATTCAGTCTCCCAGTTCTGTCAATCACATCACTCAAAGTGTCATTCGTGGCTGGAGCTTCATGTGGGGAGAGAGTGCTTCAGAAGAAGATTCCACAGATTGATCTAGTATAGGAATCCCTCCTTCAAGATGTGGAATTTTATTATCAAATTCTTGAAATGAATTTGCATGCCCGAATCTATCCAAGCAATCAAGCTACCGCTCAATAATATTGTCAGTCTTGGAAGATTCAAGAAATATCACATCTCTAGATACTACAAACTTCTTATTAACTTCATCATAGATGCAATATGCTTTGTAAGTATTTGAATACCCCAAGAAGATACACATTCGAGTCCTTGCACCAATTTATTTTCTTTGTTCCTTAGGTATCAAGGCATAATAGGTGGAACCAAAGACCTTGAGATGCTTTACCGAAGCAATGTGGCCATGCCACATTTCATAAGTAGTCTTGTTTCTAATAGAATTATATGGAAACCTATTCTTTATGCACACAACACATAGAGCTACATCAACCCAAAATATAGATCTTACATTCTTGAAAAACATAATGGAACATACCATATTTAAGATTGTCTTGTTCATTCTCTCAGCTACTCCGTTCTATTGGGGATTATAAGGCACAATTGTTTGATGTTTGATCCCATGTTGGAAAATATAGTTTTCAAATTCATTTGAAGTGTATTATTTTCCATTACCAGTGCGAATAAAGCCAATATGAGTTTATGCATAATTTTCAATTCATGCATGAAAGTTCTTGAATGTTTGAAAAACATCAAATTTGTTCTTCAATAAATAAACCCAACACATTGTGGTGTAGTCATCAATAAATGTCATCATATATTTATCTCCATTTGAAGAAGGAACAAGCATTGGTCCACATAAATCTGAATGAAGAAGTTAAAGTTTTCTAAGTGCTCTAGAATGTGAATCATGAAACTACTGTTTTCTATGCTTTCCTAGAATACAAGCGTCACATTGCTTAAGTTTCATATGAATTGTAGGAAAACTAGTAACACCATTTTTCTTCAACAATCGAAGGCTGTCATAGTTCAAGTGTCCAAATATAGCATGCCATAAAAGACTCGATGGAAATGTACCTTCATCATAGTGAATAATGTATGCAAATTTTTGTGCAAGAGCAAAGGTACCTTGAAGCTCTAGAAGTCTTTCTTCTTCTATCCCCATCATGACAAACTGAGTTGTTCTACAATCTGAAATGGGCCTAGCCACAATCTTTGAAATTTAGTATGTTTTCCCTTATCCTCATGGGATTTTTACCAATTCAGTACTAAGTTACAAACTTGAAATTTTTTATTACCAAGTGAACTAGAATTGAACCAAGATTTGATAGTTTTATGATGCTTGGCATATGTTTGATTTTCTTTTTCCTTTTATTCCTCTAGTTTAAATATTTGGGATATCCTTTGTTGTAGGGATGAGCAAGGTTGTTTTTTAATTAACTGCACTAAGGCTAGGGAATGCAAAGAAATATTAGGGGGAAGGAAAACCTCTTTTCCATAAATGAGGAAGTAAGGTGAGGCACCTAATGATTATTTATAGGTTATCCTATCAACCCATAGGGAAAAAATCAGGTTCTTATGCCAATTTCTTTGATTACGATCAATAGTTCGTATAATAATACTTAAGATATTTTTATTGGTTTAATTTTCTAATCCATTTACTTGAGGGTAATAATTCACAATATACTTAATTTTAAGACCTCTTTGGAGTGCAAATTTAGTTAGTAAATTACTAGAAAAATACGAGGCATTATAAACCATTATAACTCTTGGGAGACCAAAAATAGTAATGATATGTTGATAAATGAAATCAATTACTAGTTCCTAATTGAATAATTTTAGATGTATGGCCTACACCCATTTGTGAAGTAGTTTGTAGTTGTAAGAATATGCTTGTATTTTTTAGATGAGTGAGGAACAATCTCACCTATGATATCCAATCCCCATTGTTCAATATTTACCGGTTGTAGTGGTAGGGTGTCCTTCCTCTATTTATCTGAAGCTAATTGGAATATCTTGCACTTCCTAACATAAGCATGAGAATATTTAAATAGGATTTGCTAGTAGTAGCTATTGTGAAGGATTTTGTGTTCATTTTTGTCACCTAAAGAGTGTCCACTAGCTGGGCCATCATGCATTTCTTGCAAGACTTTATCAACTTCATATTTCTCAAGACATATATGCAAAACAAATTCATAATTTTTTCGAAATAAAATACCATTCAAAAGTTGAAATTGGTTTTCTTTCAGTATTAAGGTCACTTTCTTCTTAGGTTCTAATTCAATAGGTTCATAATCATGAGTTAGATAAAAAATGAGGTCTGCATATTGAGAATCTGAATTGATCAAGATTACCTCTTGTACTTATTTATGTTCACCTGGAATGTCTTATAATAAAGTATCATTCGAGCCATTAACCAATTTTCATAAGCCTTGACCTCTCATGATCTTAGCAGGCCTATTCTCTAATTCATACTCTTACAACACTATGACCCAATTTTCTCTTTTTGGACTAGTAATTATCTCGCTGTTGGGAATGGTGAAATTAATTTTGTATGTGATTTCAACAGAAAGAGTATAAAGTGTTTGATTGAATTAAAGAATGCAAAATCTTATTTTTAAACTTTTGAATAATTTAATTTTACCCCCTGTAATGTTGAGCTATTGAATGCAATAGGGGCTTCTTCTCCTTTATCATTATTTTGATTTAGCATAGCTGCATATGAATGATCAAAAGAAAAAGTATAGAGAATAAATTATTTTGAATAATCAGGTGAAGATAGAGAAGAAAATTGAATAATTGCTTCCTTGACTGAGTCAATAGCATTTCTTTCAGTTGTACCCCTCTTGTATGTTGCATTTTTCCTAATCATATTTTGTAATGGCATTGAAATTTGAGAAAAGTTAGGGAATTTTTTTTTTACAAAATGAATTTTTCCTAGAAAGGTTTACATTGATTTCTTTCTACGAGGTAAGGAAATTTCAGAAATGGATTTTATTCTATCCGGATCAATACTGATACCTTCTTTGGAAATAATGAATCCTAATAGATTACCCTTAATCAAAGCAAAAACATGTTTTTTTAGGGTTTAAAGAAATACCATATTTTTTGCACCTTTCAAATATCCATTTAAGGTCATATAGATGGTTACCTCGTTTTTTAGAGTAGATAGTAATATCATCCAAATAGATAACCATTGATTTATTAATAAGACCTCTAAACGTTATATCCGTAGCTATCTGAAAAGTGGCCCCATTTGGTTCTAAATGTAGTCTTCAACTTGTCTGTAGGGTGTATCAAAATATAATTGTAACCTAAAAGGCCATCTAAGAAGGACATTAATTCCGGGCCCGCTACAAATTGAAAAATTTGCTCCATAGGAGGAAATGGAAAGTTATCTTTCTGATATGGTTTATTTAGATTTCTAAAATCTATACAAATCTCGATATTACCATTCTTATTTATGATTGGAACTAGGTTGGATACCCATATATAATGTCTAATAGGAAAAATAATTTTGGCCTTGAGTAGTTTGTTAAGTTCAACTTTGATTTGAGACAAAAGGTTTGGATGGATTTTCTTGATTTTCTGTTGTATAGGTTTGACATTCGAAAACATGGGTATTGTATGTTGAATTATTGAAGTATCATATATTTTTAGGTCATCATAGCTCCATGCAAAGACATCTTTGTATCTTCTGAGTAGGTGTATGAAGCTAAGTATTTCATCTGGGGAGAGACCTAGTCCTAAATTAATGTTTCGAGGATTTTCATGAGTACCTAAATTGATAACCTGAAACTTTAAAGTAGAAATTTGAATTTTGTAGTTAGTTGGGCATTTAAATCATAAATATCCTCCAACTTAACTACTGATTAAGGTAGTGCCTTTTCTATTTTATCTTCTCCAAAGTGTTAGCCACCTATAAATTTTGTTATACCAAGAGGTGGCTAGACTTTTCTTCAAGCCTTCAAGAGATAGTTTCCTTTGAAACCTATCATCTTTTGAAGTATTATGATGTGATTCTTTTCTTTCAATTAATCTTCACTGATGTTCCATTATTATCCTAAAAAAGCCTGTTGTTCACCAAGAGGAAGACTTCTTGAAAACCCACTTTTTCCCTTCATTTTACCCCTCTTTTCACTCATGAATAACCACATTTTTCATCCCCTTATTCCTCCATAAAAACCCTCAAAAACCCTTTTTCTAACCTCTAAATAATTCCAAACACCCTTTTAAACCATTTGTTCCCCTTTCATTTTGTTTAAAAACTCCTTATTCCTCTATCTGAATGCAACAATTGGCTTAAAAACTCTGTTTTTAGCCTAAAAACACTCTTTTCTGCATATATAGAACTTTAGCCCACGAGGGCTTAACTATTATAAACCTCCACTTCATACAACCCTAGCCCCGAAATCAGGCGCTTAAAGGACTTAAAAACCTTTTCATAAACTTCACTTTCCTTCATATTTCCCAAAAATCTGACTTTCCTTCGTTATTTCATAAAACTCGACGAAGTGATTCGGAGCAAATCCTGACCATCGATCTGAAACCGATCAATGATCATCAGCCAATCGTAAGTTTCCAACTTACCCTTTGTTATTTCCCCCTCCTCTGATGTGATCCTGCGATTGGATCTTGACCGTCGATCTGCTCTACCATGGCCTGATCTGATGGTCCCAATTGCTCCGTTCCAAAGCCCGCCCTTTCGCCTTTGACCTTCGCAGTTAATTCCTGACCGTCGATCTAGTTTTGAGATCGATGGCTCTTACTCAATCGCATCGTAACATTTCGTCATGGTGTTTCCCCTTTCCTTTCTTCGATTGAAAACCTGCGATTCAATTTGGACCGTCAAATCAACAAGAACTGACGGCCCAGATTAATCGCCCTCTACCATGGCCCTCCAACATTAAAACCCACATATTCATCTTGACTGTTGATCTCTCTAAGATCTAATGGCCTACACTTAATCGCATCGACCCATTCTGTTTTTTCCTTCCTCTCTCCTCCGCCGATTTGCGAGCTTACGATCAGATCTGGGCCGTCCGCTTCATAGATCCGACAGTCCAGATCAAAACCACCTTGGCCCTGCCCACCTTCTTCCGCCCGCGCAACTTACCTGATCGCGCTCTCATATCCACCGTTGGATCTACCCGCCTTTCATCTGACGACTAGGACCCCATATCGCGTGATTTTAAGCCTGAAAGTTAATTCCTAAAAGTTACGCGATATGGGTAGTTTCTAAAGGACACGTGTCGGCCAGAGACCCATATCGCGTTTTTTTTGGCAAAATTTGAAAACTACTTTGGAGCAGCGCGACACCAGTGGTTTTTAGAGTCAAAACCACCTTTCCCATTTGCATTACATTTTCTTATGTTAAATCTTCGCCGTTGATCTCTGAGATCTGACGGTCTCAGTTTAATGTCGCCATTTAGACCATCATCCTCCACCATTCTTCCAAAGGAATTCATCAATGAATCTCCACCATCGATCTCTGTTGGTTAGTCTAATCCAATGGCCCAGAATCTTTCCGCAACCCCAAATTTCATTAAACCCATTTCGCCTCCGCCAAAGGTTTTTTGTCCCTTTTTCATTATATTTTCCTCTATTTTCGTTATTATTTCCCCCTCTGCATTATGAAAACCCGATTAATCTCAGCCGTTGATCAATCTAATCTAACAGCTTGGACTTAATCTGCTCATTGTTTATCCAACCACCTCCCCATCCGACCCCAACGAGAAATCCTTGCCGTTGATGGATTTCATCCAACGGTCACGATTTAACCTAAACCTCCGAAGCAGTTTAAACCTATCCCCACAGGATTTTCTTAATTTTTCTTTGTTTGTGCAGGTTTTAATGGTTTTTCCATTGTTTTAAAAGAAAATCAAAGGCCGGGGATGATGATCCCTTAGGCCATTATTCATAAGAAGGGTCATTCTGCAGGGCTTCACATTGTGATTTACTGGTGCCTCATGAACACTGGCAACATTATAAAACCTCTGTACCCCTTCACAGCAACAAAACACAGTCAGAGACCATTTATTGAAGAAAATTAGCATTGAAGATAGAAGATTAAAGAGTATCAGGGTTCAAAGTTCAAATCAAAGTTTTTAAGAGGATTAAGGCATAAATTCAACCATCAAAGCCCTAAATCACACAGTTAAAAACAATATAAAGACTGGAAGACAAAGAGTAAGCCAAATTAGGCCTAAAACACAGATCTGAAGTAAATTAAAAGTGTTTTAGGGAAAACAAAGAAATCTATCAGTCCGAGAAGCCTCCACTACCACATTAGGGGCTAATTGAATCCCTCAGCTACCAAAAGAGCCACCTGTAGCCTCAAAGCAATAAAAGAAGGCCTACTTATTGCCGAAACAGAAGATATTTGCATAAAGATAGCTAAACAGTTATTACCAAAGAAAGAAAAAATTCTAAAACTGTCAGTGAAGTTATTGTAAAGGATAAGTAAGCCTCGAAGTCAATCTTTTTGCCCATTTAGCCTAAAAATAGCAGAAACAGAGTACATGAAAGAGAATCATAATTCAATGCTCTCCTGCCTTAGGCCTTGCATGGTTTTCAAGGCTAGGAGTTACATTTAGTATAGAATTTATCGCATTTCAATCCTAAACTCTTCCACCTCCTCATTTCTTCTATAAATACTTCTGAAGAAGATGAGAATTTGTTGGTTGGTTGATTGTTCACTAGTTGTAATACTGAAACTCTCTAAAATACTACATAGTCTGTCTGAAGTTAAGGAGGAAATTGAAGTCTTGGAAGCTTGATGATGATGTTGCATGCTTGTTCTTGAGAAGGCTCTATCATTGGATCCATGAGCTTGGCTGTTGGTGAAGTATTCTGAACTGTTTAATGTTTTCTCCTATTTTCATTTTGTTCCATAAATGCTTACTACAGTAGGATGAACTTTTTAGGCTAAGAAATGATTCCTAGAAGCACCTTAGACCTGTTCATCCTTCATTTTTTTATGTTTTCTTCTGCTGAGGTATTTTAGAGTCTTCAATATCTCTCTTTAGTCCTCATGCTTGTTTATTTCTATAATAGTTCAAATAGTTGGTTTCAGCATGATTAATGGTTTTCCCTACTTGTCTGCTATCACTTGAAAGTTGTTATTGAAGTCTCCCTTTGAAGTACCATTGTCTTAAGTTAGCCAAGGAGGTCTGTTTTGATCATGCCCTTTGTCCTTGCTTGAAAAATTGTTTTAAAGGTCTTTATAGTTGTGATCATAGATGTGTTAGGTGTTCCCTCTTCTATGACTGCAATTATCAGTGAATCTTTTATGTTTTCTAAGTCATTTGAAATAAAATATTTGAGGAAATAGGATGTGCTCCCGAATCTTAGATTTCATTTTGAAAGTTTTCTTGAAGTCATTATTTGCTTAAATAATGGTTTGTAGAATTTATGGTTAGCCCTGTCTATCAAATACTTCTTTATTGTTCAGGTTATGTTTTCAAGTTCCTTTTGTTGAGAATTCAATTTCTCTTTCCAAATCATTGATGTCCATCTCATTCACAAAACCAAAGGATCCTGTGGCCAAGTTAGATTTTCCCTCTGATATCCCATATCCATTGATGAGTTTTTCATAAACCCTTCTTGACTCCATTGCCCAATGAATCTAACATTTCCCTTTTCTATATATCTCTCTTAGACCTTTCATGTTCTGCTATGTCTTTCAACCAATCAAACAAACAAACACTTGCACTTAATAACTAGTATAAAACCAATACCCAAAGCAAACAAGAGATACCTTTGCAAACAATTTGAGAGATCCCTCTCTGAGAATAGGAGAACTAGATCTTGGAACTCTAAAGATTGGTTCTGATGTTTCCTTGTCTTTTTATTTTCCAATCTATCAAAACATGGGATACCAACACAAAGGACTTTTTAAGTTCTTTATCATGCATGTACTCATCTATAATTTGGTCATCATAGGTCCCTTCAGATGTAAGAAAAATTATTATGTCGGCATCGTCATTAAATACTCTCTAATTGGTGATATTATCAGGAATAAAGGTCCGAAAAATTAAATTTATTGAAAATAGGCCAGGACTAAAGTACTATGGAGGAATGAGTTTAGATGCAACATTGGCCAATAAGTTAGAACTAGCATCCTTTAATCTGGAAATAGGAAAAGTATTAAATCCAAAAAGTGTGATGTTAAGTCATGAACTATGGATTGATAACATTTTAGATGATTAGAGACACAATGAATGTTGTTACATAACTACTTTATTAATATCTTTGAATCCCCAAAGGATTTCAAGAATTTGACCTCAAGACTAATTGGTTTCTATATTCATTGTATGAGTGCTTCATATTCAACCACATTATTTGTGCATTCAAACTCTACTCTACAGGTAACCATAATTTTTTCATTCTTTGGATTGAATAGAATGCAACTAGATCCTGCACCATCATTAGAATTTGATCCATCGAAATAAAGTGTCCAAAATGATTTATCTACAACATTATACAAAAGAATCTACAATATTTATACATATGGATGAATTTGTTTGTGAGAATTTTTCAATCTGAGAAGAAACTTATTCATAAGGATGAGGAGAAATTTGCGGAGGAAAATTACCAAAGAAATATTTTTAAGAATAATTAGCCAAAATATTTTTCATGAAGAAAAAATGTTTGTTTTCCTCGTCAAGATCGGTCACTGTATACTTCATGTGTTTCTCTTTGTCAATCCTAATCTAATTTGGTTTTCCATTATAAGGAAGCTAGAGATGAGACTAATCGATAGAAAAATAACCAATCAATATTTGAGACTAGTCTCTACTCAATATAAGACCATATAACTATGGAATGTATGCAACCAGGATATCAATTATTTAGAAAATATTGGGCTTAAATGAAAATCTAATGAAAACCTCATTCATTTCTCCTAAAAAATTGACCTTTGTCCTGTCTAGTTGAACTATTTGAGTAACATATTTTTGAGGCTTTACATTTAGTTTTAAGCACACTGAATATGGTGTGACATTCGATGAAGCTCCCGAATCGACTAGACAATTATGGAATTTTTTATTAAATATTTAGAAGGTTAGGAGAAAAGGAGGCATATGTGAGTTTGACCAATTTCCAATGAGAATAACATTTATTAGATCGATCTTATTTGAAGATGGAGGAGACTTAGATTTAGCCTTACTATTAGGAGCCTTATTTGTAATAGGATTTGAAGGCAATGCAAAAGTAGGATCTGCATTCAAAGAATTTAATAATAATTTCTTTTGTTGCTTTAATTTACTGACTTCATAGAGTGATATATTAGTTTTGTTTTCTTCATGTCTTCGAAAATTTTATACTCGACACTATCAGATACTATCAAAGTTTTATATGAAGGTGAAGCTGAGGAAGATGCTTTAGGTGTGGTAGATGAAGAACCAGTGGATTAACTAGAGGTTTTCTTAGGCATACCTTTTTCAGCTGTAGAATCACCTGCAACTTTCTGGCCTTTTGAAGATGCATATGCAAGTCCTTTGCTTCTGGTTGTAACACACATAAATTATTCTTGATCTTCATCCTAGGTAGGTGAAAAAATATCCCATAGTCCATGTGCCTCAACTACTTATTCCTATTAAGTATCTTCTTCAATATATTTTGCTTCTTCTTCATTTTCATCATCATCAGCTAATATTTGTGAAGATGGTTGAGCAAGGGATGTAGTTTGATGATTCATTCTGAAAGGTTGAAAGGATCATTTTGAGGAAGAACTTTCAAGAACTTGATTCTTTAACTCGAGCATTTCATATGAAAACATTTTAAAAACTTTTTGCAAGCCTCCCATGTCATAAATATATTTGGTAGTTTTCTTCTTTGGATCATATTTAAATGTTACTTTCGTTGTAGGCTTATTTTCTTCAACAACAAACTTCTTCTCTAGAGCTAACAATATTTTCTCAACAACCAAGGCTTCTTTCATGTTATTTGTGAGTTCTTGTTTTTGTGCTCTATCAATATATACATACACACACACACACACACACACACACACACACAAACTATTTGTTTGTGTGTGCATGTGTATATATATATATATATATATATATATATATATATATATATATATATATATATATATATTTTAAGGAAGAGCACTAATGTACCAATCAACCCATACTTATTCACTCGACCTGGAACTAATTGGGATCTTATTCAAAAGTTTATTAAATTTGGAGTTAAATTCTTTAATTTTTTTTTAGGAGTGACCTTGAGATTAGATACTGATCAGGAGATCATGTGTTATGCTCAAAATTGAAAGTGCTCGAAATAGGTCCAAACTTGAGCGACCGGAAAGGTCTCGTCTTTTCAATTCTGACACCGCGAATGGTTCGAAAAATTGATGTCGTATGAGGAAGATATCGTGTTCTGTTCATTTTCCCAAACAACAAAAACATTTGTGACTGGATGCCTAGTTAGCATGCAGGTACTGTCAGCAAGCATATTCTAGGGAATATTCCCTTTTCTCCAACCAACCAAATCGTGCCACATGGCATGATGTGGGTCGTTGATTTTTGGTGATAGAAAGTTTGTTTTGGCCATTGGATGGTTTTGTGTGTGGACCATTGGATGAGTGACACGTGGCAAGCCCGGAGGCCTCCACATGTCCTCAGGATGGTGTATTAAAATTTGTTTGGAGGCTACAGGAATGGAACTGGATACCTTAGGCACGGGTGCGGACGACTTGACCAATCCGCCTACAGGGTGTTTCTTACCCTATAGGGCCTCTACATTGTAATAGCGTGTTAGAGTTTTGCATATGGGAGAGGGGACCACCAGTGGTCCCAACCCGCTGGTAGCCCCAAAGCAATGGTCACATGGTGTTCCAACCCGACAACAAACATTATATCAAACCGCAGCACTAACCTTAACATTGGTGGTCAATGAATGCGATCACATGTTATCCGCGGGGTTGACTCCAAGGTTTATGACGACAGTTATACAACAACCAACCCGTAGTGTTAACATTAAAGCCATCACATGTGCGGTATGGATATTGCTATCGCGATTGTTTCGGAAATGGTTTGCGAAACGTTGCCTGTTGGAGTCTTGTGATTTGGCCGATTGGTAAACCAAATGACAAGGCAACATATAAACCAGTCTTTAGAGATCTAGGATCTAGCCCTCCTAGTCTCAGAGAGGGATCTCTTAATATTTTTTGCAAAGATATGACTTGTTTGCTTGTAAAGGGTTGGTTTTTAGGCTAGTTATTAAGCTTAAGTTTGTTTGATTGTTTTATGGGACATGATGACCTAGGCAGCATAGATAGAAAAGGGAAACCTCTAAGTCATTGGGAAATGGAGTCAAATGGAAATGGTAACAAGTTTGTAGATGAATCAGGGGTGTCAAAGGGAAAATCTAACTTGGAAGTTGGATTAACAAATTCTTTCAGGTGAAATGAAATGAACATTAAGGTTTTTAGAATGAAAAGTGAAACTAAGGGAAATTAAGAATCCTTAATTATATGTGCTTCTTAACAAAGGGACTTAAAACATTATCTGAACATGAAGGATTATTTTATAGATAGGGCTAACCATGAATTCTAGAATTTACACTTCAACAAATAATAATCTCAAGACAAACTTTCAAAATGAAATCTAAGAGTTGAGGAACGCTCTATTTCATCAAATATTTCACTTTCAAGGATAAGAAAACATTCAAGATAAATAGATAACTGCATTCATAGAAGAGGGAACTCCTAAACATCTGGGACTGCACTTATAAAGACTTTCAAAACAATTATTTGAGCAAGAACAAAGGGTATGATCAAAATATACCTCTTTGGCAAAATTTGGACAATGGTACTTTGAAAGGAGACTTTAGAAATAGTTTTTAAAGTGTCGACAAGAAGAAGGGAAAACCATGAATCACCTTGAGGCCAACTGTGTTGAATTACTTCTGAAATAAACAAACTTAAAGATTGAAAAGTAGTTAAACTACTTAGTCAAACATTCAGTAGATGAAAAAAATAAAGACAATGAAGATTAAAAAGGTCTAAGGTGCTTCCAATAGACATTTCTTAGCCTAAAACTTTTAGTCTACTGTAAGCAAGAGATGATGAAAACATAATGAAAACAGGGAAAAAATTAAACAGTTTAGGATACTTCACCAACAACCAAGCTTAGGGATCCAATGACAGAGCTTTCTCCATCCACAAACAAGTCAAAACATCCACAGGTTCCAGTACATCAATTTCTCTTCAATCTCAATAGAACTATGCATTACTTCAAAGAGTTATCAAATGCCCCTATACAATGAGTTCAAATGCAATATTTATGCTGCAAATGAGGAGGTGAAACTATCTAGGGTTCAAAATGTTATTAATGACACAATAAATGCACTTCTATCCTTAAAAACCATGCAAGGCATAAGGTAGGAATGTTTCTCAACTACTTCTCTGTGTTTTTAAATATGTCTTTACTTCCTAAGGATAAAATAGCTGAAAAGATTGACTTTGAGGCTCCTTTTTTCCTTTTACAATAACTGTCTGACAATTTATAAAATATCTCTTTGTGTAATAACTGCCAATTTTCCCTTTGAGGTATAAAGTAAGTGAAAGGTGTCAATTTTGAGTTATTAAGTGAATAATTGCTCCTTTGATGTATTCGAGGCTATCTTTAAGCCTAAGTCATTCTTGATTTAATCATAAAACTGTGTTTTAAGGCTTTTTTAGCCTTGATCTGACTTTTTAAATTAATCTTCTTTGCTAACCTTTAAAACTTCATCTGATTTATTTTAACCTTCTAATCCTTTGTTGCTTGGCCTCTACTTATCCTTTTGATAACTAGATTCACCTTTAAACTGCTTTTAACCTTGAGACTGCGGGATTAAAATTTCTATTCTTTGGTCTTTGTGCGCAATCCTTCATATTCAATCCTCTCCATCTTCGTTGCTTTACATCTTTTTTGCTGACTTGGACTAGTTTTTAATCCCCTTTCTTTGGTTCTCGGTCTTTAACCCTTTGTTTCTTCCACTGTGCTTTTCCTTTCGCTGTTGTGGACAAAGGACCTTAATGCGCGGGGGTTTGATTTGAATAACAAATATTCATGCAATATTTGATTAAAGACTTGGATTTACACCTTGGAAATTTCTTTTCTTCATTTAACAGTCTTCCCCGGATGATGATCTTCAACCTTGTCCCCTCACAGACAGTGGGAAGATTTTTTACCCTTAAACTACCATTAAACCTGTACAGGACAAAAATATTTAATAAAACCTGCAAGTGTTGGATAAACTGCTTTACAGAGGTCGGGTGAAAGTGGAAGGAGCGGAAAATGCAGGCAGAGGAGTGGAGTATGTTTTTATGAAGAAAATCGGAAAAAATACGGTTTAAAGTTGCATATGGTGCGAACACAGGCATAGGTGGTTTTTGGAAAACCATTAGCAATTTTCACGTGACCCTTGGGCGGTAAGAGGTTTTTACCGGAGGGAACGCGATCCAATTATAATGCACCACGTGGCCTTTGCAATACCGCTTATTTCGTGTGGCTTTGGAATGTTAAACCACATATGCAAAAATCACGCGATATTGATCGTAGACCTTTGGCTCTGGGGGGAAGATCATTCGGCTACGAGGGAGCACGATGGAGGGAAGTGCACGGCGGGGAGAACTTAGTGGAGGACAGGTGGCAAGAGGTGATTGGAGGAGGGCTTTGCATAATGGATGTTGGGTCCGGAAGAGTTGGGTTGTTGGGATGAACGAGGACCGTTGGATCATGTAGATCAACGGCAGAGATTAGTGCGAAGGGTGGATGAATAAACCAAAAGGTAAGGGGCAAGGGCTAATGATCACTGTTAGATCATAGATATCTATGGCTTGGATCTTATTGAGGTATATTTATCGGAGAGGGCAAGTTTGCAAAGAAAATAACGGTTCTATATGGAAAAGCCGATGCGATGGGGGTTTAGGAATAAGCGCAAGGGCATGGTCCCATGGGAGGATAAGTGACCTGGGGCCAGGGAAAGGGTGCTCATCACATCGATGGTGGAGCAAAGGAAAGGGGAGAAGAATCGAGGAAAAGGCCGATGCGATGGAGGGGCTAATAACTGGGCATTGGGGCACAGTCCCGTGGGGGAAAAGGTGACCAGGGGCTAAGAATAGGGTACTAATCGCATCGATGGGTAAAATTTTTCAAAGGAAATGCAGATTCAAAGAAGAAAAGCCGATGCGACAAGGGTTTGGGCACTTGGTCATAATGCTCAGACACATGGGGAAAAAAAGGGAGGGAAGATTTTAAGCCCTCGGGGGCTTAAACCCTTAGTTTGTAAAAGAATGTCTTTTTAGACCAACAAGAGGAGTTTCTGATCATTTTGGTGGGTTCCGATAGGTAAAATGGGGGTTTTTAAACCATAACAAGGATTTTTTATGAGTTTAAAATGGATTTTGAAGGCGTTCAGAGGAAAATGAAGGACGAAAAAGGGCAAAAATGAGTGAAATAGGCTTAGTAAATGATGGAAAAAATGGCCTACATACAGTCTCTTTTTGTTCAATAGTGTTTCTTAAGGATTCTGAATAAGGAACAGGAACATCACTTAAGGAACAACATTTTAGGGAAAAACACTGTTTAAGGAACATCATTTCTAAGGAACAACAAGATAATATTTTTAGGAAAATAGATGAAGATCTTAGTGGACTAATGGACTTGAAAAGATGAAGGCAGTGAGATTTCTAGAACTCATCATGTTCTTGCAATTTTGTTCTAGAAATCTGGGTTTGTTACATTTTAGTCATCTTTGGATAAATTCAAAATTATGGATGACTAACATTGCCAATGCTTCGGGTTCTACCCACCTTATTTCAGAGTTCAACTGCTAGACCGCAGAGTTAATGGCGGGGTTCGGTATGTGACCACCCTGCCTCCAAACTATTTTATGTTTATCCAACTGGTCATTTGGGTGGAGATTATAGAGCTAACCCTAAATTTAGGGTTTTCATTAAATTAAACTCCAGTTAAGTGCTTGTCTCCACTTTTAGTGGATCTTTTCTAGCAGTCATTGGGAAAATGCATTGGAAGGTCAATTGTCGAAGAATTTTGGTGAAACAAGAGTCTACCTAGACTAATTTGAGCATTTCGGAGCCATTGGTGCAGAGAAAAAAACCATTAGAGGCTTGTAAACACATTTAATTTACAATTTTTAGCATAATGACAAAGAGGGACATTACATTAGGAGCTGGACTAGCAGATGTAGCCCAGGAGGGGTGAATTGCTTCATCATGCCTACTGTGTAAAACTTATGTGTGATTTTATTTCTCTGTTATACACCAATGTTCAATGTTTTTAAGGTTGATTTTCATGCTTAAAGTTCACTAATTCATCTATATTTCATGATTAAAACGATCATTCCTTAAGCAAACATATGGAGACAAATTGTACATGTTTATATTATTGAAAGGACACTTAGCACAATAGAACTAATAAAATCCTTTCAGATCAAGTTGGTATCAGAGAAAGAGATTTAATCTCTGGTGTTTTTATGTGCAAAGATTTGTTAACTGTTTGCAAGGGTTTTCATGCTTACTATGCTCAAGCTTAAGAGAGGAGAAGGCAAATTGGTGGAAGAAAGTGGTTCTTAAAGTGAGCCACAACAAAGGAGGGAAAGATTGCCACATTCTCCACCACCTAGTTCGCCTCCAAGAGAAGTAGAAGTAGCATCAAGCATGCCTCCAAGAGAAGAATAAATCCATGAAGAGGTGGATCCCAAGGAATAAGAAAGAGTGTTCAGGAAGGAATTCCTTAATATGATTGAAATGGTGAGAGTCCTTTATTAATAAAGGAATGAAATACTAGAAGGAGAAGGATCCAAAATTCACAAGGAAGGTCAGGGATCATTAGGAGGTCACAATGATGAAGATAAATCAAAGAATGGCAATGAAGGAAATGGAGGAAGTGGAAAGTCACCATCCTCACGGTCCTCATCATCATCATCCTCTACTTCATCTTCAGTACACCAGTCACACAAGTCAAAGAACACTGGTAAAAGTCCTTTTCTAAAAATTGATGTTAAGTTTGAATTGCCAATGTTTAATGGTTAAGTCAATGCATGAAATATTGATAATTGGATTAGGCAATTGGTGGTTTATTTGAGAATTTAGAACCTTCACGATGATGACACCAAAATCCAACTAGCTTCATTGAGGATGGAAGGTGCAACTCTTGTTTGGTGGGAAGAGAAGACAAAGGAGGAGATCAAAAAATATGGTAAGATTAATCTATCATGGACTGATTTCATTACTGCAATAAAGCAACAGTTTTATCCATTAGCTCACATGCAGAAAGCCATAATGAACTGGAAAAATTTTGGACAATTGAAAGGACAAAATGTACAAGACTACACCCAAGAATTTAGGAGAAGATCTCTCTTATTATGGGTATATTTACAGAGTCAAGATAATTTTCTCAAGTACATAGGGGGCATACATAGCTACCTTAGACATACTATCCTCATGTTTAATCCTACAAGTCTAGATGAGGTATGTGTTCAAGCCACACATCTAGAAGCAAGAGGGAAAAATAGTTTTGAAGAGGGTAGAAACAAACCTTTTAAGGGAAAAAACAAAGAGAATACCTCAAAAGAAAAAGGAAAAAAGAATGCATCTGTCAA
This sequence comes from Pinus albicaulis, assembly GCA_034641835.2. NCBI lineage: Eukaryota > Viridiplantae > Streptophyta > Pinopsida > Pinales > Pinaceae > Pinus > Pinus albicaulis. The sequence continues at coordinate 1,321,040,829 of CM076570.1, forward strand.
GAAAGAGGGAGAGAAATTTGTTTGTAAACATTGTTCAAGTGAAGAGAAAAATTGTTGAAAATTGCATCTTGAAAAGAGACCCAAGTTTAACAAAAACAAAGGGAAGCAGAAAACTGCAAAAACTACTCAACATGACTTGGGAGAGGATTCAGGTGATGAAACTAAAATTATAGCCATGGGATTGAAGAACATGAAGGGGAAAGAAATTGAAACAAAACCCAGTACTAGTACTTCAAAATTCCACATAGAAGCTCCAAACGAAGAAGAGAGAATTGAACTATTTCATGTGAGAGTCATTTCCAAACATACCAAGATTGATACACTGTTTTATAGGGGTTCACAAGTGAAATTAATCTCTAAATATTTGGTCAAGAAACTTAATCTTAAGACCATTCCACATCCAAAGACATATCCACTTTGGTGGATTTGTAAGGATGCAAATTTAGAGGTTTCAAAGAAGTGCATATTGCGCTTTGAAATAGCTGCACATTTTGTTGACACAGCTGAATTAGATGTGGTTCCTCTTGATATTATAGGTGTTGTGTTGGTAAGTCCCTACTTGTATGACAGTAAAGCGATCTTCCATCGCCATGAGAAAAAATACCATTTATTCAAAGATGGAAAGGAGTACATTGTTAGAGCACATCGCAAGAAGACAAATATTGCAATGGTAAATGCTGGACATGTAAAAAGGCTGGTGAATTAAAGTAGGAATTTTTTTCTTATAATGATTAAACCTAAAGCTAATGTTAATCATGAGTCATTTGAAGATTGTGATCCTAAGTTAAAATCAGATTTATGTGATGTATTTGATGCACATCATGAGATGTTTCAGGAGCCAACATGATTGAATCCTAAAAGGGAGATTCAACATGAGATTTAGTTTCAACAAGATTGTCCTCTTCCAAACATCGGCATGTATTGCATGTTGATAATGGAGAATGCTGAAATACATAGGAAAATCAAAGACTTGTTGGACAAGGGACTCATAAGGCCAAGCACTTTTCCATGCGGTTCACCCATAGTTCTGATTTCAAAGTTAGATGGGACTTGGCACATGTGTGTCGACTTCAAAGCTTTGAACAAGATAACGGTAAATAATCGATATCCACTCCCAAGGATAGATGATTTGCTAGATTAGCTAAAAGAAGTAGATTTTTTCAGTAAGTTAGATTTATGAAGTGGATATCATTAAGTAAGAATTGCAGAAAGTGACTTATGGAAGACTGCATTCAAAACCAAACAAGGACTCTTTGAGTGGTTGGTTATGCTGTTTGGTTTGTGTAATGCACCAGTGACTTTCATGCGTGTTATGGATAATGTTTTGTGTCCATTTCTTGATGAATTTGTGATTGTGTATTTAGATGATATACTCATTTTCAACAAAACAAGAGAAGAGCATGTCTTGCATGTAAAGAGGGTACTTGATGTTTTGAAGAAAGAGAAATTATTTCTTAAGGTGTCTAAGTGCGGATTTGGAAAGACTTCTTTGGTTTATTTGGGACACATTTTAGGAGGAGGCACATTGAGAATCGATCGTTCTAAAGTATAAGCCATTGTGAATTGGCCCACTCCCAAATCAGTAACCGAGGTAAGAAGTTTCTTAGGCACAACTTAGTATTGGAGAAAGTTTATTGCTAACTTTTCTGCCATAGAAACTCCTATGCATGCAGTGACAAGTGTGAAGAAAGGCTTCCAATGGGGAGGCAAACAGAAACAAGCTTTTGAAGCTTTAAAAGGCAAGATCAGTTCAGCTCTGGTCCTTGCATTACCAGATTTGAGACAACCATTTGAGATTCAAACCGATGCTAGTGATTATGCCATGGGTGCAGTACTTTTGCAGCATGGTAAGCCTATCGATTTTCATTATGAAACATTCAATGGTGCTGTAATTAATTATCCAACATATGAAAAAGAGTTGTATGTGTTGTTACAAATCATCAAGAAGTGGAAACACTACCTGATGGGTAAAGAGACGATTATACATATTGATCACCAACCATTATAGTACTCGCAGTCACAAACAAAATTGCAGCAATCACGACATTTCAGGTGGATGGGATTTCTTCAACAAATTCACTTGGTTATAATTTACAAGAAAGGAATTTTCAATAAAGTTGCTGATATGCTTTCAAGGCCAATTATAAGTGCTTCTACTTTTCTTAAAAATGATTTTATTGTACAAGAGAGTTACATAGAACATTATGCATCTGATGCTGATTTTAAAGATGTGTATGATAGTTTGAGTGAAGGGAATCAAGTTGAGGAAAATGATTATCACATGCATAAAAAATTTCCATTTCATTTGGGAAAGTTGTGTATACCACAAGGAGAGAGACTTAGTGTCATGAGAGAGGCTCATTTGTCTCTTATTGTTGGACACTTTGGGGTAAGAAAAAAAATGGCGCATCTACAGAGGTATTGTTATTGGCCTCGCATGATAGATAGTGTGTCACGTTTTATAAGAGGATGTTCTATGTGTGCAACAAGAAAGCCTAGCAATAGGAATCTTGGGTTGTATACACCACTACCAATACCATCAAGGACATGGGAGAGTGTCGCCATGGATTTTGTTGGAGGTCTACCAATGTCAAGAAAACATGATTATCTTTATGTAGTTGTGGATAGATTCAGTGAAATGTGTATACTTATGCCATGTAAGAAAACCATTACTATTGAACACACTATTGAACTTTATTTTTAACATGTATGGGTTCATTTTGGTTTTCCAACTTCCATTGTTAGTGATAGGGATTTCAGATTCATTGGGAATTTTTGGTCCAATCTAATTTGGAAGATGATGGACACCAAGTTGAAAAAGAGTACTGTTTTTCATCTGCAAACTGATGGCCAAATCGAGGTGGTGAAAAAAACCATTGTGCATATATTGAGAGGATATTGCAAAAAACATCCCAAGTTATGGGATGAACAACTACATTAAATTCAACAGGCTTACAATCGGGCCAAACACTCTTCTACAAATACTTCACCTTTTGAAGTCTGCTTTAGGTATTTTCCGAAATCGCCATTAGACTTCATCTATGAGAAGGATGTTTCAATTCATGGGAATAGTGATATTGACAAGGCTCGAAAGTTCATTGAGAAAATTCATATTATTCATCAACAAGTTCAAGAACAACTTGAGAAGAGTAAAAGAAAATACAAGGGGAGGCATGACAAACATAGAGTTGATCACAAGTTTCAAGAAGGAGATGAATTATGGTTGCACATAAGCAAAGAAAGGATGTAAGGAGAAGGTAAAAATCTCAATCCTATTAGTTATGGTCCATTCAAGTTTATTAAACAAGTTGGAAATAATGAATTTCAACTTGACTTGCCTTCATATATGAAAATGTATTCTGTTGTCAATGTGGAAAATTTATGTTTGTATTAGCCTCCTTTGATTGATGATCAAGGGAGTGATATTCAGTTTCCATCAATAGAATATTTCTCGGTAGAATTTCTGGACGAGCTCAAGGAGGATTCCATCCTTGACAAGAGGACATGCACTTCTATGAGGGGAAGTGTTGATTATCTTCGGATTGGGCTCAAGGGCAACAAACCAAGTAAGGCAACATGGATGTAAGTGGAAAAGGTGAGGGAGTTGTACCCTCATCTTCTGAACAGGTGATTAAAGTATTTTTGGGTCCAAAAGCTTCCTGATGGGGAGATGTGATAAGGAGAACATGTGTTATGCTCAAAACTTAAAGTGCTCGAAATAGGTCTAAACCTGAGCGACCGGAAAGGTCTCGTCGTTGCGATTCCGGTGCCATGAACGGTTCGAAAAACTGATGTCGTATGAGGAAGATATCGCGTTCTGTCCATTTCCCAAACCAAAAAAAAATTGTGACTAGATGCCCAGTCAGCATGCAGGTACAGTTGGCAAGCATATTCTAGGGAATATTCCCTTTTATCCAACAAACCATATCGCACCATGTGGCATGATGTGGGCCATTGATTTTTGGTGGTACAAAGGTTTGTTTTAGCCATTGGATGGTTTTGTGTGTGGACCATCGGATTAGTGACACGTGGCAAGCCCAGAGGCCGCCGCGTGTCCTCAGGATGGCGTATTAAAATTTATTTGGAGGCTATAGGAATCGAACTAGAGACCTCGGGCGTGTAGGCGACTTGACCAGTCCGCCTATGGGGTGTTTCTTACCCTATAGGGCCTCCGCATTGTAATAACGTGTTATAGTTTTTCATATGGGGGAGGGGACCGCCAGTGGTCCCAATCCCCTGGTGGCCTTGAAGCAATGGTCACATGGTGTTCCAACCCAACAACAAACATTATGTCAAACCGTAGTAATAACCTTAACATCAGCGATTAATGAATGTGATTACATGTTATCCATAGGGTTGACTCCAAGGTTTATGCTGACAGTTATACAACCGCCGAACCGTAGCATTAACGTTAAAGCCATCACATGCACGGTATGGAGATTGCTATCACAACGATTTCAACAACGGTTTGTGTAATGTTGCCAACGCTTCAGGTTCCGCCCACCTTATTGCAGAGTTCAACTGCTAGACTGTGGAGTTAACAGTGGGGGTTGGTATGTGACCACCCCACCTCCAGAATGTTTTATGTTTATCCAATTGGTCATTTTGGTGGAGATTATAGAGTCGAACCTAAATTTAGGGTTTTCATTAAATTAAACTCCAGTTAAGTACTTGTCTCCACTTTTAGTGGAGATTTTCTAGTTGTCAGGGAAAAATGCATTAGGAGGTAAATTTTTGACCAATTGTGGTGAAACGAGAGTCTACCTAGACTAATTTGAGCATTCTGGAGCCATTGGTGCAGAGAAAAAAACCACTCGAGTCCTATAAACACATGTAATTTACAATTTTGAGCATAATGACAAAGAGGGACATGACATTGGGAGCTGGACCAACAGATGTAGCCCAAGAGGGGTGAACTACTTCATCATGCCTATGATGTAAAACTTATGTGTGATTGTATTTCTCTATTATACACTGTTGTTCAATGTTTTTAAGGCTTATTTTCATGCTTAAAGTTCACTAATTCATCTATATTTCATCGTTAAAACTCTCATTCCTTAAGAAAACATATGGAGACAAATTGTACATGTTTATATTACTGAAAGGACACTTAGCACAACAGAACTAATACACTCCTTTCATATTAGATACATCATTGATTTAAGTGGCCAGTGTTTTGTATTCCCCATATTTATTAACAAATTTCTCTGCAAATGTATCCCAATTATTTATTGATCCAACATGTAGAGAAAAATACCAATACACAAGTGATCCTTCAAATGTGTAAGGGAAAAGCCTACAAATGACATCCTCCTCAGGGAATCCATTAAGATTGATGGCCAACATAAAATTATGGAGATGTTCATCTGTCAGAAGACCATCATCTAGGGTGTATTTTGGAAATCATCTCCCTAGATGTTTTGGAAGAGGATATAAAAGAGGGTTCATAGCTACAACTTTTGGGTTGTTCCAAGGTCTACCTGCTATTCTAGGATTTATAACAAGACCTGTGGTGGAATAGCTATACCCAGAAGGAGATGCACTTGATGAAAGGGAATTTGAAATAATAGTAGATAATGATGCTCTTGTAAAAATACTAACAATAGTAATACATTTTAGTTGGATGGAAACATAGATGGTGGATGAGACTGGTGAGGTAGTATATGTATGAGTGAAAGAGGATAAATCATGGTAGGAAGGTAATAAAGAAAAATAGTACAGGTTGTGATGAAATTAATGGGATATTAAGAGTAAGATGAGGCGAAGACGGTGTGATATTCTCACTAGTAGCTGAATCAAAGCCAACAATGGGTATTTACTTATGATGAGATTATAAAGGAATTCAAAAGGTTTGATCCCTAATTTTTTTCTCTTTGCTCTCGTCAGAACTCTATAATATTTTAAAGATGATGTGATGTTGTCTTTATAAGGTTCAAGTATATCAACCTGCTCTTCAAAAATTGAAAACTCTTCAAGTTTATGAATAATGGTTTAGATTTTTAGAAAGCTCAATAGGTTGAGTAGGAAGAGGAGTATTTACTAAAGGATCACTAGTAAATATTCTTACAGGGCTAGGATATTTATGAGATGGTTGTGTAACTTCCAATCCAGGATGTGGAGAATGAGAAGGGGATATAGAAGTTGAAGGTGAGGGTTGGGACATAGATTGACTCTTAAAATGACTACCTAATTTAATATTTGTCCTTTTTTCCATTCTAAGTTTGATGACCCTATTTCTAATGCCAAAAATGTTGATGACCAAAACTAACTGCATCAACATTTTGGAAGCCACCTGGTTAGAGCCAAAAATCAAATACTTTTCCGTTGAAGCTAGTGGTTATGACTGGTATTTTGGGTCCAGTTACCTATGGAAAAATAATTGTGTATGGATGGAATGGATGGAATGTTGGGTGTGGAGCCTGATTATCTTCCTGATTTAGAGGTCTTTGTTTCAGCTAGATGTATACCCCATGAAGGTTGAATATTATAATTTTGAAGTCATTCTAGGCCGTTCATTAGGTAAATGATATGACGGTAGAATTCATGTTTAATTTAGGGTTTTTTTACCTAGAAGAAAACCCATCAGTTTATATGAGGAAATTTTACTGCAACTATGTATTATGTGTGTATTCTAAGGGAGAAAGAGAGAGGGGACTGTGTGAGAGTGAAGAGGAAACTATAATGGATCTGCTATAGGTTGTATCTCTTCATTTTATTGGATAATATAAAAGGAAGGACTGGATGTTTCTTTGTGGACGTAGCCCAAATTGGGTGAATCACGTATATATATGTCTCTATTGTTTTCCGTGTTTTCTATTTTTGTGTTTTTGCAATATTTTATGTGTTCAATTTCTCTGTAATATATAATTTTCTAACAAATAGTATCATAATTGAAGGTAAATTTGGATGAGAGATTCACAGGAAAGAAGGGTTCCTGGTTTGGTTGGGAGCAATGGTAGAATATGGTAGGTTTAGGATAGAGAGATTTAACGACCAAAACTACCAGTTGTGGAAGATGCAGATGGAAGATTATCTGTATCAAAAAGATATGTGCCTACCATTGAGCATAAATAAAAAGAAGCTGACGAGTATGACAAACAAAAAATGGGAGATTCTCAGCAGAAAGGCACTTGGAACAATCCGGATGTGCCTGTCAGCGTCAGTAGCCTTTAACATTTTAAAGGAAATAAAAACAGAGGGCTTAATGAAAACATTGGCCACACTATATGAAAAACCCTTAGATTCAAATAAGGTATTTCTTATGAAGCGTTTATTTAATATGAAGATGTCAAAAGGTGGATCTGCTACTGATCATTAAATTAATTTAATACAATTACCAACCAGTTAAGTTCTATAGGGGTAAATTTTGATGATGAAATTAGGGATCTATTATTTTTGTGCTCATTTACAAAAAATTGGAATGGTTTAGTTATGGCCATTAGTAACTATGTCTCTGGATCTAGTACTTTAAAGTTTGAAGATGTTGTCAGTGCCATCCTTAGCGAGGAAATGCGACGAAAAAGCTCCAGTGAGACATCAGGTAATGTTTTAACTGCAGAGACTAGGGGAAGATAAATGGAAAGAGGAAAGAGCCCAGGATATTGCATTAACTCAAGGAAAGGCATATGCAATTTTAGATTGGGGATAGTGTGCTGGAAATGTGGGAAGAAAGGACACCTGAATAAATGTTGTAAGTCTCAGAAGGGAAAAGAAGGATACACACAACAATAAAACAATCATGAAGTGAATGTGACAGGTAATGCGTTGCAAGATGATTTAATTACTTCATTATAAAATGTTGTTGATGTCTGGGTGGTATATTTAGGTGCCTCTTTCCATGCCACACCTGATAGGAAACATTTTCATGACTATGTTCAAGGATATTTTGGATAGGTTCATATGGGTGATGATAAACCCTCAAAAATCATTGGAATGGGTAACGTTTTATAAAACAGTAGAATGGAAACCAATGGATATTAAAGGAGGTAAGGCATGTTCCAAATTTGAATAAAAAGATGATTTCAACAGGGCAATTGGGAGGTGAAGGATGTGTAACTACATTTACATATAAAAATTGGAAGGTCACTAAAGTATCCCTGGTAATATCAAAAGGAGAAAAGGTTGGTCCATAATATTTATGTAATGGTATTTCTAATTCTATTAATGCTTTAACCTCCACAGGAACATATACAACATTATGGAATCATAGGCCCGGGCACATGAGTGAGAAGGGGATGCAGTTTCTTCACTCAAGAAATTTGTTGCTAGGTTTGAAGCATGTTTATTTGGATTTCTGTGAGAATTGTGTTTATGGAAAACAAAAGAGTCATATTTCTTAGAGTTGGAAAAGAAAATAAAAGAAAAAATTTAGAGCTTGTGCATACAGATGTATGGAGACTTGCTTAGGTATCATCTCTTGGTGGATCTCGCTATTATGTTACTTTTATTGATGATGCAACCAAGAAAATCTAAATTTATTGTATTAGGAATAAATATGTTGTATTTGATACTTTCAAGAAATGGAGTGCTTTGGTTGAGACTGAGATAGGAAATAAGTTGAACTATCTCAGATCATACAATGTGTTAGCCACCTATAAAATTTGTTAGATCAAATGGTGGCTAAATCATTTTTTGAAGCCTTCAAGAAACAATTTTATTTCCAAAATTGCTAGTTTTTGAAGTCTTATGAAGATGACTTATCCTTGAGTTAATCTTCACTGATGATTCCCTCTCAATTCTGAAAATCTACTGTTTTCCTGAAGAAAAGATTGTTGCAAAAAACCCATTTTTCCTTCATTTTTACCCCTTCTTCCACTCAAAATTAACCTCCTTTTTATCCCCTTTTACCTCATGAAATTCCTCTATTTTCCCTCATTTCCCTTCTTCCCTTCATAAAAACACCTTTTATAAGGTTTAAAAATCCTTTTTAAACCTTACTGAAACCCTCAAAACCCTTTGAAAATCCTTGAAAAATCATAAAAAACCCCCTTTTATATTATAGGCTTAAGCCCCTTTTGGCTAAGTCCTAAACCACTTCCCCACCATATAACCCGCGCCTAGGACCAAGAGTTAAAGTCCCAAGCGCTAATCGCAATCGGAGTTGTGCGATGGACGCATTTCTTTATTTAAAGGAAAGGCCCTGAAGCGATTGACTCCTTTTTTATAACTCTCGATTCATTGTCTTTTACATATAACCCTAAGCCCCGCAATCGGGTGCTAAACACCATATAAACCCCTCCCCGAAATAAATTTCCCTGTGTATTTTGTAAAAATCTGATTTTCTTATGTTTCAAAGAGTCCCGACGGTTTATTGGTTAAAGTGAATCCCGACCGTTGATTTAAACCAATCAAACGATCATCGAAATCTCGCATCGGAGATTTCATTGGATGCGTTTGAATATTTTATTTCCCCCTCCCGATTGGCGATCTTCCGATGGCTTCCCAACCGTTGATATTCCCCACCAGGCCCAGATCCGATGGCCCTCATCACTCTGCTCACAAGCCCATCCCTTCGCCTTTGGACCTCCGATTCATTCCTAACCATAGATCTATCCAAAGATCTAATGGTCCACATACAATCACATCGGCGCTTTTGATTCCCTTTTCCCAGCCGATCGCGATCTTCTGATTGCATTTGGACCATCCATGCACTATGATCTGATGGTCCAGATCAATCCTTACCACCCTTTGATAAAATTCATGAAACCCCGCTTTATAAAGTTCTTCGGCAAATCTCCGCCGTTGATATCTGTAAATCAACGATCTACAATCACCCATTCTCCGCCCAACCCTGCCTCATATGTTATTTCATTAGCCCCAAGATTGAATCTAGGCTGCCCATATTGAAGATCCAATGGTCCAAATTCAACCCGAAAGGCCCAACTCCTTTGGGACCTACCGCCCCCATGATTAATCCTGACCGTTCATTCCTATGATCTGATGGTCTAGATCAATACAACCTTGGCTCCGCCCCACCTGTTATCACCTGAGCATCTATTATCCATCGCACTCTCTCCATGACCGTCTAATCTTAGACCCTAGATTTGATGGCCGACGCGCAGTTTCACATGATTTTTAGCCCGAAGGTTAATGATCCAAAATTACGCGATGAAGGTGGTTTTAAAAGGCCACATGTCGGCCAGTAACGCATATCGCGTTCAAAAAGTTAAAACCTCCTATCTCCCTTTTTGTTGCGTGAAACAGGCAGTTTCTTCAGCCGAAACCATCTTTCCATTTCCCATTTCATTTTCCCGAAATAGATCTCCGCCATTGATCTCTGAGATCTAACGGTTCGCATTCAATCTCGCTTGCGTTCATAGCCCTCCACCCATCCTCCAAGGGACTTCTTTAATCATTCTCAGCAATCGATCTCTGTGGCCGATCTCATCCTACGGCCCAGGTTATTTCTGAAATCCCAATTTAATTTTAAACCCTTATTTCCTCTGCCAAAGGTTTTCGACCTCTTTTCTTTATAATTTCTTCTATTTCATTAAAAGGTGGCCCCTCCGTATTATATATTCACGATTGATCTCAACCGTTGATCTCTGCGGATCAACAGTTCTGACTTAATCTCCCCACCGTTTATCCAACCGCCTCCCATCTGACCCCCGCAAAGCAATCCTCACCATTGGATGTTTTCATTCAATGGCTGCGATCTAACCTTAGCCTATGAAGTAGTTGAAGCCATCCCCACAGGATTTTCTTAATTATTCTTTGTTTGTACAGGTTTTAACAATTTTTCAATTGTTTTAAAGAAAATTGAAGGCCGCAGATGACGATCCCCCAGGCCTTTATTCATCAAGAATATCATTCTTTCGGGGTTCCATATAATGTTTTATTCAGTGCCTCATGAGCACTGATGCCATTTTAAAACCCTCTGCGCGCCTACACATCAACAAGACACAGAAAAGCTTAATCAAATAGAGAGTATCAATGTTAAAAAATCTAGTCATAGCAGAGATGAAGAATTAAAGATGGTTTACACAGTTTTGACGGATTACGGCCTAAATCAATTATCTAAAATCCTACTCCACTCAATTAAATGCAGTTTGAAGAACAAAAGATAGAATTTAGGCCTAATTATGCCTAACACACAGATCAGAAACAAATTAACAGTGTTTGAAGAAAGACAATAAATATCTAACAGTCCGAGAAAGCCTCCACTGCCACATCAGAGGCTAATTGAATCCTCGCTAGCTACTAAAAGACACCTGCAGCCTCAAAGCATTCAAAAGAGGCATAGTTATTTCCAGAACATAAGATATTAGCATAAAGATAGTTGAACAATTATTTCAAATCAAGGAAACTAATGTAAACTGTCAGCAGAGTTATTACAAGGATAAGAAATAGCCTTAAAGTCAAATATTTTAATCTACTAAGCCTCGAAAGCCAAACAGAGTTATGAAACAGAGATATAGATCGAATGTTTTTCTGCCTTATGCCTTGCATGGTTTTCAAGGCAGAGAATTTCATTAACTATAAAATTAATGATACTTGAACCCTAGAAATATTTCCACCTCCTCATTTTCCTATAAAATCTTATTGAGGAGCACATTGTAAAGGGTTGGTTGCAGAACTTTGATGTAATACTTGTGCTCGAAACTTTCTACGTGTAAATAGTGTTCAAAGGCTCTTGAAGCTCTGTTTGTGATCAAATAAGTTAGGCTGAGAAGAGAAGATGATTGCTGTACTGAAACATTGGACTTGAAGTTTGTAACTGGATTGACATCAATATACAAGTTGATTCTTGGGATCCTGGTCTATATCACTGATGAAGTGCTTCTTTCTGTGTTATTTTTTTCCTTTCATGTATGCCATTTTGTCCATTTATTCTCTAATAAAGAACAGCAAGCATAGAGTTAGGATTTACTGTTTACAGTACCCTTCTCTGACTGATAAGCTTTATCTCAATGTTTTCCTCCAAATTGTGTGTTTAAGAATGACTTAAGTTAAGTGTAAACATTATCAAGGAATGTTGGTTTTCCCCTGTCTTGATGTGCAAAACCTGAAAGGAAGTTCTTGAATGTTATTTTCATTATGTACTCAGTAGTGTTAGACTAGGAAAGTTTATGGTTTGCCCTGTCTTCTAGTTCTTTCTTCAAAGGTAATTCTGAAAGTTTCCCTAAGAGTATGCTGAAAGCAGTTTAGATTTAAAAGTATCTTATCTAATCTTAGGCAGCACTTTGTTGTTCTTATCTGTTTTCATCCCTTCTGAAAGTAATTATGTGAATTACTGGATTGTTTGTCTAATGAGTTAACTTTAATACAATATTGTCCGAAGAAGTCTATGGTTAGCCCTGTCCTTTGGTTGGTTTTAAACAATTACTTAAAAGGCTTTTCTTGTTTGGAAAGACTAATGAATCCTAGTTGAAATTATTGTCTTTTTCCAACCCTTCAACACTTTTATTGTTCCATTCCATCATTTTATCTAAGAGATCTTGTGATATAGATGACTTGCCCCTTGGACAACTCTTGAAATTGTTGCACAATTAAACCCTTTTATGACTCCATAGACTAATGGATTAAAAACCAGTGTCATATCTATCCTATCAGCCAAATCTTGTTTTGATTTCTTATACTTTCACCCCTTTGAAACTCTTTCATTTTAGGACTTTCCACTTAACTAAAAATCATGCTCAACCATCCAAAACCAAACAAAAACCCTTGCTCTTAATAAATAGCCTAATATCACACATAAAAGCCTTAAAGATAAATCAATATTTGCACTTATAAGAGAGATCCCTCTCTGGATTCAGGAGGGCTAGATCCTAGAATCCCAAGGTGGTTCAAGTGTTGTCTCTGTAGTTTTAGTCTCACCAATCTGCTAAAATTATAGAGACCTAACACAATGGAGGTGAATATTGCAACAACGAGTTTGATAAGTATTGTTCATAGCATGGAATTTGCAGAGAGAATATAGTTCCAGGAACACCACAGGAAAATGGTGTGTCAGATGTTAGGGTCCCGTGATTCGGCCGATTGGGAAGCCAAATGATAGTGTAACATCAAACCAAGCTTTGGAGCCCAAGGACCTAGCCTTCCTGGACTCAGAGAGGGCTCTCTCTATATGTGTGAGGGATATCTGTGTGTTTGCTTATGGTGTTATGATTTTAGGCTAGTTATGAAGTAAGTTTTTTTGGTTTTAGTTTTTTAGGTTGTGAGGGATGAAACTGATCAAAGATATAAAATAGATAACAAGATGTTAGATTAACTGGGCTATGGGGTCAAAAGGTCAAGAAAGCTATTAGATGACGATACAAGGCTGTTGAAGGGCCGATTTGATTCAAGGTAGAAAGGATCTTTGGGTAAAATGGAGTAAATGGACATCAAGTTTGTGAACAACAAATAGTTTCAAGCATCACTGGTTCAATAGATAACATAAACATGGTAGGGCAAACCATTAATCATGCAAAATGTAACTATAAACTAATCAATACATAGAAACAAACATTCAAGCCATGCATAGAAGTATAAGACCCTCTAACACCAGGAAGTAATGCTGGGACTTTGGAAAACACTTAAGAGGAACAAACAACTTAACTATGCCAAAACGCCTAAACAACGTACTTCAAGTTATTGGGCACTTTGAAAACAAGATTGCATAGTCTTAGGCAAAGGGCAAGATCAGAACAAGACCTCCTTGGTTCAACAAATGATAATCTAATTAGTCAAAGAGAAATTTCATGGATGGAACTATAGCTAGCCATAGGTAAGCAGGGCATACTGTAAGTAATACTTAGCATGTATAGAACTATGAATGAAACAAGCAACAATATCCTCAAGTTGTTAAAGAGCAGTTAAGAATTCTTTAATGCAACTAAGGAAGAAGAAAACATGAAAGCTATGAAGATTCAGGAAATTTGAGGTGCCTCCATGGGAATATCTCAAATTTGTTCTCTACTGATCTACATAAAGCAAGAAACATGTATTAATGAATGAAAACTAGAAGACAACAACAAAGCAAGAGACACTATACCATTCTACCAAGTCATGGAATCCAACAACAATCCTTATTCATTCATCCAAGAGCATCCTAAAGGCAATCCAAAAGCATAAGACAAGTATTTCCTACAAAGCTTATATGACCATATATTGCTTCTCTTCTCAAGTTCAGCCTTGTTTTACAATGAAAGCCTTTGGAATATATAGGCCAAAGTGAGGAAAACCTCATGGTTCAACTTGCCATCCGATTGGCCTAGTCAAAATATCTAAATTTGTCCTTGAGGCTTTGCAAAGCCCAAGTCACAAAAATATCTCATAAAATATCTAAAAAATGCTAAAAAAGGGAATTTAATTGACTTTTCATAACTTCTCATGTGTAAAAATAGCTAAACGCACATGAGGAAATATCAGTTTTTAAAGGTTCAAAAATTACAAAAATATTCAAAAATTACATCAGAAAAAGGTCCCCTGACTTGCCGGCAACATTTGGCAGCCTTCTCGATGTCAAAACAAGGCTCATGATAGCTCGTTGGAAAGCCTTGAGTGTCTAATTTTTGGAGCAACAAAAATTTTTCCAATCTGATACCTAGAAGTCCTCCAAAATTGCACCTGTGTGTAAAAAACCAAAAATTATAGTCTGCTGATAGACTGGGCAGAGTGTGCAAAAAGCGAGCATTTTTCGCCATTTCAGGGAAGAAAATGATCTCCAAATGTTCTGAAAATCGCTGAGGGTGTGATCATGAAATTATGGCATCCAATGATACCATTATCTTCCTTTGACAAATCCCCAAAATGAAATGGCGAATTTCATGAGTTTTGACAAAAAACTCAAAAATGCCAAAAAACCAAAACATGTCAAAATGCGCCCAAAATTGGTGAGTATGACCCTCAAGGGTCCCTATCAACATGCTATGAAACAGAAGCCAAAATTTCAAGTCCTGATATGTCTTTCTTCCCTTTCCATGCTGGGCGCTTCCCTTTAGCCTCCTTTAGTTTCTCTTGGGCAGCCTTTAACTTGCGACGGGCAAACTGATCTAAATTTTTGTAATGCCTCGTCATTCTCCTTTGCAGCTCTAAATCCCTATTTGCCTTCTCAAGTTTCCTCTCCAAATGTTCATTGGATCTTTCTAGCCATGCCTCCTTATTATTTTCAATCTCTTACTCAAGCAGTGTAGTGAAGGGAGTGGATTGGAGAAGGGCTTGCTCTTCTTCCTTTTGCTTTTCAAGGGCTATTTTAAGCCCTATGGTTCTAGGCCTTCTCCGCCTAGGCTGGTCTTCCTCTTCATCTTCATCAAAATCACCTATGAGCTCATCTATCCTTGCTTGGGCTTTGGCGGCCTCTTTCTTGTACTTGATTGTTCGTGTCTCATAGACAGCCATATGGGCACTCATTTGGCTGTTTTGGATCTGCAAGAATTGATTGAAGTTCCTTGCCAGATGAAGTTCATTCTCCAATGCATCAATTTGGCCCTCTCTATGGATTAGGAGGTTTTCTAGAATCCAAGCCTCGTGGTCACTGTCGTCACTGGGATGACATCCAATGCACCTCCATGCTCATGACCTTCCCCTATCTTGCCTTTTCCTTTGCCCTTGAAAGCTAGTCTTGCGCTCTTCCTCCTAGGCAAGTCAGTGATAGGTTTCTTTGGCAACTTTCTTTTGCTATGGAGAGTTCTTGTCACATTTGGAGTGACAACCTTGGGCACCTGCTTTCTTGCTGTCTTAGGCTTGACCTTTTCAGGAGAGGAAGGCATGATTCCTTTGCCTTTGTCATCTTGCTTATCATCCTTTTGAATTTTCTCTTCTTCTTGAGGCTACTGTGTGTCTTGAGGAGGTTGTTGTACATCATGAGGAGAATGCTGTGTATCTTCTGCAAGCTGCTCCTGCTCCTCAATATCATGTTGCTCAAACTGCTGCCCTTGATCATCAATACCAAGTTGTTGTTCTGCCTCAATTTCATGTTCATTTTGTGGTTCAACCTGCTGCCCTTGATCATCAAGATCATGCTGCTGCCCTTCCTCTTGTTCCTGCTATTCATCACCACTTAGTTGCTGCCGTTCAGCACTCTCCTCCTCTTGCTCCTGCTGACCTTCACTATTGTCATGCTGCTGCCCCTCATCTTCAGTTTTTTGTTGTTCATCCCTTTCTTCATGCTCATGCCCTTCCTCTTCTTGCTGTCCACTTCCCTCTCCTTCTCGATGCTCCTTTGACTATTCTGTAGTGAATTTGAGCTTTCTAGGAGTAGGTCTGCTAGAGGAAGGCGAGGGGCGATGAGTAGGAGATGTGGGGGATGTATGGACCGGAGGGACAGTGGAGAAATCCGGGTGACTGATGAAAACATCCCAAGAAACCTCTTTCTTCTCAAGCTGGTGAAGGATGATGATTTTAATGAGGGAGTGATGGAATAGAGAGGCTACTTGCTGTGATGGAGGCTTTTTCTGGACAGAGGAGGCCATTTTCTCAATACTTTTGCACAAGAAGTAAGGAAGATTGAACTGCTTGGTTCTTGTGAAGTGCATCAACAGTCGGATGTGGTATGCATAAACTCGGGAGAATCTCCCCTCACAAGTGAAATACTTCATTATAATCTTCATAAGAGGAGCATAGCTGGCTAGAAGATGAGAGAAAGGGAAAATAGCAGTGCATGCTTCTCTGTGCTCGGGCTTGAGGAAGGTTTTGTAGTCATCCAAGTCTAAATAGGCTTGCCTGAACCATTTCTCACCAATGTATGGGATTTTAGTCGCCTTGGATATGGATCTCGGGGAGAACTTGAAATCAAGGCCTGCCACTTGAAAATGTTTGTCTTTGAACCTCAAGGCGCACAAATGTGTTAAAGGCGAGAAGCTTTTCACTTCTTGTACCCTCTGGCAGAAATCCAAACACCCCACCTCATGAAAATTGAAAAGGATAGATGGGTGTGCATTGACCTCCTTGGTAGAAATTGACTCATACCTCTTGTGTAACCCACTTCTGCTATCTTTCCTAGGAGGCATCTTGACCTAGATGTGCTTTTGAAACACCAAATTACTTCAAAGTTTTTTGAAATGCCTTCTTTAAACCAAACTCTGTCTCAGCCTGTCACTTCACTGTTTGATAAGGAAACAGTGGTTTTGAGTGTAGTGTGAAATGCCCTCCTTTGATATAAGACCCTGTTTCTTCAAAATTCTACCTTTCCCAACCTTTGTATATCAATCAACCAATATTCACAATGAAAACACAGTAAACAAGGATAAAGACAGTCAAAATGACCTTCTTGTGTTTGTAGTAAGAGTACCCTGTCTACTGGTGTTTTTGAGGTAATAAGACAACCTTGTCTTTTTAGAGGAAGGAAAAACCAAAAGCCTTTATAATTCAAAAACACTGCTCTCTTCTTGGTATGCAACTCAACCAATCAATTCAACACCATAAATACAGTCAACCAGAGGGTATACACACAGTTAGAATTTAGTGTTCATATGACAAGGTGGCAGAGCTTGAAAATTTTCTGAGGTGTTAAAAAAGGTCTGTAGGAGTTTTAAACAATCAAGGCTCTTCTTTAACCAAAATACTGCTCCCTTCTGGTATACTTTTCAACAAATATATTCAACACTATTTCTCAGTCAAACAAGGTGTATATTCAGTCAACAATCACCGCTTATAGGACAGGGTGATGGATCTTAACATGTTTTTTTATGTGGTAGCAAAGGTTTTGCAGCAGTCAAACACCAACAAACTTCCTTTCAAACAAAATATTTTCCCTCTTTACTTTACTGCTCTTTGCACACAGTTTGACAAAAGACACCTCCGAATGCAATGGTGGCCTTATTGACTCTGCTCTATGAGAATGAAAACCAAACACTGCCTTTTATCTTTTAACATAAGGAGGAGAGTTTTGAGGGTCAGGGAATGCTCATATAATGTCCACTGTCTTTGCACACTGACC
This sequence comes from Pinus albicaulis, assembly GCA_034641835.2. Lineage (NCBI taxonomy): Eukaryota > Viridiplantae > Streptophyta > Pinopsida > Pinales > Pinaceae > Pinus > Pinus albicaulis. The sequence goes on from CM076570.1 coordinate 1,321,058,689, forward strand.
TACTGTTTCAACTCCCTTTTTCTTTTTTTTAAAACCTTGTGCTCTTTCCTTCAAGACTGTTTCACTTCCCCACTTGTTTTGAGAGTGGTTCAATGTCCTTTTCTTATCAACAGAACTCTTCAAGTTTTAATGTTCTGCTTCTACTAATGGAAAACACAACAATTTCGTTTCTTTACACAAAAGTCAAACCTATGGTTTAAACTATGATTTTAACCCTTTCAACACTTAACAGCTTTTGAAAAACTTTAAGGGAGGTAGCAGAAATACCTTGAGACATAGATGATGATGTTTCTTAAGGTGTTTGATTTTCTTCAAGAGTTGTTTGGAGGCATCCCGAGCATTGGATTTGTGCGCAACACTTTTGTGGAGAAGAACTCCGCACAAAACATGGTTGGGTGGCCTTTTCGGGCCCTTGTGACTAGAAGCCACAGGCGCGCCGTGTAGCCTTGTGGCCCTTTGTAATTTCTGCGCACAGGAGCGCCGCGCGGTTTAAACACCTTTAAAACTCTAAAAACTGGTTCAAAACCTCTCTCTGGCCTCGTGAACTTCAAAGGGATGCTTTGCTCGGGCTTTGAGTTTGCATAATGATTTTGCAACGGTCTTTCGTCCCTTTGAACGCAAGGCAACCAACTTTTATTGAAATGAATATGTGAGGGTTTGGAAAACACCTTTTTTTCAAAACCATTGCCTTTGTCTAATTAAAACAAAGCAAATGAATTTGAATGTGTTAATAAGGATCTACATTTGAACACTGTTGGAAAAAAAGGGCTGTGTATTCCACTCGAATAGTATCAATGGTTATGACTCTTTCCAAGGGTCAATTCTACTTATTGCATTTTACATATTTGAAAAGTGCCTTCTGTCACTGCTGTTTCTCTGCCGTCATTTTTAACATAGAAGCTACACTATGATTAATACACCAATGATTTATGGACCATATTTTTCCACTGTTAACACCTTTGGTGACATCTTAACATGGAAAATTCACTCAAGATTTGTTAAAAAGCATTAAAACTGCTTTGTCATTTTGCAAGGAAAGGGCCTGTCTTTTTCAACTTGGTTGACAAATTCTGCCTCCAGGTGTCTCATCAGCTTTTCCTCCAATCGTAGGTGCCAAAATTTAGTTGTATTCATTTAGACTTTGTCATCTTCTGTCTAAAAAGGGCGTTTTTTCTAATACCTCTCCCTTTACTCAAATTGCACTGATATGGTACCTCTGACCTTTTACAAGGAACATGCTTGTATTTGTCTTGATATTTTCTCCAGAATTTGAAAGCATGCCAAAGTCCTTCCTGTATGTTATGCACCACTGTGTTTAGTTGCAATATCTTTCTTGGGAAAAATTAAACATCACATTTCGCTTGTCAACTTGTGATAAGTGATTTGAAGGACATCCTATTATGAGTAGAGATATCAGTATCCTATTAAGTATAATCATCATTAGTTATTTAGCCTGTGCAATAACCCATCTCATCAACATTCTTCAGTTTTGTTTTGTTTGAGCTGCAGACTGTCTTTGAAAGAAATCCTGTTAGGAGATAAGCTTGACCCCTTGGATTGTAGTGGTACCCCTGCTTTCCTTTTGGTCTCTTTTCAGTACTTCTCTGTTTCAACTTTCCCTTATTATGTTTATACTTTGTCAATCAGTCAGTGAGAAAACCTAGAAATAATCACTGCCCTGGCCCACTACTAATGAATGAGGGAGGGCCCTTTTACTTGGCGAAATGTCTGATGATATTTGATGAGCATGTTTGACAAGGGTTACTCTTATGTATGATGGCAAGCAAACCAATTTGAAAACATTACTGCTTTCACCTCTACCTGCAATCATCATTTTTCTTCAGAAAACCCTATTTACTGTTTCACTGTTTATTAAAGACAAGTTTTCCTTACAATCAGATGCAACTCTTAAAACCAACTTTTGGCCATCGCCCTCTGCTTATAGATGAAGGAGGCGCTTTAACCCTCTGTTTATAGATGAAGGAGGTTCTTAGCCATGTGATGTTAACAACCCTTGACAGTGTTGTTTTTTCTTCCACTGTCCTTTCAGGCCTCGAATGGGGTTGCAAGAGCTTGATGAGAAACTCCTTGACTTGTAGATGCATCTCAGGCTCAGGATCACATTGAGAAGCAACTGTCTTCTCATGTGGCACCAAAATTGTCTTCTGAGATGCTGGTATGTTTCCTGTCCTTGAAAGATCTACCAAACATTGTAAAACACCTAAAAACAGCTTGAGATTATAGTCTATGTATTGCTGAGACTTAAGGGTGTATTAGTGGCGCGACTTAGGGCTGTAATAACTTCATTAGCAGAGGAGGAAGGTCTGTCATGACTGGTATATAGAAGATGGAGGTTTTTTGGCTCTTTGATAGTTTTCCAAGGGAGAAAAAATTAAAGCGCCACTTCCTAACTTAGGGGAGGTTGTTGGACAGATTTGGATTGTTCTTTTAGAGCTGATGGGCAGACTAGTGTGGCTGAGGCTAGGTAGGATCTTGACAATGAGGTTTCATTTTGTCATGGGAGGACTGAAAAGGTAGGAAGGGAAAAAAATTTATGGGGGTTTTCTAGATGAAAAATTGACATACGGAGATCAGATCCTAGAAAACTCAGCTAGGAATTTTAGTCATCAACAACAGGTGAAAAATACTGATGACTAACAGTGGCTCCATTTGGGGAGGGTAGCTCCTTTTCAGGAGGTGTCGAGAATCTCAGATCTTTGGCTTATGAAGACTAGTGCCTTACCCATTGGCGCAAATTTCATTCCTCTTTGATGCTACTTCTGAAAAAAAAATAGCATGATTAGCATCAATGATATTTCTACCTACCCCACTATCTTTCCTAACATTTTTTTCTTCTTTTTTGGCGCATTTGAACTAGCAGCCTTTTGACAACATATTTTTCTTTTTGTAAAATGAACCTATCTATTTCTACACTTATATTTGCTGGGAGTTCAGATTAAACTGATGAACTCCTTCATTACTATACCTACGCTAGATCAACTGTCAAGATTAAGCTGTTTGACAGGATTTTGTTCTCTAATCTAAAAAACGAACTTTAAAATATGATCAAATCAGGATTAGACAGTATGATTTTTCATGCATTTGTGGCATAAAAGACAAGCTACAAACAAATATTATTTTGCATAAAATGGAAATCTAGAAAAACAGGGCTAAGATGTACAATGTGTTTTCCATCCCTGCTTCCTTCTTTGGTTCTGTTTGGGCGTGTGGAACCAGTATCTTTTCCTAATCTACTCTCTTTGATAAGTCAATCTTACACAATGTTGACCATCTTTTTCACTCACTAACTTATCAGCAATTAAATTTAAACATGTTCAACTATGATTAGGCTAGATAGCTGAACAAGACATTTGATTACAAGTAGCGGTATTTAGACTTGCGTGCTTTCTGAAGGACTATTTTTTGGAACATGGGGCCTTTTTCCTATTTTTCAACCGCCCTCTTTTCTATCTTTTACTGTTTTTGACTTTTCTGTTTATCTATTTTTCAAATAGTGGTATATACAATGAATGAAAGTGTTTCAAACTCAAAAATCTTGGAAATGGAAAAATTTAAACATCTTATCCTCGTAAGGATCTCCTATCACTCTCGGCCCACTCAACTCCTGAAAAGAGAAATTTGGAAAGTTTTCTCTTTCTAACATGACATAGGGATTCATGCAAGAATCCCTGAACAAACTAGTATCTTCCCGTTGTACTTCTTTGTATATTTGATTTCCACTCCTTTCTTTACTATGCATCTTCCTTAAGTAATGCATATACTCTTGGTCATTTTTGAAATAAATAATGACATCGTCAAGGTATGCAAAAATGCAGAAATTCAGGAATGGAAACATGGCTTTTATGAGCATAATTTTGATATCAAGTGGTTTTGCAATTCTGAGTCTGAAACTAGAACTACCTCCAGCATATTGAAAAAAGTCTTCAAGCTGTCTACTTTGCAAGGGAATCTTTTGACTATAACCTGAAACATTATCTTGCAAAAACATATGATTAAAAGCACTTTTCATTGGTATATGATGATTTTGAGTAGAAAGAACAAAATTTATGTTATAGGGATGTGCATTAGTTTTTCTAGAATCGAAACAGACCCTATGACCAGTTATTTTATCTTTGATTATTACTGATTGGTTCAGATTGTTATATTTTCTCTTGTCGAAGTTGTTTTTTGAAGGAATTTTAGTAGCACAGTGTCTTCCTCTGTTTCCCCTGTGTGAAATGGTATTCTGCATGAGATTGCTAATTCTAGCATTTCTAAGTTTTTGGTGAAAAGACAGAATATGAGCCAATTCAAGTAACTCAGGTATATTTTGACTGCAGCTGTCATCTTTGCTCATAAGAAGTTTATCAAGCATTTTTTTCTGGATTTTGAGCTGTTATGGCTACGGTCAAAGTGTCATTTGCAGTGGAAGAGTCATATGGTGTTAAGTCTTTGAGGTATGGTAGAAACATTAAACTTCCCTACTCCTGAGTTCCAAACAGGTTTGTGATGTGTAAGTCTTCTAATGCCTTTACCCTAAAAAATTTTCTGAAGGTCACTGCTGATGTTTGGCTGAGGTTTGAGCAATTCGCTTGATAGTACATGAGGGTTTGTGCTTCTTGCTCAATTCCTATTTCAGAAGGAACATACCTACTTTCCTCAAGACACAGCTGCCTATGATCATGGTAGTTTTGAGTATCTAGTTCATCATAGAGAACTAGGGGCGGCTGATGTGGTGGGTCTAAGTTTGCCTCAGTTTCTTCTGACTGTTCTTCAATGTCCTCATCAGTATAGAGAATAAAAGAGTTCAGGTCGGAATGCACGGAATACATTGGAATGTTATCTGGTCTCTCTTGGCTACTGATCATGTATTTCATGTGTGACTCTCGATAGAGTATTCTTGTTTGGTCAAACACAGGAATGGTGGTGAAAGACAAATCCAGTTGAATGTTCCCTTGGTGCTTGGCTCCCCAAGATCTGCATAGAAGCATTTCGTACTTGGGGGGAATGTCTGCCACTACTATGTCCATGATTAGATGTTTCGCAGGTATTTGGGCCAGACTAAAACAAAGGTCTTTGATCAAACCTAGGCATTTGACTCTACTTGAATCGAATGAATACAAGTCTTTGTATGGTTTTGTGATTTCCAGGCCTAGTCTTTCCATTACAACCTTCGGCATAAGATTATGCGAGGCGCTGGAGTCTAGCATGGCATTGTGAAGGATTTGGTCGTGGATATTTAAACTGATGTAAAAGGGAAGAGTAGCTCCCTCTTGGAATTTCCCTTCTACTTTCAGACCAAACAACACTTCAGGGGTGTCATCAGCTAGATTAAGGGTGTTGGCATCACTTCCCTTATTTAGGACTTTCAACACTTGGGACTTGTAAGAGTTTTGGGTGATCAGCTCGGTAAGAGGCATGGTGATCTTTATCTTGGCGATATCGCCCTCAAAGCTAAAAGGAAGTTGAAGTTTGGACATGTTTGTTTCAGATTTTTAAACCACGACCTTCTCTATGTTCTGAGTTTTCTGGGTCTATTTTGGGATTTTGTTCGCCACAGCCACTTCGGGAATCTTTGTGGAAGTACTAGGAGTATCTGAATCAGGGTTAGTTTGGGTAATTCTATCCTTGTTTTGTTCATTTTTCCCAACTATGATTTTGTTGCTGTTGACTGCTTTCTTAAGGATGGTATCAGTGGTTTTAGCAGTGTCCGAGCTACTTCTCTTGGAGTTATCTTGATTTTTCCTGCTTCTAAGGTCATACTGCTTGTGAGCTTCTATTATGGCATTCTGGAAGTCTATGGCAGGATCGTCGGGATCTTCATAGTTGGTTTCGTCCTGATTTGGAGAGAAGAATTATTGTTCTTCTTCCATGAGATACACCTCACTCATTATCAGATCCTATGAGGTTCAAATGACTTTCATCAAATGGTTCTGTATCCCTATCATCTTCTTCCACATAATTTTCATTGAATGGTGGCCTAATTTGTTGGTCATTTTCCCTTGGTCTGTTTTGAGGTTGCTCCCTCCTAAAATTTTGGTTCCAATTTCTGATTGGAGGGTTTGGCTGATTGTCCCTAACAGGGGCCTTTTCATTTATCCTTTCCCACATTTTGGCCATGGTCTTGACTAAGTCATCTATTCTAGGATCTAGGGAAGGAGATGAAGTGGAGACCTCATCTCTATATGTGACTTTTCTTTCTGATCTAGTCCTAGCTCTTTTTTCCGCTAAGTTGGCTTATGCTTTTATGGCTATTTTTTGCATTTCCTCTAAGGTAGGGGGATCCTTGTCTCTCAGATGATATGTCATGTCTGGATCAAAACCCTTGGGGAATTTCGCTAAGGCTAAACCAAGTGGGGGTTTGAAGTGAGGTGGGAGGGCGTTATACACACTGTTGAACCTAGTGCAGTATGCCTGGACACTTTCCCCATTTTCCTGTTTTAGGTTGTTATATTCTGACATGATTTGAATAGGGTTCTTTTTGACTTCCCACCTATTTCTGAAGACTTGACATAGTTCTGGGATGTTGTGGATGCTGTTTGGAGGCAAGATTTTGAACCATGTTTTGGGTTCTCCACCCAGGCTTTGGGCGAATATTCTCATTCTGACGGTCTCGTCTTGTACTTCTAGGTATTCAAAAGCATCGCTAATCCTACTTATATGCTGTTGAGCTGTGGCAGTGTCTTCTCTGGTAAAGTGTGGGATTTTGTCTTGATATTTATTTGGGAGAGGAGCCAAAGGTAGTGGCAACACCAAAGGTGCGTACCAGGCTGCCATGACGGGAGCTAATGGATGATGTACAAGATGAGGGCTTGTGGGATGGGCTGAGGTGGTTTGAACAGTAGTGGTTTGGATAGGTGTGGCGGATGTACTTGGACTAATGACCTAGTTTTGAGCAGATATGGGATGGTATGAGCCAAAGTGATGGAGAAGCTGAAAGTCTAGGGGTGTGCAAGGTGAGGCTTCTCTATTAGGACTCTATGGCAGGTCTAGGGGTTCAAGATCGTCAAAGTTTATCTTACTATGTGACTTGATTCTGAAAAGAGTTCTTGTTGATTCTAAATCAAAAGAGGAATCTGGAAAGGTAGTAATATGTTTAGGTACTGATCTTGTTTTACGAATGGACCTATCGTTAGCTAGATTGTCAGTTTCGGAAACTTTCCACAGAATCTTCTCTGGGTCATCTACTATGATAGGGGGATTTGGGTCTGGGTGAGATCTGGTATAGATTCTTCGTGAAGCCAGATTTTGAGTCTAGAGTTTAGAGAGGGTGGTATTTGTGAAAGTTTCGGATGGATGGCCTCTCTAAGTTTATACTAAAGTGAAGGATGGTCAAAACCAAAAGAGATATATTAGTGGAGTCGCCAGGTGGGACTTTGTTGTTTTTGTGAAGATATAGCTATGGTCCACCACCAGTAACTAATCTAGAAATTTTTTTAAAGGTTTTTCTGAGTTTATGTGCAGCCTATGGTTTGTCTAAAGTATTCTAAACTTGCTTCGGCACTATGCTAGGGTGGCGAGAACAAAAAGAGTTTACTCAAAATGATTTTATGGACTGCTTGCTTGTTTAAGTATCTAAAGGACTAAAGAGTCTATAAGAGTTTGCTAGACTGTCATGTACTCGGTGTCCCACCATATCCCGCAATGTTAGTGAGCGATGGGATAGGTTGATCAGATAGTAACCTAGAGTTCGGTAGAATAGTAAGGCCTACTGGAGGCTAGTGGAGTTGCCAGGTGGAACTTGGTTATTTTGAGATGTATGTGTATGGTCCACCACCAATACTGTCAAAAACCAATCTAAGGGAGTTTTTTGTGGTTTTTTTTGAGTTTTATGTGCAGCCTAGGATGTAAGAGTGTTATAAACCTGATTCATCACTTTGCTAAGATGGTGAAACAGAGAGTTTACTCTGAATGATTCTAAAGGCTGATGGTCTAAGTTAAATGTTGAAGGACTAAAGAGTCTATAAGAGTTCACTAGACTGTCATGTACTCAGGGTCCCACCGTGATCGCCATTATGTTAGTGAGTGGTGGGATAAGTCAATCAAATAGTATTCTTAAGGCTAGTTAAGGTCTAGTGAATCTAAGTTTGTTTAATACTCAGAGTCCCACCGTGATCGCCATTATGTTAGTGAGCGGTGGGATAAGTCAATCAGATAGTATTCTTAAGGCTGCTGGAAATTTTTAGGGAAACTAAGTTTGTTTAATACTCAGGGTCCCACCGTGATCGCCATTATGTTAGGGTCCCGTGATTCGGTCGATTGGGAAGCCAAATGATAGTGTAACATCAAACCAAGCTTTGGAGCCCAAGGACCTAGCCTTCCTGGACTCAGAGAGGGCTCTCTCTATAAGTGTAAGGGATATCTGTGTGTTTGCTTATTGTGCTCTGATTTTAGGCTAGCTATGAAGTAATTTTTTTGGTTTTTTAAGTTGTGAGGGATGAAACTGATCAAAGATATAAAATAGGTAACAAGCTGTTAGATTAACTGGGCTATGGGGTCAAAAGGTCAAGAAAGCTATTAGATGACGATACAAGGCTGTTGAAGGGCCGATTTGATTCAAGGTAGAAAGGATCTTTGGGCAAAATGGAGTAAATGAACATCAAGTTTGTGAAAAACAAAGAGTTTCAAGCATAACTAGTTCAATAGATAACATAAACATGGTAGGGAAAACCATTAATCATGCAAAATGTAACTACAAGCTAATCAATACATAGAAATAAACATTCAAGCCATGCATAGAAGTATAAGACCCTCTAACTTTGGGAAATGGCTATCAGACTTTGGGGAAAACACTTAAGGAAGACAAAAAACTTAACTTACTATGCTGAAACGCCTAAACACAGTACTTCAAGTTATTGGGCACTTTGAACAACAAGATTTGCATAATTTTAAGCAAAGGGCTAGATCGAAACTAGGCCTCCTTGGTTCAACAAGATGATAATCTAATCAGTCAAAGAGAAATTTCATGGATGGAACTATAGCTAGCCATAGGTAAGCAGGGCGTACCGTAAGTCATACTTAGCATGTATAGAACTATGAATGAAACAAGCAACAATATCCTTAAGTTGTTAAAGAGCAGTTAAGAATTCTTTAATGCAACTAAGGAAGAAGAAAACATGAAAGCTATGAAGATTCAGGAAATTTGAGGTGCCTCCATGGGCATATCTCAAATTTGTTCTCTACTGATCTATAGCAAGCAAGAAACATGTATTAATGAATGAAAACTAGAAGACAACAACAAAGCAAGAGACACTATACCATTCTACCAAGTCATGTAATCCAACAACAATCCTTCTTCATTCATCCAAGAGCATCCAAGAGGCAATCCAAAAGCATAAGACAAGTATTTATTCCAAAGCATATATGACCATGTATTGCTTCTCTTCTCAAGTTCAGCCTTGTTTTACAATGAAAGCCTTTGGAATATATAGGCTCAAGTGAGGAAAACCTCATGGTTCAACTTGCCATCCTATTGGCCTAGTCAAAATATCTAATCTTGTCCTTGAGGCTTTGCAAAGCCCAAGGCACAAAATATCTCACAAAATATCTAAAAAATGCTAAAAAAGGGAATTAAATTGACTTTACACAACTTCTCATGTGCAAAAATAGCTAAACGCACATTTGGAAAAAGCCATTTTTAAAGGTTCAAAAATTACAAAAATATCCAAAATTTATATCAGCAAAAGGTCCCTTGACTTGCCGGCAACATTTGGTAGCCTTCCTGATGTCGAAACGAGGCTCATGATAGCTCGTTGGAAAGCTATGAGTGTCTAATTTCTAGAAAAACTAAAATTTTCCCAATCTGATGCTTGGAAGTCCTCCAAAACTGAACCTGTGTGTAAAAAACCAGAATTTAAACCTTGCTGATAAACGGGGCAAAATGTTGAAAAAACGAGTGTTTTTCGCCATTTCGAGGGAGAAAATGATCTCCAAATGTCCTGAAAATCACTAAGAGTATGCTCCTAAAATTATGGCATCCAATGATACCATTATCCTCCATTTACGAATCCCCAAAATGAAATGGCGAATTTCATGAATTTTGACCAAAAACTCAAAAATGCCAAAAAACCAAAACATGTCAGAATGCACCCAAAATAGGTGAGTATGACCGTCAAGGGTCCTTATCAACATGTTTTGAAGAAGAAGCCAAAATATGAAGTCTTGATGTGTATTTTCTCACTTTCCGTGCCGGGCGCTTCCTTTTGGCTTCCTTGAGCCTTTCTTGGTTTTCTCCCTGTTGTCTTGGCATTCTTAGCTTTGGTGAAGAAGTCATGGCCCCTTGCCTAGGAGAGGCAGCTAGCACATGCTTTGGAGAATTCCCTTCATGATCTTTATGTTGTTGTTCCGTCTAATAAGGCTGCCCCTTTTCCTATCCTTGTCCATCACTGTTATGACTCTGCCTCACATTCACTGTCAATCACTGTTTAATCAAGGTAGAATTGGTTTTTTAAATGCTGCATGTGATGCCTCTGTGATATCAGGTCCCTTTTCCTCCCAAAAAATTGTCCTTTTCTCCCTTTGTAAGCCAAACAACCAATATTTATGATAAGCACACAGTCAAAGATAAACACAGTTAAAGTGACTTTCCTGTGTTTTGTGGTAAGGCCACCTTGCCTATTGGTGTTTTGAGGATAATAATATAACCTGGTTTTTAGACAAGGGTAAAACCACAATCTTCTTGATTTCACAATCTTGCTTTCTTCTTGGTAGGCCACTCCACCAGTGGATTCAACAACATAAACATAGTCAGTCAAAACAGGCATCTACACAGTCAAAGGTTACTGTGTGTATAAGATAAAGTGGCAGAGCTTGTGAAGTTTGGTGTGCGCTCAAAATATCTGTGGGAGTTTAAACAGTCAAGACTCTTTTTAACCAAAACAATGCTCCCTTTTAGTATGCCTTCCAACCAGTATGTTCAATACTCCTTCACAGTCAAACTAAGTGTATATACAGTTAGAGGTGACTGTTCATAAGGCAGGGTAGTAGAGCTTGTAATGTTTGATGTGTTTAACAAAGATCTTGTAGCATTCAACAATATAAACTCCCTTTCAAACAAAACTGCCTTCTTTATACTCTACTGTCTCTCATACCAGTTTGACAACACCTTGAATGCAATGGTGGCTTCATTCGCTGATTAGGCTTGATGGAATGGAAGGTCATGATACCGCTTTTGTTCTTTTAACATATAGAGGATACCTTTGGAAGGTCACCAAAGTTCATCTAATGACCACTGTGTAAGAAAAATAACCCACTGTTTTTCCCTTTAAGCCCTATGCTCCTATCTTTCAACACAGTTTGAGGGCAGTTTCATTGGCTATTCACACTAATGCAAATTCAACCCTTTTTAATCTTTTACTTCTAGCCATATTTCCACAGCAAATCTTGTTTTTCACATAAAACTCAAACTGTGGCTTAGACTATGATTTTTAACCCCTTCCTATCACTTAGAAGTTTTGAAAAAATAAGGGAGGCACATATAAATACCTCTAAAATTCGATGAAAGGCTTCTTGAGGAGTTTGAGCAGCTTTTACAAGTGGTTTGGAGGTGTTAGAACCATTGAAAGACGCGCGACACGTTTTTGAGGAAGAGTGCCGCGCATAAGTTGGTGTCGGGTCACTGTCGGGCTGACAGGACCAACACGCACAGGCGCGCCGCATGCCACTACAGGCGTGCCGTGCCATAGTTATAGCCCTTTGAAAATTTTGTTCCAGGTGCGTCGCGTGCTTTTCCAGGCATGACGCGCAACCCTTTGACCCCAAAAAACTCTGTTTTTTCGATCATAAATTTTCTTTTATGGGTCTAGTTGGCAGCAAGTGAATTTGTTTGTGTTTTGAGATGCGAACCATGCATGGGAAAAGGTCCCTATCCCCTATTTTTGAAATATATAGCTCAGACTTTTGTTCAATCAAAGCAGAATGGTAATGATCATTTTTATAAGCCTGACCTCCCTTTTTGAAAAGAAAACACTCTGTGGAGACTTTTTAACACTTTGACTGTTTCCTTTATGGAGAGAAGAATCTGCCCTTTGACCTTCTGCACTGTAGGAGGAAAAATTTCTCTGAGCTGTGTGAGGATTATAAGTGTGCCTTTAACTGATGTTTTCTTTGATTTGGAGGTGAAAACCAGTCATAATCACCCGAGCTTTGTTATCACCTTTAACACATTGTTCATAGGGAAAAAGGCCTTCCTTTTGACAGTGGCATGTTCACATCGCTTTTACCGGGTTCCAGGAATTGAAACATATATCATGATCTCCCTTGCATATTTATAAACCTGTATACCTATTTGCAACGCCTTTTTGGGAACTGAGCTTGAATTGCCTTCCGCCACTGTGATGTATATCTGAAAGGATAATTTTATGAATAGTCAGAACAGGGCCCTTTGAAACACAATTATCATTTCCTTTGACCTGTGTCATGACCTGTCCTTTACTTGGTGAAATATCTGATGTTTTTTCAACCTTCTGTCTCAGCCATATGAAGGCTGCCTGATGAACATATTGACAAGGGTTTCTTTCACACATGATGGAAGGCAAACAAATTGTGAAGAACACTACTGCTCTTACCTCTGTTTTCAATCATTACTTTTAATTTATACAAACCCTAGTCACTGTCTCATTGTTAAAAAACAAAACTGTCTTATAATCAGTTGAAAATCTTAAAACCAACCTTTGCCCATCACCCTCTGCTTATAGATGAAGGAGGCACTTTTAACCCCCTGCTTGTAAATGAAGGAGGTTCTCAGTCATGTCATATCAAAAGCCTCTTGACAGTGCTGCTTTTTCTTCTGCTGTCCTTTCAGGTTGTGAATGAGGTCGCAAGAGTTTGATGAATAACTCTTTGCTCTGTGTTGCATCTTATGGCTTAAGATCACATTGAGAAGCAGCTGTCCTCTCATGTGGCACTGAAAATTGTCTTCTGAGATGCTAGCATGTTTCTTGTCCTTGAAAGATCCATCAAACACTGTAAAACACCTAAAATCAGCTTGAGATTATGGTCTATGTGTTGCTGAGACTTAAGGGTGTATTAGTGGCGTGACTTAGGGCTAGGACCAACTTTATTAGCAGAGTGAGAGGTCTGTTATGACTGGTCTATAGCAGATGGAGGTTTTTGTCTCTTGGATAGTTTGCCAAGGGTGAAATGTCTTAAAGCGCCACTTCCTAACTTAGGGGAGACTGTTTGAATAGATTTGGATTGTCTCTTTAGGGCTGATGGGCAGACTAGTATGGCAGAGGCAAGGTAGGATTTGATAATGAGGTTTCATCTCATCATGGGTGGATTGAAAATTAGGAGTGCGAAAAAGTTTTATGGTTGTTTTCCCAGCTGGAAAATATGAAATTTTTTTGGATCTGTTGCTAGAAAAGTTGGCTGTGAGAACTTATCATCACTAACAAGTGAAAAATACTGATGACTAACATCAGAAAGGATGAATAGGACAATCATGGAGCATGTGAGATGCTTGAGATTGCACGCATGATTGCCTTTACAATTTTGGGAATATGTTGTAGATACTGGTATTTATATAATAAATAAAGGGCCTTCAAGTTCCTTGGATTCCGATATTCTAGAGGAGGCACATACAAGTAAAAAGGAAAACTACTATTTTTTAAAGACTTTCAGTTGTGAAGCCTGTGTCTACATTAATAAAGAAAATAAAACAAAGCTTGAGGTAAAATAAAAGAAATGTACCTTTATTGGATATGGTGTTAATGCTTTTGGTTATCGTTTATATGATTATGAAAATCACAAAATCATTAGGAGAAAATATGTCATATTCAATGAAAAGATCTTGTATAAGGATCAAATGCAGGAAAATAAACAAGAAAAATAAAATAGAGAATACACAACGCTTGATGAGATCACAAAAAAAGTAAATTTGTCTGAAAATAATAATGATCAATAGCCAAAACAACAAAAGGAACCTCAAATACCTGAAAGTGGTATTAGAATATCTACCAGGATAAGGAGAACCCATGAACGGCACTCTCCTTCATTATATTTGTATTGTTGACTGATTTTGGTGAACTAGAATGTTATGAAGAAGCAATGCAGGTAGAAACTAGGAAGAAGTGGGGGCTAGCCATGAATGAAGAGATGGACTCCTTGGTACATAACCAGACTTGGGACTTAGTTATGTTTCCCACGGGTAAAGCAACATTGCAGAATAAATGGGTTTACAGGTTGAAGGAAGAAAACAGAGGTAATAAAAGGTACAAGGTTAGACTTTTGGTGAAGGGGTTTGCACAAAATAAAGGTATAAACTTTGGCGAAATATTTTCTCCTATTGTTAAAATGACTTCAATCATAACAATTTTAAGTCATGGCAGCAGAAGGTTTTCATCTTGAACTACGAGATGTAAAGACAACCTTTCTCCATGAGGATTTGGAGTAAGAGATCTATATACAAAAAACACAAGGATATGAGGTCAAAGGGAAGGAGAAATTAATGTGCAGGTTGAAGAAGACCTTGTATGACCTAAAATAGGCTCTAAGGCAGTGGTATCTAAAATTTGACAGGTTTATGTCTGAACAAGGTTATACTAGATGTCACTCTGATCATTGTGTTATCTCAAAAGAAAATGATGGAAAATATATTATATTGTTATTGTATGTAGATGAGATGCTTGTTGTAAGGTCTAACATGCAGGAAATAAATGTGCTCAAAGGAAAATTAGAAAATTCATTTGCAATGAAGGATTTGGGAGCTACAAAAAAAATCCTTTGTATGATAATAATTAGAGACAAGAAAAATCACAAATTAACGTCGTCTTAGAATAAGTACATACAAAATGTGTTGGAAAGATTTAATATGAAGAATGAAAAACCAGTTACTACATCGTTGGCTAGCCATTTCAAACTAATTAAGGAGATGTGTCCCAAGACTCGGGAATAGGTGAATCATATGTCTAAAATTAGACATACATCAACAATTGGAAGCTTAATGTATGCAATGGTTTGCACAAGGCATGATATTGCACATGCAGTAGGAGTTGTACACGAGTACATGAACAATCCAGGAAAAAAACATTGGATGATAGTGAAATGGATTATCAGGTATTTGAGAGGTACAAAAAATAAAGAATTATGCTTTGGTGGTTCAAAAATTTCTCTACAAGGATATGTTGATGCAAATATGACTAGTGATAGAGATAACATGAGGAGAACCACTGGGTATGTGTTTATTGTAGGTCAAACAACTACCAATTTCCATTAAAAAATGAAAAGTGTATGTTTCTACTACATAGGCTAGTAAATAAATGATTTGGTTGCAAAGGTTTATGGATGAATTGGGTAAGAAGCAGGAGATGGGTAGGTTATACAGTGACAACCAGAGTTCCATTCATCTAGAAAATAACTTAGCATTTCATTCAAAGAATAAACATATACAACTCAAGAACCAATTCATATAGCCAGTGTTGGAAGATGAACAGTTGAATTTGGAAAATATACTCACTAGCAAGAATCTTGCAGATATGTTAACAAAAGTTGTAACCCGGGAGAAACTGAGATTCTGTTCAGTTTCAATTGGTCTTCAAGTATGATTATGAAGATGAGAAACAACCAGGTCCAAAGTGGGGCCTTGTCCTAAAAATGAAGCAATGATGGAGTTGCTACAATCAGTCTCCAAGTGGGAGATTGTTGGGTGTGGAGGCTGATTATCTTCCTGATTCAGAGGTCTTTGTTTCATCCAGATGTATACTCCAATAATACTGAATATTATAATTTCATAGTCAATCTATTTCGTTCATTAGGTAGATGACCTAGCAGTAGAAGTTATGTTTAACTTACGTTTTTTTTCCATAGAATGCAACCCCTCAATTTATATGAGGGAATTGTATTGTGACTATGTATTATGTATGTATTATGAGTGAGAAAGAGAGAGGGGAATGTGTGAGAGCGAAGAGGAAATTACAACGGATCTGCTGTAGGTTGTATCTTTTGATTTTGTTGGATAATATAAAAGGAAGGTCTAGCTGTTTCTCTGTGGATGTAGCCCAAATTGGGTGAAACACGTATATCTATGTCTCTCTTGTTTTATGTGTTTGTGTTTCTGCAATATTTTATGTGTTCCATTGATCTGTAATATATAATTTTCTAACATGGAAATGATAAACTAATAAACTGATGTAAATAATGATATGAATTAAAACTTATGTAATCTATTTATTTAACCTTGGTATCTTCAAGCGTATGCGATAAAAATATAACATAATTTAATGAAAATAAAGATTATCACAAATCAATGTTAATAATTTTGACTTAATGATTAAATTGATTAAATATTTAATCAAATTAATATTAATCACAACACATATGAAAACCGCTTAATCAATCAATGTACCAAAAAGAAAATATATACACATATCAATAGTGATTATTCTTGAATCTAAGAAAGTCACAATACAAATAAAAATGTTTAAATCTGTAATATATAATGATAGAATCAAAATGGTTCAAATCTATTAAAAAAAGAGACTTGAGTGAAATAGTGCAACCAAAGCCCCTTTTCCAAAATTCATAACCCTTTGCATGAATTAAAGAGCCTTATTTACAATGTCTTTTACAAAAAAAATGGAGAAACTAATCCTCTGATAATCTCTCAACTAAAGAGAAAACAAACTATGCACAAAATAGTAAAATAAATTACATTTGAAAATAAAATCAAATGAGAAACTTCAAGCTGATAATGAGCCAATAAATTGTTGCCATAGTTGATATACTTCTAGAAGGGGTGCCATCTCTTATGGAGATTGTGGCTTCATGTTTAGCTAATAGTTGAAAACTGAATTTTGAATAAGTGGAAACATGTGAGTCATTAAGTCACTGAGCATATTTATAACTTACAAATGACCATGAGAGTTGATTAAAAACTACCAATTCCACTCAAGGTTAAATTTTGACAACAATTCAATTCTTTTCCTTAACTTCACACTTTCATCTTCCCAATCTTTCTGTAACATTTTAACATCTGGAAATGTATATTTTTTATAGTTTGAAATGAAAATTTCCTCCAAAATAGGCTAGGTGATGGAAAAAGAAATGGAGCATGAGAGATATCACATATCGTTTGCCTGCTTTCTGATAAAACAAATTCTATCTTTCAAATTTCTAAGAACCATGGACTTGTGTGATTCATCAATCTTGAGCAGTTCTGACTGCATTCTTTTCTTGTCTACCTACCATTCCAAGAGATCATTGAGATTGTGCTTGTCCTTGTCATATTGACTTTCCATGTCAACCATTTCATCAATTAATTTAAAGATTAACTTTTATTTCTCTTGAATTAATCTTAGTTTCTTGCAAAAGACTTTATGTTGTTTGATAACTTAAGTGAGGAGTTGAAGGGCCCCAGGTTTAAAATCAATAACAATGAGAGCTACTAAATTTTCTTGTTATACACTTTGTTGTGATGCCTTTACTTGATCATATCGTTGGTTAATTTCCTCAGAGTACTGATCTCTAGCCATCTCAATTTTCTTTTGCAATTCTGTTTGTGTTCGAGTCACCTGTTGCTCTAGCTGTAATATTTTATCATCCTTATCTTGCAAAAATTGTCTGATATGAGCTGCTTTATCAATAGTGGTCAAAGCATATGATCCTGCATACTAAGATAGTTCTTCTATCTATTCATGCAAACCTATTATATTACTTCTCTAGAGGAATTCTAAAGAAACAACATTTGCAGAAGAAATCTCACTATCAAATTTCCTTTTTATTTTTATTTTTTATGATAATAATTTTTGATGTGCATTATAAAAGATTTCAATATGAATTATTTCTTCAACATTTGATTATGATTTCCACTTTGAATTAAATTCAGAGGGGTCTTATCAAGAGGAAAAAATTGCATAAGGGAAGTCTTGGCTTACTTAGGAGTAAAAGGAACACATTGTCAGTTAGAATAGGATTGGCTGAAGAAGAATTCTCAGTAGAAGAAACTTGCATTGGTGTAGAAATTTGAGGTGTTTCCTGTGATGTATAACTGTTTTTATTTTCAACAAAGCCAACACCTTTAGGAAGCTTAATCATATGCATGAGAAATAAATACCGTCTGTGATATCTGTATACAATAAAATGCTAAAATTTGTGTAGTGATAAGTGCTTGTCTTTGAAAAAAAATTGATTCATAAGTTAGAGCTTTGAGAAAAAAAAGCATCATATTCATTATGCTCATGAACATAACCTTTACCTCATTAGCTACATCGTGAGACACATTAGAAGGATCAAAAAATTTAAATGGAATAGTTGCAAGCTTCAACTCATTTAGGTTCAAAACCTCTTTTTCAATGTGTTGATAGTTGGTGAGAGAAAAATACCAAATTTCAAAGGAAAATGAGACCAAAACTTTATTGAAGCTTTTTTAAGTTCAAAAGTAATGCTAGTCCCCACAGTCTAATAAGAAATATCTCTAGAGAGAAAATTTTCAGGTATATAAAGAGGCGAGGCATGAGGATCTTTGCTACTTCCCTAGATTATGATGTGTGTGAATATTTCTTCAATAAAAAAGCCCCAATCCTTAGAATGTCATCTTGCGCGACAAAAAACTTCCTTGGGGTTTTGATATTAAAAATATGCTGATGGATAGGAATCATGACCAAATGGAACATTTGGTAGAAATGTTCAAAGCAATTCTCTTCCTAGAGAATACTTTGGTATATGTGAATGGGATGAGGATTTGTGAGTGTCCATTTCCATCCCATGCAAGGAAAATCGAGAGAGAAGTATATGACATCAATTATATAACTTTCCATATAGAAAGGCGACACATATTCAACAATTAAAAGTTATAATAAAAAAATCACTTAAAATTTGTTTAAATATAACTATGTAGTTTTTCTAGTTGTATGAGAGGTGTATTTCACTTGAAAATCACTACTTAAAATTTACTAATTTTAAGTATGCCTGTACAGATTTTTTGTTTTACTAAAGGTAAATTTTGCTTAAAAATCATTATACACATATTGTATGATAGCCACAATCATATGATAGTCACATTAACATTTTAGTAATTAAGTTCTAGAATTATGAATCAATTGTGTTATTAACAATTCTGGTTGTGCTTATAGATTTTTATTTTACTTTGGAACATTCACTATCATATATAAACAACACAACTTAGGATGATCACTTTCATAATGATTGATAGCTCAATATATTATTCAATTATATTCTTAACAATTGACAAGTTTGGTTGTGCTTATAGATTGCCATTCTACCTTAGCACGTGCATTATCACATATATGCAATTCAACTTATCATGAAAATTTTGATAAAGAATAATAACTCAATATATTAATGTTATGTATAAAGATTATATAGTTTAGATGCATCAACTTCATCCCTCTAACGTTAAATTTTGTGACTGTACACAATTGAAAGTATGGAAATATGGAAAATGAACAACTATTTACATAATACCCTAATAATGTAAACAAGTTTGTGGTTGGTAGCAAATTGATCAAGCTTAATTTTGTCTATATTTCATTATTTGATATATTTTATTGATTAAAGTTTAAACTTGGGTTTATATCCAATTTATGTTTCAATATATATGGTATATATCAACTGCTTAAATGCGTTAACTTCTTTATTAGTCACATGATTAATTAAAAAATGTTTCTGAATTCTAATAATATATAAAATAAAAATACATGTAATTTATATAAATAAAGGTTATGATAAGAATCATGTTGAGCTTATTGTTATACAGAAAATGACCTCCTCATCAACTCAGAGGAGAAGGACACTTTTGACTGGAAGAAAACCTAAGTCACAGGCCCATTTGCCAAGGCAACGCACCCCAAAAACAAAAAAGAAATGTTCTAATGCGACCTATGACCCAACAAGGTACATTAATCCCTAGGTTAACGCTCTATTTTCCCTAAAGGGAAGGGTTACTGGATTTTTATGATATTTCGAAGGTCAAAGCGTGAGTTGACTGTCTGACACTCTATTTTACACTCAATTTCAACTCCAAAAAGATGGAAACATCTGCCTCATACCTGTCAAAGGAAATTACTAATCCTAACAAGAGAAAAAAAAGGAGGAAAGAGAAATAAAACGAGGCAACATATAGATTTTTCCCGAATGGAACGTATGAAGAAATTGGCAAGGATTGAGTCTCTCATCACCTATAAACTGGAGGCTAGGCCATAGTAATTGGGATCAAATTTTCTTCATTATTATGCTATCGAGAAGCTGAGAGAGAGAGAGAGAGAGAGAGAGAGAGAGAGAGAGAGAGAGAGAGAGAGAGTAGCTAAGGAGATAAGGGAAGACTTGATTTAGCAACCATGGTTGTAATCATTCTTCTCACATATGATAACATAGATATGCTCATGTTTTGTCTATTTTATGATATTGATACCTTCTTTCTGTATATGTTGGTTCAATGGAGAACTGATATTTATCATTAATGCATGCTAACTTTATACGTTGTTATTTGCTGATGTTTTGAATCATTAAAGTTTCATATGATGTGAAGGCTACTTCATGTCTTTTCTATGTGCAGGTCTTGATCTGAGAGCTAACTAAGGATCCTTCTCTTGTCACACTAAAAAATCAAGTGGATAGACGTCGAGGACTAGAAGGTAATTCTTCTTTGTTTTTTTTTCAATTCCTAGATTAAAATGATGTTTTACATGTATATCTGAACAATTTTAGGTCACTTCATTCTGTCTCCATTAGGTTCTGGGAGACCTGAGAGGGTTTTCTTTCTACAATCACCCATGCATTAATCCCTACAACATAATTGGTGTCTTCGTTGGTGACACTCTTAGTTCCTAGATTTTATCTCCTAGTTCCCAGATCTCCATTTCTCTCTAGGTATTTTTGTGCCACTCGATTTGAATTTTGATCACCTTGTTTGCTTCCAGACCAATTATGTTGTTCACAGCTTCTGCTCAGACCTTGATTAGAACCTTTTTTCACGTTGATCCTCTGTAACACACCCTTCTAGTGTTGTTCAGAGCTTTATAACGCCGCCCTTTTTCTTGGAAAGAGTGTTAGCCCTACTACTAACAATTTTCTTTCCATTCTGGGTCGCGTTACTGAACCAAATTCTTGACATCCACCCAGTCGTATGGATTCATGGGTTGATAGGTTTACTATGGTATGTCCTTGGGATCTACAACTATGAGAATTTTCTGGTTGGCTACTTGAATGGTAATTTTTATTTTTGAATAATAGATTGATTGCATTTAGTTTTTGAAAAAAGGAAAATGAAAAAAGTTTCTTTAGCTTTCTGTTATTTTAGTTGGATTTGTTCTAATATATTGGGTTAGTCGTAAGAGAATTAGATGTTTGCATTTCTTTGCATGTGTTTGGAATGTGTTCGGATTTGTGATTTCTGAAATGGCGTATAATTACTCTCTCCCTGTAAGAACTCTTCTTCATCGAATGGAAATCTAAAAGCATTTATCTTGCATGGTTTGAATCAAAGTCTCACTGAACTCCATATGTCAACACTCCCTTCGGAATCATTAATTAAGTTCACATAAAATAAACCGCTTAATGAAAGTAATCAAAAGCTCTCTTTTTAGCATACACACAAATTAGTTTAAGGTAGAATCTTGGGCTAGGCTATGGTGAGTAAAATTCCCAAGATTTTGAAATTGAAACTTGTGTCATTAATGAGAATAAAATATTACTGCACCCATATCATCCAGGATCTCTCCTCTTACAAGGGAGTTAAGCATGAGACAACATTGGAGTGTGAGAGAAGGTAGCCCTCCCTCGAATGCATTTCAGTGGGTATTCAATTGACTGGTTATCAGGGAAAATTTTAAGGATAAAAATTTATCTTAAAGTTTATTAATATTGATGAATATTACTAGTCCCTAATATGCAAATTGTAAAAGTCTTGGCTCAATAGTCAACAATAATAAGTTGTGAAGGCAACAAAGCTATAGTCAATTAAGAATCTTCTAGCTCTAATTAGACAAGAAAATCCTTTTAAGGTAACTGTTTGGAGCAAGCCAAAGGACAGGGAAAACCATAGAATTTTTTTGGACAAACTTTAATAAGCAAACCTCTAAGACAACAATCTAGTAATTCAAGAACTACTTTCAGATAAAGAAAACATGTAAGATAATAGTGAGATTGGTCTAAGATCAAACAAAAATAATCTAATCTGCTTTTGAAAAACTCTCAAAAGACTCCTCAAAGCAACATTTCAAGGCAGACTAGAGGGCAGGGCATTTTGGGCCCTTGCCCACCATTAAAAACCTGCACAAAACACAAACAAATGTTAATTTAAAAACCCGTGAGAGGGGAAAAACTATTTTTTTTGGGGTTTGGAGCTGTCGGGAGGTGTTTGCAGAGGAGAAATGGAGCAGAGGGGCATGGTTCTGAAGGCAGAACTATGGGAGAATTTAAACAAGAGCAAAGAGATTTTGAATTTGGGAGCGGGGAGAAAAAAGGCAGTTTCAAAAAACTGGGGTGGTTTATCACACAGGTGATGAGCGGTAAGTGGTTTTGAGCTTATCAGACGTGATACCATAGAGTGATTGCCGCGTGTCCATGGCGAAAATGCTTATTTCACGCGGGTTAAGGGTCGTTAAAGTCTGGCACCAAAATCTGCACGATATTCAATCTGGGCCGTCAGATCTCGAGGAGTGAGATCGACGGTGCAGATAGAGTCCAAGAGCGGGGTGCAGGTTTGGGAGGATGGGGATTGATGGATAGATGTTGAAGTTTTATTGGATGAAGGGTTGAGTGGAGAGCAGGGCTCGGGCATGATGACATGGGCAGCTTTTTCATGTTGTGCGGGGTTACATAATGCAGGATGAGTGGTAGGGACACGATCGTCATCGGATCGGGTTCAGGGTTCCAGATCAATGGCGGATGTGGCATGATGAAAGGGTAAGATGGAATGGGGAAAGGCGAGCCCACTCTAATTTTTAAAAGGTTAGGGGGGGTTTATTATAATGTTTGCGGGGTGTATAGAGTAAAAGGGGCAGAGGTGTAGTTTGTATGGGGGAAGGGGCTAAGAACAGGTGGAGGGTCATGGTCTTATGTGAGCAGGGGGCCAAGGCTTTAGGCTGAGAGGGGCTTAAGGCCAATATTTATAAAAATGGCAGGTTTTATTATAAAAATAGAGTTTTTATAAATTTTTAAAGGTCCGATAGGCTTAGAAAGTTTAGATTAAAACAATGTAAAAGGGACTTTTACATTTTTCAAAGTTTTTAGAGGAAAATGATGAATAAGGGTTTTCAGAGGGAAAAAGGGAATGAATGAGGGTGTAAGTGTAGTGAAAAAATGAGGAAAAATAGGGCCAAAAAATGAAGTTTTCTTTAGAGCAGCAGGGTGAGCTTTTGAGAAGGCAAAAGATAGGAAAGTTTAGTGAAAAATAGTCAAACTTAGGATGATAAAGGAAGTGAGATTTCTAAAGATAGCTTATAGGAAAATAATTCTATCTTTAGTTGCTTGTAAAACATCCACAGTCATCTAGTGAAATATGTAAAATACAGGTGGATAACAAAAATAATAAGGAAAATTATGGAAGATATCCCATCCAAAGCATATTCCACGTCTTAAGAGACTTCAACAAAGAAGTAGACAAGTATGTTAAAGAACGGTGTAAATTTAAAATAGGTGAATAATATATTAATGCTCAAATCAGGCTTGTTATAATTCATAATGGCAGATGAAGTTTATAATTTTTTTTAGTTAAATTGGTTAATACAAAAAAATACAAAATGGAAACTGGGGTTCCCAGGAAGGGTGACTGAGGAGCTTAAAGACTAGATAAAGAACCTGACTCTAGCTTAAGTGAATCAACCATCTCAAACACTCTGATAATTTTTAATTTCATGGATTTAAATGAACCTCTCTAGGACAAAAACAAGTTCATAGTCATGAAAGATTTCATAATCAATTAGTAACATTATGTGTTGTAAATTTTGTGTTTTGTTAGGGAATTTTTTTAAGGTATTCACCTACAAAACCCTTCATTTTTTTGCTTAGATATATTGTCCTCAAGAAAATCATGTATCCCTATTGGAAAGGAGAAAACAATTGTAACATTTTGATGAACTAGCTTTGTAATGCTTGATGCATTTGTTGCGAGCCAAGCACATAATTATAAAATACAAATACTCTTTCCAGTTAATATATATATATATATATATATATATATATATATATATATATATATATATATATATATATATATATATATATATATATATATAAAGTGGAGTATGATGTTATCATAAGGATTGTGAAAAACTTGATCAAGTTTTGGATGCCCTTGGGATAGTCCAATTCCTCCAAACTCAAATTACACCAACGACATAAATTATATCATAATTTTTATTAATAAAATATGTATAAATGTCTCCTTGTGGGATAACTATGTGGTTGGAAATATAGGATGTTATCCCTTCCATCCAATTTCAAATCCCGCTAGGGGACATCTTTAGCTCGTTGCTCAAGGAGTAGGCCCCCCCACCTTCATGGAGTCTTGTCTATTGCTAAGTCATAAATTCTTAGTATATCTAACTTATGGGTTGTGAGATATAGTCTTGATGTTATAGTAATAGTCACTAAATTTAATTTTGAACTTCTTTAAATTACTTTAACAAAGTACTAATTCACTATAATAATAAAAAAATTAAAATAAAAAATATATAAATAAAAACAAAACAATAAATCAAAATTAAAATAAATGAAAAAAGTTAAAAAATACCAAATTTAAGTTAAAAAGTGATGTATGTGCATATAAAAAAATTATAAACTAGCATTTGCCCCTAAGGGTTCATAGGTACACCGAAGGAGCGAACTTTGTGTTAACGTCGGTGCATATCAAAGGGTGTGGTCTTCATTGAACTGATTTCAGCAAGAAGATCTCCACTTAGCTTGTTATTAACACACATTTCCATTGAAATAATGGAGCAGAGAATAAATCCGACGACCCAACGACAAAAGCAGTGGGGACAGAGGGCCCCCGTGTCAAAGCAGCACACAAGTTTTTAGTTCACTACCTTGCTATATCTACACTATAGTTGATAAAGCTGTTGATGTTTTTCATCTCTACTCAGCTTCTATTACGCCACAACAACAGTATGCAGATGAGAAGGGGATCATGGATTGCCTCTCTGTTGCTGCTGCTGTTAAATATGGATTGGTGGAATCAATTAATAATAATGCCCACTTCAGCTGCTTACGCCAACAATGGATGGAAGTACGCCTTCACAACATTTTATAGTGAATCTGATGCATTGGTTACCATGGCAGGTGCATGTGGATATGGATATTTGTATAGGAAGGGCTATGGCGTCAACACGACAACACTCAGCAACATTCTTTACAATGGAGGTCAGGCTTGCGGAGCTTGCTTTGAACTCTAAATGTGTGGAGGATCAACAAACTCAAGAGATTTTGCTATGACAACAATATCCTTACCCCCACACTGCTTGTTATCAGTGGGCGTTTCATTTGTTTCACGGCCATTAGACCAGAGAACGTACTTGAGCATATTCTCCCCTTCCACACCCATGAACCAACGGGGCACAAACTCGTCTGCTCTATCGAACAACTTGGGGTCCTTGGTTGCAAAAGGCTGGTACCTGCCCAACAACTCTCCCTTCTTCACCGCATAAAACTTGTTGTGGGATTCCACAACAAAATCCGTCTTCACTCTCGTGTACTGTAGAGGCACGGGCGGGTCAATCCTCAACACCTCGTACACAGTCGACCGGACCAATGCCATGCTCTCCAGATCCCTCTCGTTGAGGCTCCCCTGTGGCCCAACTTCTCTCATGGAAGTTGACCGCCTATGCAGGCAATGTGTTTGATGATACTAGGGAGCATAATTAACATTCCCCCAAAGGCATTGAAAGAGATTTTAAATAGGAGATCATGGAAAGCCTCCTTTCTTTTTATTCTGAACTCTTTCTCGGCCATGTCCATAGCCGAAGCCGCTTGTGTCCATAGAAATTTAAACAGCTTCTCGTAGTAACCCTTCACGGGCCACAAGGGCAGACGTATTGAATGGATGGTTAGCTCGTCCACAATTTTTGGAAGGACACCTGAGCTCACTGTAGGATTGAGCTGAGGCACAAGCCACTTGATAATGTACGAAGGGCCTTCAGTTCCGAGGCCCTGAGTGACGAGGTCTGCACTCGTTAACGACCGACACAGGAAATTGAATATCAAGTGCTCAATTGGCTTGCCAAAAGACATCTTCCCGCTGCTCTCCATTTTGTTGTCGACATCAGTGCTGAGCTCGTCGAACGCTTGGGAAAACTCGAGGAAATATCTGTCTCGACTGCTTCTGAGAACCTTGAAGCAAAATATCTTGAGTTTATTGCCATCCGAGAACTTCAATCGTTGTCACAACCACAAATTTCTGCCCAACCACGAATTTCTGCTCGCTAAACTATGGCCTGCCTGGGGAAAATGGCGGGTGGTGCAATCCCCCTGGCCAACATTTCGTATTGCCTGTCACCGCCTTTGAGAAGATTTCCATGTGGAAAATCGGCACCATGAATGCTCATTACAGAAGAGTTAGATGTGCAAAGGAAGGGGGCATGAGGTTCGCCATAAACAAAAAGAATTTTTTCCTAACGATTCTGCTAAGTAATGTTGCCGGAGACAAAGTCGTTATAGGTGTTAAGGTCATTATGTTTTTTATTAAAAAGGACACTGTTTAGATTTTATTAGAAACAATGAATCTGAACAATGTCACAAACAAAAACCCCACAATAGAACACCTTCGATGTAAATATATATAAATAAAATCAAAACAACAAACAAAAATTAAAATAAATGAAAAAAAGTTAAGAAAAACAAAAAAAATAAAAAAAATAACAAATTTAAGTTAAAAAGTGATATATGTGCATATAATTTTTTTATAAAATATATATAAATGAAATCAAAACAACAAACACAAATTAAAATAAATGAAAGAGAGTTAATAACAATTTTAAGTTAAAGGGGCTACATGTACATGAACGTACACAAAACAATAAGTAAACGTGAAATATAAGTGGTGGAGATTACCAAAATTTATAAACTTTATATTTGAAGTATAAATATGGTTGAATTATGAGCCAATATTTATATGGTTGAATTATGAGGCCAAGTAATTGTTGAAAGTAGAATTAAGTTTTAAATATCATGAGTGAATTGTAAGTACAAATATTTATATGATTGAATTGAGATTATAGATATTTATTGCGAAAATGAATGGATGGATAGGTTAATGATTTTGATATTTATAAAAGGATGTATGACTAGTGTAATTTTATAAATTAAATAAAGTAAATGGTGGGTTAATATAAATAAATATTTATTTATGATAAGTATTGAAATATTTATTTTATCATGTTTAAAAAAAAAAAAAAATCATAAGAATTATTAAATTATATATTTTTTAAAAAAATAATAAAAATTGTTATGATTAATAAAATAATTTATATAAAAGTTAGATATATATACATTTAAAAAAATATGCAATAAGATTTTAAATCATGGAGATTTATCTTTATTTTATTATGGAGATTCTTAATTTATAAATAGACTTTGTTACAATATAACTCATTTCATATATAGGGAAATTTGAGGGGCTAATATTTGCAGATGGGCTAATTTTTCATATTTTTTCCCAAAAAAAATTGCCAATTTGATGCAGGAGCATCCAGCTCAGAGGAGGCGGAGAATGGTTAACTATCTGGGTGACTAACATGTGGTTATGAACAGGTGGTGAAACCTGTGTTTTTTCTTTTAAGTTATTTTTATTTACTGTCAAGTTACACAAGGACAATCAGACTAGGACAATAAACTGTTTCTGTAGTTAATTAATTAGCTAGCTGTTTACTTTTGTTTACAAAAAAGAGGAACTAGCAAAATAAGTTAGGTGCATTCGGTTGACAGTTTCAACTGAATCTTGGAACTGAATTTCATTTGTAGTATTTAAACAACAGTACAAACATGAGGGGGGTTCGGTTCTTCCCTCAAGAAAGCAGAGAACGAAGACAAACTGAAGAACAAGAATTGCAACCAGTAATTATTTGTCTGCCAGGACCTATAGACTATTTTATTTTTGTGTACTGAGAGATTATTGTGTGAATTTCCAGAACAAATGATATGTAACAACTGTGTGTGAATGTGATAATAAAAATGATACATAAGAGATTTGAGACCAAGCGAATGTATGATAGCATGTAAGAAGAAACATAAACTTTCTTTTGCCTTGTGTTATGTATTAACAGGAACAGAAAATCAGAGCTGAGGCTTACAACGAACAACATACGAAGTTATTTGCCACTCATCACATCAAGAAAAACCAGAAGATTCATTCTATTAATACCAGGTGAGTCCACGTCACATTGAAGCATTTATAAAATACTTTCACAGTTCTAAGGAAAAACATTCTTGTATAAGTTATAAAGGGACAGAGTTCATCCAGTAGTAAATAGCCCAGGAAGGACGAGCATAGCGTATAACCCGAGCTAGGGTTTGAAACTGAAAACAACACAGTTGCAGAACAAAAACCTACAACCACCTAAGTTACAGTGACATTACATTCCTGTGGAAGACTTGCCGCCATTAGGGCTAGGCAACGAAACAATATAATCAATAGACAAGAACTCTGAGAATAAGACTAGCTACAGGACTGAAAAGGGAGGCGACCCTACCGGAGGGTTCGGTCTTCAGCGAGAACGAGCCAGGGTTTCGACAGACAGAGGAAACCTGCACAGAGAGAAGCAACAAGAATTAGAACAAATTAATAGGAGTTGATTTGACAGAAGAAGAAAAAATAACTGTGAAATTATTGGAGTGGAATATCGAAGAGGAGCTCACCGAGAAGCTAGGTAAGACAGAGAGAGCCCAGGGTTTCATTAAACCATAATTCCTGCTCACAAAGGGGCAACACAGGTTAGGACTGTGGAGAAAAGCGGCGAAGTTTGAAATTGGAAGAGGAAAAATACCTGTTTGTTTCCATTGATCGCAGAGCCAAGTGGAAAAACTTGGATTGGACGCACCTGTAGGTGAAATCGACAGACAATCGAGGTTAGCCAGAGAAACCCAAAGAAGGAACAGTAGCGCATAGCTAAAAGCACTTAGAAACTAAAGAGTGGTCACAGGGAGAAAACCCCACACAGAAATCGTGAATGTGAAACACCGACAGAGGAAAATGAAACAGGAATGAAGCCAACGACCGAAAAAAAAACACATTGCTGAACGCGCAGGAGAAAGCTTACCTTGCCAGAGGAAACGCACAAATTTGCACAGGCATTTTCGCCAAACTCAGAAAACTAGTGACAGGCCCAGAAACCCTTCCTCCGCATTGTCGGTCGACAGAGCAAAACAAAAACGTCGGAGCATAAGTTTACAAACAGGAAAGGGAGACACAAACCAGAGCGCAATGAATACACCAGGCATCGAACGAAGGAGCGATTAATGTGAGACATTTGCCGCGGAAACCAAAGGTCGGATGTACATCCACCACATTAAAAGCTGTTGACGTGTAACGAAACCACGAGTTAAAGCACAGTTGGAACCCACACGACTGAGCTGGAAACCTCACGTGGACACACTTTTTAATATATAGTTGTTTAAAATTCGAATTGTATTGCATTGTGTTATAGTTACCCAAAGGTCCTGTTACAGGCCTTCGTCACAATTTCTATATTTTCAAAAAATTATTTGGCCAAATTTTATAGTATAAAATTATTTTACCTTAAAATTCGCCAAAAAATTGTAAATACTATATAAAATCATAAATTTTTTGAATATTTTTACAAGAATATCACCTAACATTTTATAGTTTGTATGCTTGAGACTAGTAAGGTTCGCCTCAGTTTCTAAACTTTAAGATAAATTTTCATACTTAAAATTTTCATTATTCATATGACAAAAACCATAGCTCATTTCATATAGCTCTTGTTCATATGACATTTTTTTAATTGGTGAATTTAATTAAAAGGGAAAAAAAATATAACTACTTTGGAAATAATTATTAACCTTTGATTTGTGTATATTACTAAGAATATTCTAGAAAATTTTACGGAAGTTAAATCCCTACCATCCACATTATAATTATTGATAATTAAATTAAAATTCTAAAAGCCCTATTCCAAAATAGACATGTTTAAGAGTATACTTTAAAATATATTATTTCTATCATTCATATATATATATATATATATATAATTTTTTTTTCTTTTATTTGTTAAATAATATTTTGTTTGAGGGGTAGTAGGAGTAGGGAGGGGGTGACCTTTTGCTCTGGAGGAAACAAATAATTGGACTATGCTTGGGGTCTAGGCTCATTATCTAATAATTTAGCAAAAGCATATGCTCTCCTATAAGTACTATACTTAGTAAATATCTGACATATAACATTCTTATTGGCCTTGGGAGACTTTGAATTGTTCATTCAATATATTGTTGCTAATTATCTTCCACTAGACAATAAACAATGTCATGTGATCAAGATAATTAGAAGTTTGCATGCCTATTTCTCCTATTCAAAGGTCTTTCATATTTTTTTATCTAATAAGAAAGACGTAGATGCCATGGCCAATAAAAGAACCTTGTTAACACTTGGAGAAATAGTTATTAATGGTCATGACAATTTTTACCCATCCCATAACCTTCACTCATAATTTTTTTTATTTGAAACATATTGGATGGTAATTGGTTTGTGCCACATGCCAACATCCCTTGCAAAAAACAACTTTTTTTCTAGAAAATGGGTTGGGAAGCATACATGCAGAAATGCCCAAGATCATTTGATTCTCTCTTATAAAATTTCAATTCTATGGAGCATAAGGTTTTAAAATTTTTGGGAGTACAATAGGAAGTGTTCACTTTCCATAATTTTAGTTTAGTGTTCAGTTATAGTTGGGAGGAAGAAATCTCTTGTTGGGTTGAATTTATTGTCTATGTCTTATGTCATTTTGCCAACAATTTACATAATTGTGTTTGATTGCGCCGAGAGCTTCACTCTACAACCTAGTATAAGGGTGATATGTGATTTTGTTTGTGTTCAACATGGAGTTTACACATGTCGCTCTTAAAATTAAAAAAAAAATATTTTCTAAATAAGGAAACATCAGATATAATAATTTTTTTTTTATATGCATGTCTAGTTAGTTTTAATTAAAAGCATTATCAAATATCAATAATCCCAACCCAATATAGTCATTCTTAGTGATAAATATAATATTTTGATGTCTAAATGATGTAATATAATTTCATATCAACTTTAAAAAGAGATAAAGTAATTAGAAGTAAAAACAAGTGTGAGTAAGATTTTTAAAATTTATACTTTCCAAAATATTTCAACATAGGATTTAAATAAACTATTTGAAGATCTATGTTAACTAATTTATATAGATATCAACTTTCCCTATAACTAAAAATAGGGAAAATAATAATTTAATGTTGTATATAATAAAATGTTTTAATATGCAACATTAAGTAATACTGACATATACTTAAAAGTATATTAATAACAAAAAAAACCATTGTAATGTGGACAATATAGTCCATAGATAAAATTTCTCAATGCACATGTCATGTAAAATATTTTAATGTCAAATATGTATAATTTTTATATAGTGGGAAAATGCATCATAACTTAATTGTCAACTATATATATATATATATATATATATATATATATATATATATATATATATATATATATATATATATATATATATATATATATATATATATATATATATATTACACACACACACACAGACAAACAAGTTGTTTGAGTTCTCTATAGATTACTTCAGACTTGACATGTGGCTTGAAAAAGCATAACCCAAGGGCATCTAAGACATAAAAATCACCCGGGGATCACACCTGGCTTGGGCCACACCAACACTTAACATGGTTAGATTTTTTTTCCCACGCAGTTTTAAACTAGGGACCTTCACATCACATATCAACTTAATAGTACACCCCATCACATTTTATTCTAGGCCCATGGGTTGCACACACACACACACACACACACACACACACACACACACACACACATATATATATATATATAGCAATTGAAAACAATAAGTTTTTATGTTTCACTATTTTACTTTTTGTTCCTTTTGTATATATGTATTTTTTTGTCAATTTTCCGTCAAATCCAACAAACAGTTTTTGTATTTACATGTTAAAGTTATGTACTCTATATAAAATTCAAAAATACAATTTAAACAATGAGATATATATATATATATATATATATATATATATATAGAGAGAGAGAGAGAGAGAGTGATGCAAATTTTTTTCAAAATTTACACTCTAAAATAGAATTGCACTTGAAGAGATTTGGTCCCTCTCGACACATGCTAGATTTGTTCTTGAGATGGATATTTACTAGTGTGCTTGTTGTGAGCCAATTGTAGATTCTTATAATACAGATAATTGTTTCAGGATAAAAAATAAATAGCTAGTTTGGGTCACATCAACCCACTAACCCTCTAATTATAAAATAATGACCTCTTAGAAGGAAAGAACAATTATCTTAATCATTATGCTTATTTTATGTGGTTGAGAGGAATATTATTCCCCTCACTTAGATTCAATTTGCACACATGAGATGTTGAAATTTGTTGTAATGGATTTAAATCTTATTGTTGAATCCCAAAATACCAAAACATTTTATTTTTATATAAAATATAAAAATACAATACATATTAATTTTATATAATTTTTAAATTAAAAAATGTAAGATTAACCAACCTAGATTCGTCTTAACTCAAGATCTATCCAGCGCCGAGAGGGAAATGTCTTTTCGGTCTAAAATATGCTTGCACCTCAAAAATTTGAACCCTCTCAACACTTGGAATATCTGAAGCTACAATGGATCTAGGAAATATTTCAATATCAAATCATTATATAAATATTAACCAGTATTAAAAAATAATTGTTAAATTAAAATACCAATTTCAATATTTTAAAATTAATTTTTTTCATTTTTAATATAAATACTAAACTTCATAAATAACATAAATTATAAAAATTAAAAATTAAAACTTAGCTTAGGATAAAAAGACGTAATTTAATTAAAAAATATATATAAAACTAAAAATAAAATAAAAATAAAATACAAACTTGAGCTTATAACCTTATAATTAAAATTTGAAAATAATTGAATTTAAATTTCTCCTCTCATAACTTATTCCTTCCCATCATTGTAATAAAAATATTATTTAGTTTATATTAGGTCATAATAAATAACAATAAAAAAGATAAGAAGATAGTTAATAGAAGTAATTTTATTATTGGACTTTGAATTGCTTACAAGTGACCGGAAATCATTCATAGAAGCAATTACTGATACATGCATGGGAAGGGATAAGGTAAGAAAGTGATGGAGTCACATATAGCTCTGTTTTCATTTGGGCACAACACCGATGGTAACCTATAACCAAATTATGGTAACTTATCTATATTACTAGTAGTAAATGTGCTAGTAATAATGATAAAAATACAAAGCAAAAGGTTTATGAGAAATATTTTTATTATCCTCATCAACTTGAGAGAGAGAGGGACAGAGAGAGAGAGTTCAATAGAAATAATTTTATGTTCAACTTTAAAATGTTTACAGGGGGCTCAAAATCACCAATCAAATTTGAACTCGGTACCAAGTAATTAAGGTGTAGTTTTTACAAAACTCATTTTGGGCAGAGATAGAACAAAAATAAATAACACTCAAAGCTCTAGCCAAATATTTCTCTTTATAATAAAGAAAAATTCATTGAAATTTTAACCCTTTAAATATGCTACAATAAAAAAGAGTAGAAAGTATAGATAATTGATACAATTGATTTGTGTGACTGGTTTTAATATTTAATATTTTACATTTATATATGTTTTAATTTGAATCTTAATTTAAACATATGAAGTTGATTTTTTTTTTTTCCATATATATATATGTATATATATAGTTTTTTAAAAGTGTTGAATACTTACATTACACCTACACATCTCCCCCATATTGAATTGTAGAGCACCTCTCGACACAAATATTATACTTCAGATATAACACAAATCATAAAAAGCTAAATTTAGCTTATGATATAAAGAGATAAATTAAATTATAAAATACTAAATCAAAAAAATTAAATTGTAGAATACAAACTTCATTTCATAACCCCACAATTAAAAATTGAAAATAATTGAATTTGAATTTGTCTCTCTTGTAACTTATTCCTTCACATCATAGTAATAAAGATATTATTTAGTTTATATTAAATCAAGTT
Source organism: Pinus albicaulis (assembly GCA_034641835.2). Lineage (NCBI taxonomy): Eukaryota > Viridiplantae > Streptophyta > Pinopsida > Pinales > Pinaceae > Pinus > Pinus albicaulis. The sequence goes on from CM076570.1 coordinate 1,321,092,924, forward strand.
ATATTAGGCAGTAATAAATAATAATAAAATTCCAAGCAGAGAGTAAGAAATTATTCAGTTTATATCAAATCAAGTTAGATTACCAAGTAATAGATAACAATAAAAAAATCAAGAAGAGAGTTTAATAGAAATAATTTTGTTATTGGACTTTAAATTTCTTACAAGTGGCCAAAAACCATTTATGGAAGCAATTACTGATACACGCATCAGAAAAGATAAAGTAAGAAATTGATGAAGTCGCAGAGCTCTGTTTATACTTAAGCACGACATTGATGATAATTTATCATAATGTGCTTTTCCAAACCATATATCATTCTCACAACAAATATAGCCAAATTGTGGTAATATATACATTACCAATATTAAATGCTCATAGTAATGATAAAAAGGCAAAACAAAAAGTTTAAGAGAAATACTTTTATTGTCCCATCAACTTTATATATATATATATATATATATATATATATATATATATATATATATATAACAATTAGAAGGAAAAGAAGAGAGTTTAATAGAAAAACAGTTATTGTTTGACTTTAAAATGTTTACAAGTGGTTGAAAATGACCATTCAAATTCGAACCTGGTACTAAGTAAATAAGTATAAATTTTACAAAACTCATTTCGAGCAGGGATAGAGCATAGATAAATAACAATCAAAACCCCAATCAAATCATTCTCTTTAGAATAAAGAAAATTTCATTTGAATTTTATGCCTTTAAATAAGTTACATTAAAGAAAAATACCTTAGGAAAAACCATAGGTTAAAATACAATGGGAAAATCTTGAGTTGTGAAAAGTAAAAAAACTATTAATCCATATGAAGGGTACAAAGTATAGATAATTGATATGATTGATTTATGTGACTGGTTTTAATATTTTACATTTCTATATGTTTTAATTTCAATATTAATTAAAACATATGAAGCTGATGTTTAATTTTGTTTCATTGTTGTTGTTGTTTTCCCTGACATTTAAAAAATATTGATATACTTATATTACACTTACATGTATCCCCATACTAGGTTGTAAAACAATCCCATCATAATAATACTGAGTTGTAAAACACCTCCCATCATACTAATATAAATAATTTATTATTATTATAATTTATTGATAAATTATTTTAAGTATTACTATTTAAAAAAATAGTAAATCTCATAAATCACAATAATATATATATGGATACATATATATTGATCTTATATTAATTAAATTGATAATAAATACATATTATTATAAAGACATGGTCACTAATGTAATTAATTAGGATATTGATATCAATATCAAATAAAAATAAATATTGACATTCAACAACTTCAAAATATTGACATTCAACAACTTCATATAAAGAGACTTATCCAAGTTATATGTTAAGTAAATAAGTACCAAATATTTATGCAATTAATTACAATTTTGAATGCACACCAATGTCAATTAATAAAGATGTATGAGCTTAATGGTACTTCTTACAAGGAGACCAGTAATGATACTTTATGGACATCTCATGTTACATAATAAACATACATCAACCTTTGTTGACTACCAAATCAAAAAACTTAACCATAGTAATACATCATTCACAAGATTGTATTTAATGGTAGTAGGGCATTCCTCACAATTCGATGTTGATGTGTCGGTAGACTTAGTAAGTATAAAAACTTTATGATAAAAAGATTGCGATTTGAATGTCACATGTAATGGTGACATTCAATAATATATTGTGGAATTACATGTGCATTCAATAATATAATATATAAACATTGAATGTGACTAGTTCTGTTTTTTTGAAAACTTTAATATTAATAATCTTTTTCTCTAGGATGAGGTTGGTGTGCTTGGCACAGAAATGACCACTCTAAAGTTCATATAGTGACCACATACTTGCTATAAGGAAATCGAAATTTAAATTTTATAAACAATTTATTCATAATTTTCTCACGCGGTGCCAAATAATACATCATTATTATACCTAATAATAATAATAATAATGCGGTGCTCAATTTTTCCTTTGAAAATACTAGAATTAATAATGATGGAATCCGATTAATACATCATTATTATAATGATGCGGTGCTCAATTTTTCCTTTGAAAATACTAGAATTAATAATGATGAAATCCGATTGAGGTGATTGAGGTTGAAGTACGTGGAGATCCTTACCACCCTGCAGACCCTTACCACCCTGCGGTGTGGATATTTGTCATGTATTTTGATTTTAAAATAATTTCAATATTAATAAATTTTAGATTGAGAAGTTAGATATTTTTATAATTTAGGGTCAACGAAATAGTGATTTAAGTTTTTCCATGTAAGGTTGTTAATTAGCATAAATATGCCGTACCTATTACATTATACTTCTAGGCAAGGTGTACATAAATGTCTATGTATTAATAAATGATCAATATTAAATACTTGATTTTATTTTTTATTTTTTTCTTTAAAGATTAATAATTAATTTAAAATCATGTTATAGGATAAAATATAATAAGTAAATATAATATTAATTTGAGAAAAAACTTTAAATTAAAAGTTATATTAAGAAAATCATTTTAAACTTTTTAAATATAATGATGTAGTTTTGCTACTTGTACTATAGGTGTATTTTACTTGAAAATTAGTAAATTTTAAGTATGGTTACATAGCTTTTTTTATTGTTGTATTAAATGTCTATTTCACTTTAAAAAACATTATACACATATAGTATGATAGCCCCATCATTGTATGATAGCCCCATCATTGTATGATAGTCATATTAACATTTTAGTAATTAAGTTCTAGAATTATGATTCAATTGTGTTATTAACAATTGTGGTTGTGCTTATAGATTGTTATTTTACTTTGGTACATGCACTATTACACAACCTAACTTAGGATGAACACTTTCATAATGATTAATAACTCAAATATATTATTCAACCTATTCTTAACTATTGACAAGTTTGGTTGTGCTTATAGAATGCCATTCTATCTTAGCACATGCATAATCACATATACATAATTCAAGTTAGCATGGAAAATTTGATAAATATTAATATCTCAATATATTAATGTTCTGTATAAAGATTGCATAGTTTAAATGCATCAATTTCATCCCTCTACCGTTAAATTTTGAAACTTCACAAAATTGAAAGTATGGAAAGATGGAAAATGAACAATTATTTACACAATACTCTAACAATGTAAACAAGTTTGTGGTTAGTAGCAGATTGATCAAGCTTAATTTTGTCTATATCTCATTATTTGATATATTTTATTGATGAAATTTTTAAGTTGAGTTTATATCCAATTTGTGTCAATATATATGGTATATATAACTGCTTAAATGAGTTAATTTCTTTATTAGTTATATGATTAAAAAAAAAAAAAAATGTTTTAGAATTCTAATAATATATAAAATAAAAATACATTTAATTTATATGAATAAAGGCTATGATAAAAATCATGTTAAGCTAAGTTTGTAAGGTAAAACACTTAACCTATCAAAAATTATGTAGTCTAATATAGTACCCATGTTAAGAATCCGTAAACACAAGTAAATAAAAAAAATTAAATAGAAAAATGTGATTAAGAAGTGGTTATAACCAAATCCTATGTCTGAGGGGGAACTTTATATTCAAGAGGAAGTCCCCATTAGTAATTTAAAGCCTAGGATCTCACACATTGTTTCCTTGCATAGCCTCTTCAAGGTATGATAGCTAAAATATTATGGGCGGAAGGGGTTAGTCAAATCTTTGATCCATGGTACCTTGAGGGGCTTACAAATAGAGTATCTCCTTGGCCTATACTAAATTTTTCTTACTCATCAACTTACTCTTTGTTAAGGTTGGCCACTGCTTAGAGTTATGGAGTGTGTAAAGTGAGCATGGGATTATCATTCATGAGGAAATTTACTTAGGGAACAAGATGCATTGGTCAAGTAATAAATTAACTTGTGTAGATGCATTGACTCCATTACCAACTTTTGTGTTTGCACTTGAATTTGTAGAAATGGATAGAGCATAGATAACATAGCGATCCTTTCAAATAAAACTAGTATTGTGTTTTGCATTTTTTGAATTTTTTTTAATATTTGAATTTTTTAAAATTTTAAAATTTTAATATTTTAATTTTTAAAATTTTAAAATTTTTAAAATTTTTATTTATTTATTATTTTATTATTTTATTATTTTATCTGAAGATGATATTAAAGATCAGATCTAATGCATTTCGATGTTGTGAAATTTCAAAATCCATCGGGGAGAATCTCAAATAAGAGAAAACTTCCAAGTGATGCTCATATGGAAAATTTGTTGATGAATCTTGCGATAAATCTACTCCCATGTAAACTAGGAACATTTGTGGTGCTTAAAAATAAGGATGCTTCAAGGTTTAATTTTGCCACAAAATGGGCACCTGGACAAGGGGAACCTAAGTATTTCACCAAGACATAACATTATGTATGTAAGTTGAACTTGTCATCATATGTAAGTTGAACACATCATGATGGCCATTGGGTTATGCTAATTATGTAAGAATGCTTGAATCAAAGATGTATGTGCAACAATATTATGACATAAAAACTTTTGGTGATTCTTGCTTATATTTAGGTGATAAGCACCCAACGACTCCCATGAAGTGGTATTCCATGTCATGTTGTATGGAAAATGTTTTTGTTTTTTTTTTCTTCTAAATAAAAAATGAGAATATATATATATATATATATATATATATATATATATATATATATATATATATATATGAAAATTTGTAGTTAATTTTGTTGTGAGTGGTATGTCAAGTTAGGATTCCCACCTAATAAAATAAAGAATTTTGTTTCTATGAAAATTTTTAAGAGTGTCAATAATGGGTAGTTTCTAGTACATCAAAATTCTAAAATTTTTGGAGACATGATTCTACATTAGGTTCCAATAAAAAATAGACATCGAAATATATTCAAGAAATACTAGGATGAGAAATTATTCATTAATTTCCTCATCTCGCTAATTCAACTACATGATCTTCCATATGTGGCTATTGAGGGGAACTTAGTTTTTGTTGTTGCTGAACACCCATTTTCATGTTTTCTATCCATATATTAGCATTGAAAGTGTCAAGTAGATGCCCCCATGGAGTAGGAGAAGTTGATCATGGGATGAATTTCCGAGCCAATAGAGACTAAGTTCCTCTAATTTTCGATTCCATGGCGAATAGGCATTGGGTATTTGGGACAAGTATGCCTATAAACACTTCATTTATCATGGATTCTATCTACTAAGGATGAAAATTTTGTTCCAAGAATTCAAATTTTGTATACAGGTCCTTCATTTGCATTATCTAAATTGTTGAGCCTATCTTCATGTCATGTCAGTGATTTCCTAGTTTGCTTGAGTTATATATACTGCATATGTGGAGATGGATTGGTGCACACAAATTGTGGATAATTTCTCTTGATTTTCATTTTGAGGTCCAACATTTGACAAGGAAGGAGTCATTCAATTAGAGTTTGGGCCTATAAGACCCCAATCTCCCCTTTTTCCATAATGAACCAAAGAATAAGTCACCTCCAACAAGAAACTCATGCATAAATAAATCAATAGATAACTAGAAAGACTCAATGAATGTTGTCATCCAAGGGAAGCTAAGGAAGCCCTACTGATGTGAGAGATTCCACAGTATCCCCACTACAAAGGAAATAAAGTCACTAGGGAAGAAGGGAAGTTGAGCGATGAGTAGAACCATGGAGTCTCCACTTTTTGAATTTGTGCCATAACACATGTGTTCATGGGATATTCAAGAATACCTCAAATTTTAGTAGATATTGATAATTACCTTCTAAAATACTTTCTTGAATCCCATCCAGTACATTTTTCCAATATTTACAATCCCCTTTTTTTAATAGGTAAACCCTATTTATGAAATAACCATTTTTATACTTCCCAATACCTATAAATCCCCTTATGTCCCACACCCCTCGTTAATTACCTACAACATATTGTATTTATTTTTCATAATTGAAAAAACCAAATTATGAGTGAACGTTATAAAATATTGGTTAATAAAGTGAATCCCTTATGAGTAGAACAACCCCAAAGAAATGCTAACCGGAGAACATAACCATTGCACCTGTGTCTACTCAGTTCCACTCAATTTTATTGGCCATTAAAATAATCCTACCCATGTCTGGTCACACTAAGGCAAGGAAATCATAAACATAGGTGATGTAGGTTTAGAGCATAAGAATGTAGTGGAGAGGTCTTATCGACCAACTCCAATCAAGATCATTATTAATAGTCTTCGGTTGATTTATGCATTGATTCATATTCATGTAATGTGGTGAGCTCTTGGGATGATTGTGGTATGGGTTGAATATAAGGTATGTGGTAGGCATGTAAGGGTGGTGGAGAGGTTTTATTTAATAAAACTAATCGAGGTCATAATTGATAGCCTTATGTTTATCCATGTGTCGATTCATATTCATGCAATGCAATGAGCTCTCGGGTTGATTATGGTATGGGCTAAGCATAAGCCTTGTGATAAGTTATAGTGAACCCCATTTTTCCTTTTATTATGTAATCGGCTAAATAATCTACATATTTATTTTCGTTATTTTTCATGGTTATGGTGATATTTAAGTGATAAAATCTAATTAGATAAACCATCTACATCTTAATTTATGTGATTTGTCATATTTATGTTGTTATTTTAGTGCTAAAATCATGTAATTAACAGGGGGAGGGGAGGGGGGGGGGTTTCAAAGCACCAAGTCCTTTCTAATAGAACATAATAGGGACAAAAGTTTCACATAGAATAAGAGATAGAATTTATGCAGAAGGTCATTTAACAATGGTGGATCTTATATAATATTTGACACATCATTAGATGACAAAGATATTGCTGAAAAGTTGGAAATTGTTCTAGAAATTGAGGATTGTCTAGTTACCCAGTTCTATGAAACATAAATATGTTTATTGATTATAATTTTCCATTTTTCATGCATAAAAAGCTGAGCATAGGGTTTATACTACGTTTAATATTCAATGAAACCAACATACCTCTTTTTGTATACTTCGTATTTGTTCCATTTTTCGGGTGATTTTATAATTTATTACCCTAGTAAAATTAACCTTAAAAAAACATTGAGTTTCTAAGATAGATACGTGGAAAAAAATAGTTTAAAAGTTTTAGTCGAATTAAACGATGTTTAAAAATATTGAATTATTTTTTTATTGTAATGAGTGACAAAAAACACCCTAATCATAGTCACACCTATCACCCTTAACAATGGATGTCACACCCATTTATTGTTTATATGACACTAGAATATTTCATGACTTTCGTCATTATCAAAGTTTGGCTGACAAGATCATGGCAGGGGGAGAATCCCATTACAATTTTTTTTTCCATGTCATCAGAAATGTTGTTGAAAAGGATAGGCTTCAATTGACCACTACTATGAAAAATATAGGCTTAGGCTCTAGACTTAAGAATAGTTGATGAGAGGGGAGGAGATCGATACAACAAACACCATAACATACATACATTTGGTTTCCATCGACCCATTAATATAAGACCAATTCCAAATTCACAAAATCTTGGGAACATCACGTGACAACCTAGATGAAGGTAGGTACCTTTTCCATTTGTGAGTTTTCTGTCAACTCCATATGACATCTTTGTGCATGGGTTCCATTTATTCTTGTTATTCCATAATACAACGTTTACTTACCTTTACTCATATCAAATCAAGAGAAGCTAGTTTTCTTGTTTGATATAAAGAGAGAAGTAATCATCCATTTGAGGATTTGGGTTACAATAAGTGAAATAGAAAACATCAATTATTTAAATTTTGTATATTACTTCACTAATAACAATGTATTGTTCTAGGTATAGGAGATTTTATTGAACCATCCAATGATTCTAGATGTTGTTGTTGTTTGAATCCCTTATTATAGGATGAATGAACTTGTTATTTCAAGTATCCAACTACTTATCTAGGGTGGCCATCTCAGTAACTATGTTGAAGAAAAAATCCATTTGGATGAAATCCTACCTCACTGCAATGAAGTCGACATGTTTTTCCATTCTCGTAGACAATGTTCTGCCAACAATTCGAGGGACACTTTATAGCCTCTCTAGTGTTTAATAATCTATAATAATTTATGCCAATGAATGATGACATATTTGTAACACTATCCCTACTAGTGATCTGTGCAATTATGATGGCCTTAGAAGTATTTCCAAACTACCCAATTTTCATATCACACTATCAAATGCATTCCTGCAAGGAAATTAAATACTTGTCAACCTAGCACATTTTTTGTAGCTAAAAATCATAGGCTCCAACTTTACTAGGGATATAGGAAAATTTACGCAATAGTTAGTAATGGAAAAATGAGAACTTGGAAATGCATAGTTAAGAAAACAACATATTGTCACTAAGGCTGCTACAATTGTATTGCAAAAATAAATGACTATTTGGTTATGCCTTTGCAATCAACCTTGAAAAAGTGTATATTTATACTTTATTTTATGTAGGATGAAAATAATTGTTGAGTTTCCCACCTTGAATATCAAGTATTTTTTTAAGGAAACTTCGGTTCTTGTCAGCTCTTTTTGCCATCCATTGTTCATAGTGATATTTTTAAGGAAACTTTGATTCTTTTATGTTATTTGTTTCATCCGTTTTTCATAATGATATTGCGTTGGGTGTAGTTCATCAAAAATACCAAGGAAAATGTAGGATTATGGTTCAAACCCAAGAATTTTTTAGGAGAAATTCCATGTCAAGTGAACAAACAATCACGTATAAATAATGGTAGATAGACCGACTATAGATAAATCTAATTAGATAGGATTTCACAAATAATGAGCATTAAAATAGTATTGTGATGAATTATTAATCCCTCTAACTACAGATGAATCACTAGTCTTGACCAATCATGCTCTCAAGCAAGGAAGAATTCATACTATATTTTAAAAGTAGAACAAGTAGGCCGATGCCAATGACCCATTAATCTAGGAATTACTATGTAACATACTCCCTTACCACCCATATCCCATACTAATGGTAGAAGGAGGTAGTTAATAAAGGCCTAAAAGGGCCAAACTTTGACTGTCAATTCCGAGGCACATTCCATGTAAGCTCACCAAGTGGCATAGTGTCCACGTGACCAAATGAGGTGTCACATGTGTGCCACATGGAAAGTAATATGGCATGGCAAGGCCTAGTTTGTTTGGTCACTTCTTTTGACTCGTAAGGCATATCAATGTAAAATTTATATTGTTGGAAAGGTATCAATGAGACAAGCACAATGATGGTATCCATTTTAATTTTTGAGGAAATTGAAAAGAAAAGAAATAATTAGATCCCATTTACATAACTACACCTTGGATATTGGGTCAACATTATAATTTCTTCTTTCTAACCTTATTGAGGACTAGGGTTAGTAGTGGGTATGTTACAAATTACCATAAACTTGAATGCGACATCATTAGCAACTTATTCATGAGGTGAAACTTGTTGTTTTATTTTTATTCCTCTCATCACAATTAAATTTTTTTATAGATCCAATCATCATAAACCATAATATCAAATCATATTCCTAGTTTGAAAATTTCATGAAATCAATGAAGTAATGACTTGTCTTTGAATTTGTATTTTCTTCTTTTTTTACATACACTTGATTAGTTTCCCAACCTAAAATAATATCCAACGGAATTTTCTTGTCTCAAACACACACTAGATTAGTTCCCTAACCTAGAAAGCACCCAATTCCTTATCTTCTCTTGAACCTTGTACACACACTAGATTGGTCCAAATTATGGTTATGTGGTCTCTTCAATTTTCCATGCTTGTTTTAGTATACCACATATGACACTACTCCTTTATCTACTGATAATACCTTTAGAATTCCATATTCATAATGTAAACATGGGCACATTATAAGAGTCATAATCTCATGATATTAAAATCATAAATCAACAAGAATTCGCTTCTTCTCAATGGATTCCTCATTAAACCATAAATCATTTTTATGCCATTCATATCTGCATTAGATAAATTTAGATGGTCCCTTTTCGACAAGAAGGACCTATGGAAAAACATTATCAAAGACACTGACATTTATATAGATATATTCATTAGCATGATCATGAGTACACCACACAATTTTACTTTCATAATTGAAGTTAATGTTAAGAGAAATCCCTTTGTGCCATTTCACTGTCTATTATTCCCATGGAACTAACTACCCCACTTAGCTATCATAATGTTTTCCACTTGTCCATGGCCATAACATACTTTGGAATTTGTCAAATAATACCAGAGTTTAGACGAATCATTGTATACAAGCAAGCATATGTTGGATAAAGGAATTATTTTACTAGAGTTGTTCCCTTTCTTTTTCCACCTTGCTTGTTTCATTCATGTTAATGAGTGTGGATGAGGCGATGTGATTTTCCTCAAATTTTTATAACCACCAATGCATTTGTTATGTATTTTTTGTCTTAGGCATGTGGCTAGAATGATGTGGAGATAATTGTGGATCTAAAGTGACCCATGATGCTCTCGCTTATTGTATTTAAATGCAAGCCTACGGGTGTATAGAAGGAAACAAATCTAATCTAAAACCAAGTTGAGTGGGGCTAGCACCTATGAGGTTGTATCCATAATAATTTATTTATATTTAATATATGTCATCTATATTTAAGTGGGTTTTATTTTAGTTTACATTGTTCGTTATTATCCAAACCCTATTCATTTTCCATGGCGTGTTTATTATGGGTTTCTAGAAAGCCACATGAACCTATCTTCATTAAAATTTCTGCCTATGAGGTCAACACGACCCTTAGTTGGGTTTATTTTCACTTTAAACTTTTAAAAGGTATTTTATCATCATGACTCTCGACTAACAGGGTGTTCACTCTAGTTGGCTTGACCCCTTACTAGTATGCAGAGCGGTCTGTCCCGACCTTGGTCGGGCCTTCATTATTTAGAAAAAAAATGTAAAATTTAGTTGGTCAACCTTGGCTGGCCTACAAATAAATTAGTTGTGACCCAGTCGGGTGTGTTTGTAAATAAACAACACAAGATATTTTGAACTATCATCCAACTTGGTGTTCCTCATTACATGGAACACATTTATCCTATTATAACTCAATCTTGCACTTCCCCTTCCCTACCTTCCTTATTTTCATTCACGTTCTTTAGCTATGAACATGGTCTCTCTCTGGTCACACTTTTCATTGGTAAACTTTAGCTATATTCTAGAGCTTTGTCACCTCCCTGCCACACCCTACATGTTTTCCATAGGAAATAAGCATGAAAGTCGAAAGGAAAAAAATAAAAAGGAAAATGAGGGAAACAATAAAAGTTGCAACAAAAATATAAAATGACAAAAAAATTAGCATGGCCATGCACAAATCAAGATTAAAAATGGAAAATAAAACATAAAATCAATCAAGGAACACAAAATATCAAATATTCAATAACCAAAATAACTCAATCCCCATGGGTTTTGATGTTTTCAATGTTTCATGAGTAAAATATCAGCCCAAGGCTTCTTCTAGATTTCATAGTATCCTTTTAAACATGTACTACCCCTCCAATTTCTCCCAGGAGGAATATTTCAATGCATATCAGTGGGTCTTGAGGGAATCCCCCCTTCTCTTGCTTTTATTTCGAACATTATACCTTGTTGTCCCAAGTGTCTGAGAGCTCTTAATAGCTACACTTTTCTTGTTGTACCAATCTCTTTGTGTGCCCCTATTTACATTCAGTTGTTAGTATCATTAATGCAAAATAAATTTTGGTTGTTTCCCTGTAATTCTATATTAAGCATGTTTTCCTAATGATGCACACATATCTCATCTTATTCATTAATCACATGTCTCAAAATCTAGGACATAAGTATGCGTGTTTTACATCCCAACATAATTTTCCAGAAATCCGTATTTTCAGGCACATGAGCATATCAGTTCATTTACAATCATGCCTTCTCAGGTTTAAAAATTGGTATTTTACCAAATATTTTAGCATTACTTACAATCATCCTCTTTACAAGGGCTAGCAACAACAAAGAATTTATAATCTCTAAGGTTAGTTAAAAACCATTAATCATATAATCATTTGGAATTTTTATAATTTATAATTTTCACATTTATGAAATGTATAATTTATATGCAGGAAATATTACAATTCCTTTGACTCTTTGAAGGCAATTGTCTGCACTTGAAAACTTGACCTCCCTCACACTGATACTCTTTGCATTTTCTTTCTTTGATGTAGTGAAGCACCATTGCCTTGGCCAATCATGGAGGTAACCTCCTGATATCTTTTTCAACCTTCTATTTTCATGATGGAGGCCCATAGTCTTCATTTTACCTACTTTGCCTATCTTCACAAAACTTTAGGTTTTAGGGCTGTTAGAGGAAAACAATTAGTTTTGTCTTCTACGTTCTCTATAGCCCTTTCAAGTTCAGTTCACCTCACCTTTTTCCCTTCTTCATTTACAAATTCTAAAAATCTTCAATTTATGCTTGGTTGTGTTGATGTGCCTTTGTCCCTGTGGTCTTTTGCATTGGATTCTTGCTTGGAAACACTGTTTATCCAATTAGTTTAAAAAACCCCGATAATCTTTAAACATAGGCCTACTTCTTGTTCTTTGCTGTGGATGTCCTTTAGTGAGGAGCTAGCCTCTTACCTTTCCTGATTTTTTTCTGATAGCTATCTCAACCATTCTTGTAGCAATGTTTAAGATGCACTGTTATAATTTTGCAGAATTTTTTCTTGACCAAGGAGGCCTTCCTTGAAGGATTTCTGATCTAACTTGGACAATCATGTGCTGGATTTCTTTCATACTTGATTAAGCTTTGTAGGAATTTACAAGGTAAGTTTCGTAGATCAAGAACCAAAGGTAATCGCTCACAAACAGATCACAAATTAGTACACCAGTATAGAGTCACGTGGTTAAAACCCTCAAAGAGGGAAACAGTCCACGACCTGAGCCAATGTGGCCACTTTAGGAAATTTATTAATATAAAAAGAAAAGTTACATATGTTTCTCTCATAAACGGTTACCGGAAAAATGACCCTCCATGCTCTTTAAATAGACATCATGGACCAATCACGTGTTAAGCCATGGATCAAGTGTTGTTAATACTGAGGTGAGAGATAACCGTTAGATCACTACAAATCATGATTGTCAGATTATAAGTAACAAATGTACATGGTAAATAAACACACTTTACCTAAATCTACACTAGACTAAGTTATTCTTAACTATTTCCTATGTGTCGGAATATCCTAACATCCCCCCTTAAGAACAACTTGGGATAGGATTGAAGGATTTACAAAGGTGACACAAAAGGAGCGTATTTCCTATGTGTCGAAATATCCTAACAACCCCCCTTAAGAACAAATTGGGATAGGATTGAATGATTTACAAAAGTGACACAATAGGCGAAGGAGGGAAGAATTAGAGCCTATCCCCCTTTAATGACAACTTTCTTGAACTCCAAGCATGGATCGAAGTTTGGTAAATTTTTCTTCTGTGAGAGCCTTTATAAAGATATCGACTACTTGATCATTGGTTGGACAGTACTACACTTCAAGAACACGATCATGAATTCTTTATAATGAAGTGCATGTGGAGTTCAATGTGTTTCATACGCTAATGTTGAATTGGATATTTACTTAGCTAAATGGAACTCTGATTATCACACCAAAGTGTAGTTGGATGCTGCTGATGAAGACCAAATTTAGACAGAATCTGATGAAGCCACATGGCTTCCTTGCTGGCTTCAACTACACCATGATACTCTGCTTCTGCTGAAGAAAGAGAGATGGCACTTTTTTTCTTACAATTCCAAGTAATAGGACCTGAACCAAGAGTGAATACATATCCTGCAGTAGAATTTCGATCATCAGGGTCACCATCCTAATCAGAATCAGTGAAACCAATCAACAATGGAGATGCTCCTGCACTGTAATGAATCTTGAACTAAACTGTACCTCAAATATATCGAAGTATTATTTTAGCTGCTTCCAGTGACTTTCATGAGGTTGGTGCATAAACTGAGCGACAAGACCAATGACAAAGGAAAGGTCAGGACGAGTATGGGTTAGATACAAAAGTTTACAAACAAGTTGATGATATAAGGTAGCATCAACTTCATGGGTAGTACAAGTGACTGAAAGGTTGACTCCAGACTAAAATGGAGAAGGGGCTGGCTTACAGTCTTCCATGTGAAAGTGGTGTAGAATATCACAGGCATACTTGGATTGAGAGAGGGTAATGCCTCCCTTGGGTTGCAAGACTTGAAGACCAAGGAAATAATGCAAGTGTCCTAAGTCTGTCATTTCAAACTTCTTTTTGAGGCTAGAATTCACATGGTTTATATGGTTTGGATCACTACCAGTGAGGATACGATCATCAACATAAATAACAAGGATGGTGAAGGACTTACCCACTTTCTTGGTGTAGACAATGTTGTCAGAATGACACCTAGAAAAGCCATTATCTAATAGAAATCTATCCATTTTTGCATACCAAGACCAAGGAGCTTGTTTGAGACCATAGAGAGACTTCTGAAGGCAACAAAAAAGGCTGGAGTCTTTTTGGATAAAGCCAAACGGTTGTTCCATGTAGATTTCTTCATGTAAATCTCCATGTAAGAAGGTAGATTTAACATCCATCTGATGGACTTCCCATTTAAAGGAAGCAGCAAGGGAAAGAACAAGGTGGATAGAATTCATTTTGGCAATAGGGGAGAAGGTTTTAGTAGAGTCAATGCATTCAACTTGTGAAAATCATTTAGAGACAAGATGAGCTTTATGTCTATCCACTTTTCCATCTGGTCCAAATTTGTTTTTGTAAACCCATCTGCATCTGACAATTTTTCTTCCTTTTGGAAGAGGAATAAGATCCCAAGTATCATTCACCAATAAGGAGTGATATTCTTCATTCATAGCTTCATCCCAATCTGGATGACCGGAGGCTTATTTAAAGGTTTCTGGATCAATTTTTTTCTGGAACTTGGCCAATAAGGAAGAGGCTCTTTCGAACTAAGAACGTGTACATCGTCGATTGGCAGATTCACTTGCAAGAGAACCTGCTGCATCTCGAGTAGAGCAGACCCATCTTGGAAGCAGTGGAGTATAAGGAAAAATTTCAAGAGGTGGAGGAGGATTTTCATCCTTGTTGTCATCATCTGAACTAGAAGGAATGCTATTAAAAATAGAAGAGAGAGAGAGAGGTGGCACATATGCCGAATCAGGTTCGCAGGCCAAAGGTGGTACACTCGCCGAACTAGGCTCGCAGGCTGATATATTTTCATCAAACTTTACATCTCTTCTAATGATTATATTTTTGGATTTTGGTTGAAGAAGTCTATATCCTTTGACATCTTCAGAATATCCAACAAAAATGCATTTTTCACTCTTAGGTTCTAAGGCTTTATGTTTCGTATCTCGAATATGGGCCCAAGCATCACTTCCAAAAACACGAAAGTGACTTACATCTGGTTTGATTGAGCTCCAAGCTTCTTCTGGAGATATATTCATTAAAACCTTAGTAAGAGTGCGGTTTACTATGTAATTTGCACATATAATGGCTTCTGCCCAAAAATTAAGACCAAGTCCTTTAGATTGAAGCATAAATTAGCCATTTCTTTTAAGGTGTGATTCTTTCTTTCAACTACACTATTTTGTTGTGGAGTATATGGAATAGTATGTTGCAATTGAATGCCATGCTTAGTGCAGAAGTTGATAAATTTGTTGTTAACATATTCTCCTCCATTGTTTGATCTTAACTTAAGAATTTTATGTCTAGATTGCTTCTCAACAAAGGCCTTAAAGGCCAAGAACATGTTAAAAAATTCACTCTTGAGTTTTAAGAAGTATACCCAAGTGCGTCTGGAAAAATCATCAATGAAAGTTAAGAAGTAATTGCTACTAGAGAAAGAAACAATAGGAAGTGGACCACATAAATCACTGTGCACAAGCTGCAAAGGGGCTGAAGTGTGCTGATAGGCACGTTTGTCAAAACTATCGCGATGATGTTTTCCAAGTACACATTCGGAGCAAACACCATCTCGGAAAGATTCCATAGGAAGAATCGTCACCATATTTTCCTTACATAGAGTTTGAAGAGAGCGATAGTTTAAGTGACCAAATCGCTCATGCCAAAGTTTGCTCACTTCATCATTGTGAGCAACAAAAATGGAGGGAAGACATGATGACCCAAAGTTGTCAAAATTATACAACCTTGTGGAATCATCAGCAATGCCAGTAGCTAAAATATGTTTAGGATCTTTGAGGTCCTTGATTACAACATCATGAGGTGAGAATTCTACTATTTTCCCTTTACCTAAATGAGTTATCTAATAAACAGAGAGAAGGTTGCATGAAAAGGTAGGAACACATAGTACATCATTAAATTGACCATTATTGAGATGAATGGTTCCAGATCCTACAACAATAAGAGATCTATCATCACCAACATAAATATGTTTGGTGTTACAATCATTTAAAGAAGAAAACATGGCTTTATTTTTGGCGATGTGATAAGAAGCTCCAGAATCAATGAGACACTCATGATAATGAGAAGAGGAAGAAACATTTAATGCATAACCATATCTTGATGCTTGACATCCACAAGAAGAAAGTGCCATTCCTGAAGATGAAGGTGAAGAGTGCTCCAAATTGATGTTGTGCTTCTTCATTGCTGCTTCTAAGGCTTCCATCTTCTTAAAACATTTGGAATCTAAATGGCCATCACGATTGCAAAAGTTTCAATTTCTATATGTCTTATTTCCTTTGTTTTTATATGCCTTATCATTTTGGTGAGTTGCTTTTTCAGTTTGTGGCTGAAATTTCTTAGGACCCTTGTTTGGTTTCGGACCATACTTTTTAGGATACTGCTTCTTGGGATTCTTTTGATATGATTGCTGTTGGGCTGCTAAGGTTTTCTTAGAAGCATTTCCAGAAGTGATAAGACCAAGGTGTAAGAGTTTTTCTTGTTCTCTTGTCAAAGAATCGCAAAAGGCATCAAAATAGGGGTTCTTGTAGGCGGTTCCTGAAGAAATGATGGCTTCTCTAGTAGAATGGAAGGCAGAAACAAATACAGAGTGTGTAGGGCCAAGCTTAGCAAGAATGCAATAAATGAGGCTACCATCTTCCTTTTTGATCTTACAACCTTCTAAAAGAATTCGAATGGTCTTGAATTTGGACAAAAAATCTTCAATGGAGGAGAAATTATTGGGGTCCAAAGTAAGCAACTCATTTTCAAGCTGGTGGGCCCTGATTTGATTTTGAATGCCAAAAAAAGTTTTTAGCTTTTCCAGGGCTTCATCAGGGGTGTCAATGTCAAGGATATGAAATCGAAGATCTTGAGCAATGGACATTACTATCAACCCTCGTGCTTGATCTTGTTTATTTTCCAATTTAGCAACTTTATCATCATCAGAAGGTTTAATTTCTTGTCCTGTGGCTATTCTATAGAGCCCTTTACTTCTATGTATATCTACCATGTGAGGTAGCCATTGGAGATAATTGGTGTTGTTAAGAATAATTGTGCATGTACTTTCCATTTTTTTTAAAACATTGAAGTTGATAAAAGCTGAAGCTAACTACTCCAATGGAAAGATCTCTAAAAATTAGGTCGTTTAAAAAAACGGTTCAAAAAATAGCTTCCGGATGAAGAAGTTATGACTTTTTGAAAAAACGGGTTGAAGATGCCGAATAGTTACAGGAATAGGATGAAGTGCGTATTTTAAAAAAAAAATCCGCCCCTTTTAACAAATTTAAAAAAAAATAATAAGCTTGAGAAAGAGATTTGAACCCAAAACCTCTATTCTCATAAACTAACCCCTCACCAAGTGAGAGAGTAAAAGTATCACGTTATTGTTTGAAAGGAGGAAGGGTTTTTATTTTTTATTTTTACTCTTCGGTGTGCGTGCGTTTTCCTGCAAAAAAAACACAAAAACCGAGCCAAAAAATGAAATGCAAAGCCTTACGCCAGAATGTTAGATTTTTTATTAGCCTTACTGGCAACTACCAATTTTTTCACTATTTCTGGTTTCCCGAGATCGCACAAAGACGCAAGGAAAGAGCATACGTAGCGGAAAAAACCCTTCTTCCTGTTTCTGATTTGCCGAGATCGCACGCAGCACACAACAAAGAGCATACACAGAGAAGAGGGTCTAGATCTGGAAAATAAATAAAACCTAAAAACCAAAAATAAAAAGAGGGAACCGAAATAAGCATAAATATTAACAAATATAACTGCAAAACATATGCTTTATACCTCTAGATCTAAATTGTCATAACTTGGGCAGCCGGAAACCTTTTCGCATGAAACAAAAGGCGTTCCTCAATGTAATAGATGCTCCAGACACAATCGAGCAGTTATCCAAGGCCAAAAATATTTAGAAATATTATATCTACAAAATGGCATTCACATGTAGTCAAACTGGCTTCGGATTTTGATCAACAATGGACGTGACCCTCAAAATAGCTCCGATACCATGTAGCAATTTACAGGGTAAGTTCCGTAGATCAAGAACCAAAGGTCACCGCTCAAAAACAGATCACAAATCAGTACACTAGTATAATTACGTGGTTAAAACCCTTAAAGAGGGAAATAGTCCACGTCCTGAGCCAACACGGCCACTTCAAGCAGTTTATTTTTTTATTTTTTATTTTTTGCTCATTTAGACTAATCCTAATCTTCCCATTTTTTTCTCCTTCCATTCCACCCATGGGTTTCGAACCGGCGACCTTACAGAATGGAGTGCCTTAACAGTGCACCCCATCACCGACTGTTCTACACCACATGGGCACTTCAAGCAGTTTATTAATATAAAAAGAAAAGTTACATATTTTTCTCTCATAAACGGTTACCGGACAAATGACCCTCCATGATCTTTAAATAGAGATCATGGACCAATCAGGTGTTAAGCCACGGATCAAGTGTCGTTAATACTGAGGTGAGAGAGAACTGTCGTATCACTACAAATCATGACTGTCGGGTTATAAGTTACAAATGTACATGGTAAAGAAACACACTTTACCTAACTCTACACTAGAATAAGTTATTCTTAACTATTTCCTATGTGTTGGAATATCCTAACAAGCTTCTTGGCACATGTAAAACAGTGATTTAGAACACCAAAACAATCCTATAACCTATGAAACCCTAAATGACCTAGTGGGGGGCTCTTTGGGCTGGTATTTGACTGAAATTTTGGCTTTGAGGTCTTCAAGTATAAAAAACTATGTTTTTGATAATTTGATTTATTGAAGATCCAAAAACCAATGTACTTGATTTATCTAAAGAGCCTACAACGATAGTTTTGAGACCATAAATGCTTGATGTATTTGGGAAACACAAGAATGAGTAGGTTGGTTGTTGATCCTAGGTGGCAAGTGGAGGGGTTAGGAAAGTCAAAACAGTGTGCTAAGGACAAAGGTGGCAAAAAATGGTGAAAATGAGTGGCATGAGCCCATGATGGGTCTTCTGGTGTAATGTTCCTACTTAGCCTTAGCTAAGAGGAAACATTCAATTTTGATTTATTTTATGTTTTATGAATAAATGAATAAAGGAGAACATGTAAAACTCCTAAAAAGTCTGAATAAATCAATGCCCATGTGAACAAAGACAAATCAGAGCTATGTAAATAATCACTTGGAGGTGTGAAAGAGGTTTGAGCCAAAGAATGGGTCCACCTTGACCAAATCAACTGCGCTATCTAGGTTCATTGCATCTCCAAGAGGGACTGCGAAGTTCTAGAAGGGAGCCTCTAATGTGAAGAGGGATAACTCATCAAAGTGGTTTAGGGTTTGCAATAGTTTCCTCATGTTATAAAAGAAGGAGGAGAGCAACATGAAGGGGTTGTTGATAGATCATATTTCTGAAGTATTTGTCTGCTTAGACAAATACCATTCTTTGTTTTTTCGTGGAGGATTGTGATTGAAATTCCTATTTAGGGGTTTCATCTCTTCCCTTGAGGATAATTGGAGGAGTTCTTTGCTGAAGTGAGCCACTATCTGGTTTGAGACAAAGCTCTATCTTTCATGAGCAGTGCTGGCCCATAGAGGGTTTTGCAGTTGCTATCTTTTCTAGCAAGTGGTGTTCTAGATCTGCTTAGATCTAGGTTGTTTTGAGAGGATTTCTCTGTCGGAGTGTGTTCTTCAACCTCCAAAGAGATAGCTGATCCATATTTTGTATCAGATCTATAATTTCATTCAATTTATTTAGTCTCCTTCACCCTCTGCACAGTTTCTACTCAATATTGCGTTATTTTGTGAGAGGGCTTTCTTGTTTCAGTTTTCTATTAGTTTGGAGGAAGATCTCTTGGTGTTAGGCTTGCCTTCCCTTGGTGATCCGTGGATTGGTTTCTAATCCATGTCTCTATATATCTGATCTCTTTCATCAATAAAAGTTATCTTCAGAAATTTCTGGGTTTTCTGCAGCACTGCAATTTGTAATTCAGATCTACAACTTATTATGTAATATTTTGATGTAATTCCAATTGGATGTTGTTCTTAAAGTCTTATAGTTTCTAGATCTGTATTATATCTGATGTTTCATCCATAAATATGTCAGAGATATGAAATTTAATGTACAACAGCTAAACCATCTAAAAAATAACGTTGTCTGTGTATTTCTGCAGTTTATTCCTAGTTGCAGCTCTAATTTTTGAAGGGATTTTTCCCTAGTTCTCTTTGTAATCTATTGTAGAGGCAATAAGATCAAATATAAATATGATTTACTGTTATATCTCTGAAGTATCATATCTTTGGCTTTCCTCTCTGAGTTTCAGTCAAAACTGCGCAATTCTAGTAGCTAGGGTTTACATGTTGTAGCAGCTCTTTTCTTTGGCTGATTTCTAGCTAGTGTTGACTGTGGGAGATCTGTTTAATGTGCTTAAACTTATTTGTTTCAGCTGAAATTATGTATATAAGTCACATACAGTATAAATGAGGGGATTCCAGCCCTGATTTGTGTTATTCTTGCTCAAATTTTTTATACAACATTTTCATTCAAGACCTTGTTGAGATCCCTTAAAGGGATTATTCCAAGTTCTATAGGCAGAGTCTACAGTTGGCCAGGTAGCCTCTAGTTCTCACCATATTTTTAGAGGTGACATAACTAGTAAATTACTCTGTAGTCCATCTCTAAAATAGAATCTTTAGAATCCCCAAATAGGAATATTACAGTGGTATCAGAGCTCCACTCTTGGCACAACCTGTGCTAGCATTGGAGCCTCAGTCATGCTACATTCCGAAGATGAAGATCCTCTTTCTGAGAGGGAGAGGAGATACCAGAATAGAAGTCATAGAAAGTATGACTATACTACTATTGACCTTGACAAGGGTCAAGACAAGGGGAAATTCCCTGAATTGGTGAATGATAAAGATAAGGAGGCAGAGGAGTTTGCAAAAACCCTCTTGGAAGCTATGCAAGATCTGTCCAAGGAGATAAAGGAGATGAGGATAGATTGAATGAGGGAGTCCCTTGGGAGATTCCATCAAGGAGAAAGTTCAGAAATGTCTCAGTTTGGGACTGGTCAAACTATGAGCTTGCCTCAAGTTCCACATATCTCACAATGCTCTACAATGCCTACGTTCTTAGCTTTAGAGAATGAAGGGCTTCAAGAGTCAACCTCTTTGGAAGGATAATTTGTAGAATATGATTCACAAAGTCAAAGGTTCAAAGATAACTTGATCTTTCAAGACTTCTGCCATCATAAGAACCAGAGGAGGCCATTGTAGTAGTATAGAGATGGAGGTTTCCTTCATGGGAGGCACCACACCATGGGCAGGTTCTTCTTGCGTAAGTTCAATGGATCACCCTCTTGTTCCGCTAAAGCATGGGTGGAGAAGTTGGACATCTATTTCTAGCTGAATAAGGTGCCTGAAGCAGAAGCCATCAAGATTGTTGCACTACATTTTAAGGGAGAAGCCCACAACTAGTGGTTTCATGGACTTTCTACATTGGGGCACAACGATGTGTCCACTTATGCTGAGTTCACTAGGAGAATAGTGGAAATATTTGATCAAAAGGATCCGGAGGCCCCTTTCATAAGCTTGAAAAAGCTTAAACAGACAGGAGATGCTGAGGCCTATATCTCTGAATTCCTAAGGCTATTTGTAATGGTTCCTGATATTTCAGTAGTGAGGAGAGTCTATATGTTCATTGATGGCTTGGAAGAACCTTTGCATGGGTTGGTTAAGTCTACCAAGCCCATCACTCTGCAGGTCTCCAAGATGCCTTGCTAAGGGCAAAGGAAACCTTCCCAAGAAAATCCACTCACTCTTCTAAGGGGAAGGAGGGGAAAGCTGCTCCACCCAAGGAGAGATCACTAAAGAAGCTTCTTGACAATGATCTTCAGAGGAATTTGAGGAAAAAGAAGTTATGTTTCACTTGTCAAGAGCCATGGGTACCGGGACATAGATGTGCTGTTGGAAGAGCAAACTATATTGAAGTCTTCTTTCATTGTGAGGAGGAAGGAAACGATGGACCTAGGAGAGGTCACAACGCTGGTGATGATGAGGAGGAGGATCCATCATCATCCAGAGAAGAAGAAGAAGAATTTTCTCCAACCAGTGGGACTCTTGCTTCCTTGAGAGGAGTGCCCAAGTATTTGACTCTTAGAGTGCAAGGTTCAGTTATGAACCAAAGAGTATCTATTCTTATTGACAGTGGGGCAACCCACAACTTTATTGATGCTCACTTTGTGAAAAGGAGAGGGATCCCTACTGATAATTTTGAGGGGTTCTCTGTTTTGGTTCCGGGAGATAGAACTATGCAGTGCATGCAGTATGTTCCATCACTTTCTGTGACTATGGGGACCTACACTTTGGAGGATCAATTCTTTGTAGTGGACATACTAGACACCAACATCATCTTGGGTGTCCAGTGGTTGATTACTTTGGAAAAGGTCACCACTGATTGGAAGGCCTTGCAAATGGAGTGGGTGGATTTGAAGAGTGGGAAACAACAAGTCATTCAAGGCATGCACACCTACCCTTCACTTGATGTCTCTACGCACACAACAAAGATGGAATTGCGTAGTGAGGGCAAGGATCTCATAGTTCTTCTCTCATGTTTATGAGATTTCTACAAGGGAAATTCCTACATCATGGAAAGCCACTTGGGGTGCCATTAGATTCTATGGGGAAAGCTTCACCAAGTGCTGAAACAATGGAAGAAAGAGTCACAGCGCTATGGGAGGAAGCAAGGGGGAGGATCAACCTTCCCACAAACAATTTTAGCATGCATAGTGCCAAAGGAATAAGAAGCAACAAGGCAAGCACCACCATAGATGCATTAACAGTGCTATCCTTGTTGAGAAGTGTAGATCCATATTGGAGGTCTCAACTCCTTGTGGAATACTCCAAAGATCTGCACACCGGGATGATCTTAGATGGCATAAAGCAAGGAGGAGGCTATTTGGTCCATGAAGGGGTTATCTACCATCTTGGTAAAGTATTCTTGTCTCAAGCCTCCAAGCTTAAGCAAGAGATACTACAACAGGCACATAAGGAGTTCCTTTCCAACTACATGCAGTGAGAAAAAATCTACTCCCTAATCTTGAAGAGTTTTGATTGGGAGGGTATGGAGGAAGAACTACATCAACATTATGATTGCGAGGAACTATATCAGCACTTACAAGAGTTCAATATTTATGTAGAGATGGAGCAGCCAAGGGATCCTATGTAGGAGACATTTCATCCATCTCTTTCTTCTCTTAAAAGAGGAGAAAAGCCCATGCCTAACTCTATGTGTATGGGAGACTTGTATGGTAAGAAATCTGATCTTGTGGAGCAAGTTTATTTTTCTGATTTGGAACATTCTCTTACCATATGTATGTAGGCCATGGCTCCTACAAGGAGTAATATTACATGCAGATCTCATGTCAATGATGAGGCCAATAAAAATTCCAAAGCTGACCACTCCCTTGAGGTGCAAAGGGAGATTATTTATCACGATGGGTGCTTTCCAAAAGCACCTAATGAGGGTTTCACTTTCACCATGTCAAAGTGACCCATGCAACAAAGATGTGGTGGGAGTACCACCTATCACACTCAGATCTACTCAAAACAAGGAGTGCACTATGCTGGTACCTTATGTGGGATTGTGACCCACCTCCTCAAGGGAAAATTTAAATTTGCCTATTTGTGATTATGATTCCATACATAGATGACATATTGGTATTGTTTATGGGTATGTATGGGAAAGATAAGTAGTATACATGTACCACATGGGATGGAACTTTATTCTGTACTTCATGATACTTGTTTCAGATATGACATTGCTTCACCCATATTCATTTCTTTTGAGTTTTACACTCCTGAAGGGGCAGACTATGCACCTATCATGATAGCATTAGAGGAGAAATTTCTGATGTATTGGCTTGGTGAGAACTTAATCCATGATGAGAGCTTGATTATTGATGGTGCCATCAATGGAGAAGGAGAAGATCTATAGCTCTTACCTTGTCAGTTGCTTGAGGACAAGAAACATTTTGGAGGGGAGGACTGTAATGTTCCTACTTAGCCTTAGCTAAGAGGAAACATTCAATTTTGATTTATTTTATGTTTTATGAATAAATGAATAAAGGAGGACATGTAAAACTCCTAAAAAGTATGAATAAATAAATGCCCATGTGAACAAAGACAAATCAGGGCTATGTAAATAATCACTTGTAGGTGTGAAAGAGGTTTGAGCCAAAGAATGGGTCAACCTTGACCAAATCAACTGCACTGTCTAAGTTCATTGCATCTCCAAGAGGGACTGCGCAGTTCTAGAAGGGAGCCTCTAATGTGAAGAGGGAGAACTCATCAAAGTGGTTTAGGGTTTGCAAGAGTTTCCTCATGTTATAAAAGAAGGAGGAGAGCAACATGAAGGGGTTGTTGATAGATCATATTTCTGAAGTATTTTTCTGCTTAGACAAATACCATTCTCTGCTATTTAGTGGAGGATTGTGATTGGAATTCCTATTTAGGGGTTTCATCTCTTCCCTTGAGGATCATTGGAGGAGTTATTTGCTGAAGTGAGCCACTATCTGGTTTGATACCAAGATCTATCTTTCATGAGCAGTGCTGGCCCATAGAGGGTTTTGCAGCTACTATCTTTTGTAGCAAGTGGTGTTCTAGATCTGCTTAGATCTAGCTTGTTTTGAGAGGCTTTCTCTGTTGGAGTGTGTTATTCAACATCCAAAGAGATAGCTGATCCATATTTTGTATCAAATCTATAATTTCATTCAAGTTATTCAGTCTCCTTCACCCTCTGGGCAGTTTCTGCTCAATACTGCATTATTTTGTGAGAGGGCTTTCTTGTTTTAGTTTGCTATCAGTTTGGAGGAAGATCTCTTGGTGTTAGGCTTGAATTCCCTTGGTGATACATGGATTGGGTTGCTGATCCATGTCTCTATAGATCTTATCTCTTTCAGCAATAAAATTTATCTTCATAAATTTCTCGGTTTTCTGCAGCACTGCAATTTGTAATTCAGATCTACAGCTTATTATGCAATATTTTGATGTAATTCCAATTGGATCTTGTTCTTAAAGTATTATAGTTTCTAGATCTGTATTAGATCTGATGTTTCATCCATAAATATTTCATATATCTGAAATTTAATGTACAACAACTAAACCATCTGAAAAATAACGTTGTCTATGTATTTATGCAGTTTATTCCTAGTTGCAGCTCTAATTTCTGAAGGGATTTTGCCCTAGTTCTCTTTGTAATATATTGTAGAGGCAATAAGATCAAATATAAATCTTATTTACTATTACATCTCTGAAGTATCAGATCTTTGGCTGTACTCCTCTGAGTTTCAGTCAAAACTGCACAATTCTAGTAGCTGGGGTTTACATGTTGTAGCAGCTCTTCTCTTTGGCTGGTTTCTAGCTAGTGTTGACTGTGGGAGATCTGTTTAATGTGCTTAAAATTATTTGTTTCAGATAAAATTATGTATATAAGTCACATAAAATATACATGAGGGGATCCCAACCCTTATCTACGTTATTCTTACTCATATTTTCTTATACAACGTTTTCATTCAAGACCTTGTTGAGATCCCTCAAAGGGATTATTCCAAGTTCTATAGGCAGAGTCTACAGTTGGCCAGGTAGCCTCTGGTTCTCACCCTATTTTTAGAGGTGACATAACCAGTAAATGCCTCTGTAGTCCATCTCTAAAATAGAATCTTGAGAATCCCCAAAAAGGAATATTACATCTAGGAGTGACAGGTTGACCATGAATTGATAGAGTAGTGAAATAGTGAAAAAATTATCCTAAGGATAATGAAGGCAGTGAGATTTATAGAACTCACAATATTCATGAATTTTGTTTCTAGAAATCTAGGATAAGCATTTAGTCTTCTATGAAAAGGAAAAAATTACTGATGACTAACTATGGTTCCAGTTGGGGAGGGCAGCTCCTTTTCAGGAGGTGTCCAGAACTTTCAAATCTCTGGTTTTATGAAGACCAGTGCCTCACCCATTGGGAAGATTTTTATTCTTTCATTTGTTGATGTTACTTTTGAAGTTGTGATCTCAAGAATCTGAAAAACATGATCACTTCAACCATCATATCTACCTACCTAGCCTACTTGCCTAACATTTTTTCTTCCTTGGGTGCACTTGAACTGGACAGCCCTTGACATTTTTTATTTTTAAGGTGAAAAAAAAATATCTACTTCTATCCTTATTGCTTCCAAGAGTTCAGATTTGTAATATCCCAAAATAGGGAAATTCTATAACAATAAGAACATCTTAAGATGTTCCAAAGTTGGAGATGCAGCAATGTAAAAACAAATATTGGAGTAGCAACGTTATAACAATATGTAAATCATGAGAAGATCCAAATAGCCATAAAATTGATCTTATAGTAGCAAATGTATACAAATACATGAGGTAATAATCACTCAAGCTAGGAAATGCAAGCCTCGATAGAACATGTACAAGAAAATGAAGAACACTGCTACATATAGAAATCCCAAGGCTATAACAACACAATTTTATTAGAGGAAATGATGGTAAGAAGTTTCAACACACATATATGACAATATACAACTAAAATAAATGGGGGTGCAAAGCTCTAGACCCTTAGAAACAATCTCAAGACAATCTTAGAAGGATTTCCTGAAATATGCAAAAATGGAAAAAATGTCGGAGTAGCAGGGCTGAGTAGCAGATACAACTCAAGAACTGGATGGAGATGGATATAGATGATGCAAAAGATGAATATGCCTCCTCCAATGGATCTTCCAAGTGAAATGCTGATCCTAACACTAAAGATCAGACCCTCCAAACAAATATTGCAACCCTCATTGCAGATGCTCAATGAAAATAACGCAGCCAATGAGAGGGACTGCACCGTAAGTGATGAAAAATGGTTGGCCTAATGCCAAATATGATGGGAATCAACTCAAATGCTCCCTCAATAATCCTCCAAAGGAAATAAGGCTCCCTCATTTGAGAAATAGCTCCGGAAGTGGTGTTGTAGAACCTCCACTGCAACACAGCATTTCCTGCTACATGAATAACATTGTAGCTAAAGGGGGATGCTTGGCCTCAAGCCTGAATGTGGAGAAATGAAGAGAAAGCTCCTTCAAGAGGCCTCTCTTGGAAGGAGAAGCTATTTGTAAACAGGAATGCCTTGTGCTAAGCAGCACTACAACTCTGCTAAACAACAAGAGAATGCACAAAGTCTAAACAGACCAAGAAATCAATAATCATCAACATGAATCACAATGGCTACCTTGCCCTCCTTTTAAACAAGTGAAATCCCTCTCACCATGGGTCCCACTCATTAGGGTTTCCTTCACCAAATAAACCTCTTCCCATTCGTACTGCGTTGTTTCTCTAAGTGTTCTCCACCTTCTCTCCCAGCACTGTTGACTTGGTCAAACTTGACCTTGTCCACATGAAAATGACCTTGTTCACACACGAGGGTGTGAAATCCAACTCCTCTGATGATCCCTTTTCACACTATGAGGAATTTTCTTCATTATTCTGAAATGTATTGGTCTCCTTACCCATTTATTAAGCTGCTAGGTGATAAAAACAAAAATTAATATTCCAATTAGCTGCATGCTAATTTTGGAATATTACAAGATTATACTAGTGAACTCTTTTATTTTCCACCTAGACTATTTGACTGCCAGGATTAAGCTATTTGGAAAAATTCATTCTCTAAGATATTGACATGAAATTGAAAGCATGGTTTAAATCAGGATTAGGCAATCTGACTTACCATGGGTTGTGGCATTAGGACAAGCTGCACACAAACATTATTTTTGTACAAACAAAGCTAGAAAAATAAGGGTTGTGATTCTTCATTTGCTATGCATCCCCATCTTTCTCTTTGGTTCAGTTTTGAGCATGTGAAACCGGTATCTTTCATTCCTAATCTATCCTTTTTGATAAGTAAAGTTTGAATGATTTGACAAGCTGTCTTTCAATAACTTATCAACACAAAATTAAATGCATGTTCAACCATGATTAGGCTAGATGACTGAACAAGATCTTCCTTTTGAAAAAATAGTGGCATTTAGGCTTGCACACTTTCAGTAGTACTATTTTTTGGGTATGGGGTTGTACCTCTTTTCAAATCTACCCTCGTTTCCTTTTTTCTATGCTTTTTAGTTTTTTCTTATTTTTCTCATGCAATGTTATATATAATGAATGAAAGTTCTAAACTAGGGATTCTTGATAACCATGGTACTTGAGCTCCCTGTAATCAATAAGATCTCCAAACAACCCCTTTTCATCTAGCTCTTGTAAACAGAAAACATTTGAGGGCATGGTGTAAGGATTTTTCCAAAAATTTTCAAACAGGCCATGCTCTCCTTGGTTTTTCCTCTTTGAGTCTTGCTTCCAAACCTTGTTTCTGTCAAAGAGCCTTCTTAAGGTGAAAAGGTATTCTTCATTAGCTTCAAAATAGATAAAGATGTCATCCATGTATATCATAGTGAAGGGGTTGAAAACAGGGGCCATGACCCTTTGGAAGGTAGCTTCCGCACTCCTTAACCCAGGAAGCATTGGATCAAATATGTAGATGCCCCTAGGTACTTTGAAAATGGATTTATGCTGATTGATTGGAAGTGCTATCATTTGATGGTAACTTGAAACACTACCATGCAATGACATCTTGTTAGAAACTCATACCCTTTGTAGAGTATGATTTATCTTGGGAAAAGGGTATTTGTCCTTCATGGAGGTTTTGTCTAGGTACCTGAAGTCTATACACAGTCTGCATCCTTTTGCTTTCTTTGTTAGTGACACAATTTTCCCAAGGGTTTCATGGTCTTTCTTGGAAGGAGACCTTCTTTGAATAATTCTTGTGTCACAAGGTTTTAAGCTTTCATCACCATATACAAAAGCATCATGAGACTTTTGGCACATTCTTAGGTATTTCTATTTTGTGAAGAGGTAAAGTCTTGGATAATTTAACCATTTTGGGTATTTCTAGGTTTCCTACGCTGTATTCCTCTATTTCAGTCTCAGTAGGTACTACTTTAGGCTCCTTAACACCATTGTTGGGATCCAACCACTCTTCAAAAGTGGCAGAAACTTTTAGTGATGAATTGTCTTTGTATGGAAAGACTTTAAGTTTATTTTGATCCAGTCCTTTAGAAGGTACTACCATATGAAAGTTTCCCAGTATTTTAATGTTGACAGAAGGAAATGGCTCTTTTCTTGAAGTTAGTGTTTCACTTGAGCAAAATTTTTCAGATTTTAAGCTTAGTTTTGGTTTTCAAGTCTTACTTTCAATTTGTAGGAAACTAAGTTCAACTTTGCCATCATCTCATTGTTGGCGGCTGCTACAGTTTTGGTTGTTGAGTTTTTCATGAAGAGTCTAGTTTGATTGGTGTAGTATGTCTAGATATGTCTCATCTTCACTTTCCTACTCATTAATTTCCTCTTCATTACACAAGATGAAATAATCAACATTTGAATGAATGGAATAAAGAGGAGTGTTGTTTGGCCTCTCCAGACTGCTAACCATATACTTCTTGTGTGACTCTCGGTATAGTCTCCTTGTCTGGTTAAAAACATGGATGGTAGCATAGGACATTTCTAGTTGGAGGTTCCCTTGAATTTTGGCTCCCCAATATCTAGATAAAATCATGCCATACTTTGGGGGAATGGCAGCAACAACTATGTCCATGACTAGGCTCTTAGCAGGTATCTGTGCTAGATTGATACAAAGACCCTAGATAAGGCCCAAACACTTGACTCTACTTGAATCAACTGAGTACAAGTATTTGTAAGGTTTAGTTATTTCTAGGCCTAATCTCTCCATAACAACTTTAGGCATGAGGTTGTGGGAGGCACTAGAGTCTAGAATGGCATTGTGTAATATTTTGTCATGTATGTTTAGGCTAATATAGAAAGGGGGGATAGCTCCTTATTGGTACTTTAATTCCACTTCAGGTCCAAAAAATAGCTTGGGTTTGTCATCAGTCAAGTGGAGAGTGTCAGTATCATTTCCTAAGTTCAAGACCTTCAAAACTTGTGACCTATACACTTCTTGAGTTACCAATTCAGTGAGAGGTATGGTTATCTTGATTTTGGAAATATCTCCCTCAAAACTGAAAGGTATTTGTGTTTTGGGACTATTTGCATCAGTTTTATCAGCCATGAACTTTTCTACACTTTTAATTTGTTGATTATAATTTGGGGCTTTGGACAATAGAATTTTTTCAGGGCCACTAGTTGATGTACTAGGGCAGCTTGGGTCACTAATTTGCTGTCTGATTTTCTCTTTGTTTGGATCAGTTTTCTTAGCCATAGTGTTGATATTGTCTGCTGTCTTCTTAGGAGTTTTTTCAAGAGCTTTCCTAGCAGCAGTGTCTATTTGGTTTTTCTTAGAAGCTTCTTGGTTTCTTTTACTCCTAAGGTCATATTGCCTATGGACTTCCATTATGGCATTTTAAAATGCCAATTGGTAGTCTTCAAAATCTTCATAATTTGTTTCAGTTTGGTCCAAGGAAAATAAACCTTTTTCTTCTTCAGTGAGAAAAACATCACCCTCATTATCAGAACCTATTAATTTTACATGAATTTCTTCAGGTTCTTCATTCTTTCTTCCCTCTTCATCTACATAATTGTCTTGGAAAGGAGGCCTAATTTGTTGGTCATTGTCTCGTGGTTTGTTTTGGGTCAGGTCCCTTCTGAAGTTTGGATTCCTATTTCTGTTTTGGGGGTTTGCTTGGTTTTCCCTAGGAGGTATTCTTTCATTTATGCTTATCCTCTCCATAATTCTCTCCATGGTTCTAACTAAACTTTCAAACTTGGCATCAGATGAAGAGGTTGAGGGCATGGTTTCATCTTTGTAGATCACTCTCTTTTCTGATCTCATCCTAGCCCTCTTTTCAATGAGGTTGGCTTCTGCACTAATAGCTGCCCTTTGCATTTCTTCTAAAGTTGTGGGGTCTCTCTCTCTCAATTGGTATGTCATATATGGATCAAAGCCTTTAGGAAATTTCACTAGTGCTAGGCCTTGTGGGGGTTTCATGTGAGGTGGGAGGGCATTTTAGACACTGTTAAACCTGGTGCAATAATCTTGTACACTTTCCCCCGCATTCCTCTTAAGATTTTTACATTCTGAAAGGATTTTGAGGAGGGTTTTATTAATTTCCCACTTGTTTATGAAAGTTTGGTAGAGGAAAGGGAGATCATGGATGTTGTTGGGAGCTAAGTTTTTAAACCATTTTTTAGCTTCACCTCCTAGAATTTGTGCAAACATCCTCATTTTTATGGTCTCTTCTTCCAACTCCATATAGTCAAAGGCATCATTCATTCTCTCTACATGTTGTTGGATAGTGGTTGAGTAAGCTCCTGTGAAATGAGGGATCTTGGATTGGTAGTCATTTGGCAAAGGTACTAGAGGTTGAGGTAAAACCAAGGGGGCATACCAAGCTGTCATGATGGGAGCTAATGGAGGATTTACAAGAGGAGGGTTTGTGAAAGGAGGTGTAGGATGAAGTGGAGTGGTTTGCACAGTGGTGGTATGGATGGCTGTGGTGGAAGTACTTGGACCAGGAAACTGATTCTAAGCAGATTTGGTATGGAAAGAGTTGAAGTGATGGAGAAGTTGAAATTCAGGTGGTGTGGAAGGAGAGACTTCTCTGCTAGAACTCTGTTGCAAATCTATGGGCTCAACGTCAGTATAGTCAATATCACTTTGTGACTTGGTTCTGAAAATGTTCTTTGTATGATGCAAGTCAAACTGGGGATCTTGCAAGGTTGTAAGATGTTCAGGGACAGAGCTTGCTCTATGAATGGTCCTAACAGTAGTTAAGTTTCCATATTTGGAATTTTTCCACAAAATCTTTTCTAGGTCATCAACTATGGTGGGAGGGTTTGGGTCTGGATGAGATCTGGTACTGATCCTTTGTGAAGCCAGATTTCAAACTCAAAATGTAGAGAGGCTGAAAGTTTAGGAATGTTTTCAAAAGGCTGGCCTCTCTTAGTGCTTGGTAAACTCACACAGTATGGAACTAGGATTCTAAACCTCT
This sequence comes from Pinus albicaulis, assembly GCA_034641835.2. Taxonomy (NCBI): domain Eukaryota; kingdom Viridiplantae; phylum Streptophyta; class Pinopsida; order Pinales; family Pinaceae; genus Pinus; species Pinus albicaulis. Next base: position 1,321,125,444 of record CM076570.1, read on the forward strand.
CCAGGCTGATTTGACACAATCCTAGGGAAGTCTAATGAGAACTAGTGAAGTAATAGGCCTACTGGAGGCTAGTGGAGTCACCAGGTGGATGTTTTTAGTTGTTTTTAGGATATACGTGTATGGTCCACAACCAATACTGACAAAAAAACTAATCTAGGGATGTTTTTGGGGTTTTCTAAGTTCCTTTATGTAGCCCTAGGGTTTGTGATAGTGTTCTACAACTGAGTCATCATTTTGCTAAGATGGTGAAACAATGAAATTATACTATTTGGATGACAGTTTGAGTTTCTATGATCTGATAAGGGTTTCTAAAGTCCTAAGGGATGATAAGATTGTCACTGACTTAAAGGTCATGTTAGCCCCCCTATAAATTTTTGATAAGCAAACAGGGGGCTAAATGTTTTTAAGCCTTCAAGGAATTCATTTCATTTGGAAACACATCATCCTTGAAGCCTTTCTCATAATTCCCTACCTTTTTCTGTTTCCCCCTGCTGTCATGGAGTCAATAAGCCTTGCTGAACGATAAAAATTTTCTCAAAAGGCCTTATTTTTCCCCTTGTATCTCTGCAGAATTCCCCCACTTCATCTTTTTTCCCTTTTCCCAAAGTCCCCTTTGTTCCCCCTAAATTCCCCCTTACTCTCCTAAATCTTCCCAAAATCCCCTTTAAACCCCACTTTTATCCCTTGTTTGGTTAATTTTCCCCTTTTCCCCCTTATCGTTTCCCTTTAGATGGCCTTAAAATCCATTAAAATGGGCCAAAACCCACTTTGACTTTATATTAAGGCCTAAGCCCCTTTCCCGCTAGCCCCGACCACTTCCCCACATGTGCCCTTAGCCTAGGACCAACGCTTAAGCCTTAAGCACTAATCGCATCGGAAGACCGGAGCGGAATGTTAAATCCTTTGTAAACACCGAAAAGTTCTGATGTGATTGTTTTATTATAAAAGTCCGCCGCTATTGTTCTGCATCGTTGATCTACCATAGATCAGACGGCTCGCGCTAATCGCGAATGATCGCAATCACAACACTTGTGTTAAGTCCTCCGACCGCTTGTTCTCTCCGATTGGGTGTGAGCCGTTGATCTGGTCCCCAGATCCAACAGCCAGCACTCAATCGCGCTCCCCGCCCATTCACAATTTCAATTTCCAGACCCGCGACCCTTCGCATCCCCCGATTGCGATCTCCCGATTGCCCCTCCACCATCGATCTGCCTCCAGATCGGACGGTTTGCGCTTCATCGCACCCCGCCAGTTGCTTTTCATTCCCTCTTCCGTATCCTCCGATCGCGATTCCCCGATCCCATCCTGACCGTCCATCCTCCCCTCAATCCGACGGTCATCGCTCACTCCTCTCAATTGCAATCGAAAGTTTTGATGTGTGCCACCCCTGTCCCCCCTCTAATTGCGATTGCTTGATTCAATCGCAGTTGTTCGTCCGTAGTTGAAATCAACGGTCAAGATTTGATCGCCCTCTGCCTCCGGCCGGGTCCTACCGCACCCTGTTTCATTGCATTTCCGCCCATTTCCTGTGCATTTTAGGTTTTAACCTAAGTTGCATATTTGCATTAAAGTCTTATGTTGCACATTCGTTTTGTCTGTTTTCATATATCATTCCGCTGTGTCAATCTCCACCGTTGATCTTTGTTCCCGGACCATGATCTAACGGTCTGCGCTGAATTCCACCACCAACCCTATTATTCATAGTTTCCTCCGTTGCATTACATTTTGCCACCATTATTTAGTAAAGGCCTCCATTCCACCTCTGCCGCACTACCATTTCATCCATCCTTCCATTGCACTGTCTTTCTTGGTCCAGTTGCATGATCCGCAAGGTATAGAAGGCGGACACGCCTCCATAAATATGCAGTATGGATACAGTGGCAAGGTTTTCACTGACAGAGGCATGGAAATTAATATATGACAGGTTTCTCTACATCAGCAGAATGTTTTCCTCCTAGAAAGGACGGGTTTCCCATACAGTTTTTATTCCATACCGTGCTCCAGAGGAGATCTCCACCCAAAACGCAGTCCAAGGATATCAGAGCAGTTGTTGCTCAAGTATGGCAGATCATTCCATTTTTTATTGCCATTTGGTTTATTCATCAAAGGTACTACAAAGTACAGCAAACCAAAATGCATTGGAGACATACCTGGAATTAATGAAGTCTGACGAAGACCATTCTTTTCTCCAAAGAATGCCAGAGATTAATGCTCAGAGTTTAAAATAGAATGGGCTTCGGCCCTCTCCTTCTTTTTTGAGTTTGATGTTATATTTAGTGTTCTACCTACTTCCTCTGCTCTTTTTCAGTTATAAAAACTATGAGAAAATTGTTGTAAAGTTGGTTGATGAGATATCAGAGAATTGCAAGCAGTTTCTCTTGAGATAAGTCTTCTGTGTATAGTCGTAAGATAGGCTGAGGAAGATGTATCCAGACTGAATGACCAAGCTATTGGCTATGTTGTACCTGATTGGTGTTGATGTTTAATATGATAAGCACATTTCATTGGATCCTGATCTAAAGTTGCGGTGATGTTTTCTATCTCTGTGTTTATTTCCATTACATTTCATTTCTTCTAGCTTGCATCAGAAATTTGGCATAATATTCACCCTTGTTAGGTGCCTTATGTTGCTGCTCTCCCAGCCCTTTATGTTTTCTATTGTATGTGTATGCGAATATTGATTTCAATTGATTTAACCGGTGTAGTGGATGTTATTTCCTGCTCTACGGTTATGAATTGATGAAATATATGTTTAGATGTTCTTGTTAGGATTTAGTTGGATGAGTTGAGAACCTTTGGGAGGTCTAGAACCATTGTCTCTACCTCACTAGGATCTTTCCATCTCAATCGAGCCTTTCTAAGATCCCATGTGTATTTCTGATTTTGTCCAAGCGGGTCTAGAGTTAAATGACCTCGACACGATCTATAGCCGAGAATTGGATGGTTCTCCTCCTTTCATTTCGGTCCTTAATGTTCCATTTCACCAAATACATCCTTTAAGATCCAAATGCCCTAGATGACTAGCTAGAAAGCTTGCACATTGAACATAAGTAAATCCTTTCTTGACTCCCTTGCCCAATGGCCTTGATGTTCTCTGGGTTATCTACCTTTGCCTAATTTTCCTCTTTGCTCATCCTTTTCTTATATTGGACCCTTCTTTCCTGATTCCCAACAACCAAACATAAACAATTAAACAAACAACCTTGAGCCTATAACTAGCCTAAAATCTAAACCTTGAGCCTTAAAAGACATATACCTTTGGCAAACCTAGAGAGATCCCTCTCTGGACCTAGGAGGGCTAGATCCTAAGGTCTAAAAGTGGTTCTGATGTTGTCTCATCTTTTGGTCTTACCAACCTGGCCAAAACATGGGAACCCCAACATAATGGCGACTCCGCTGGGGATTTCTGAATATTTTCCCTACTCACTACATCATTAACATCAGAAAGCCTAGAATCTCAGGTTAGGTTGACAGTAAGTCAGTTCTGTTCTCGAATAGCTTCTATACCATTTGTTGTGTTCTCTTTCACTCCTAGACAGAGTCTGGAAAGGGCCAGGTAGCCTCCAGATCTCACACTCTTCGGAGGTGACATATCTGGTAAATGCCCTTCCAGTCAATCTCTGGTTGGAGTTTGTTATGTTTTGAGGTTATTCTTGAAAGGTGACATTAATTAAGCATTGTGGTGGATAGTGTACCCCCTAGAACATCCTAAGCTTTCCACTTGGCGACTCCATAACTTTCAAAGATAAAAGACTCCGCTAGTGATCAGTAGGCCTGCTGATGATCTTGGTTTCACATAAGACTCCACTGGGAGACTAGCCTGTTAAACAACATCAACCACAATATTAAAATCAAGTAGGGTTATCTCTTGGTTGAAAGGAAAAATTTTGGCTTCGAGGAACATCTATACAAGAGCATATCCTAACCCAAACCCACCTGAAATAGTTGATAACCCTGAAGGCATCCTCAAGAGATCAACTACTTCTAGTCACATCTATAGAGCTAATTCAGCACCTGAAGACCTTACAACTCTAGCACATTTTCACCCTGACCTAGACCTTCAAAATAGATTACCTAGAACTAGGTCATCGAGTGTTTTAGACCAGCTAGACCTTAGGTTCCCTGGTTCACCATCTCATAGTGGTAAGCACGTTAAAGACACAGGGACCCCTTCATGTACACCCCCAGACACTCACTTCATCCAAAACTTGGGGCTCTGTCATCTCAGGTCTGCCCAACAAGCTTCTGCTGGCCCTAGAATCCCTGCCATCCATATACTAGCTGCTCAGGATAATCCTCTACCTCATCAGAACACCATAATGGCAGCCTGGTATGCCCCTCTAGTGTTACCTCAACCTCGAGTACCCTTACCAAATGATTATCAATCAAAAATCCCACACTTCCCTGCTAAAGAGCCTACAATAGCCCAGCAACATGTAGATAAAATGGAGGACTCTTTTGACTATATGGAAATCGATGATGAAATAGTCAAAATGAGAATTTTCGCACAGAGTTTGGGAGGGGATGTAAAGAAATGGTTTAAAAACCTGCCCCCGGGCAGTATTCAAGATCTCCCTGATTTATATCAAACCTTCATTAACAAATGGGAGGTTAGGGCTAACCCTCGACAACTCCTAGAAGAATACATGAGTCTGAGAAAGAACGCAGGGGAGAGTGTCCATGATTACTCCACGAGATTTAACAGCATTTACAATGCACTCCCCCCACACATGAAACCTCCACAAGGTATGGCCCTAGCAAAGTATCCTGAAGGCTTTGATGCCGATATGGCCTATGAGCTAAGGGATAAGGAGTACACCACATTGGAAGACATGCAGAAAGGAGCCATAACTATAGAAGAAAACTTGATGGAGAAGAGGGCAAGATTGAGAGTTGAAAAGAGGGTAACGTATAGAGATGACAATATAGCCTCCTAATCTGATCCCAATTATGATAGATTATCTAAGAACGTGGAGAAGCTGCAACAGATGATGGAAAAGATGGTTGTCACAGTTAGCAATCAAAACAGAAACCAAAATCAGAACCAAAACTTTAGGAGAAACAATACCACTCCCAATAGACAAAAAGAATCAGATCAACAAGTCATTCCCCCATTCCAAAACTTTCTTGATGAAGATGAGGGAGTCATATAAGAGTCTAAAGGGAATACAATAAACATGTTTGAAGCAGAGGACTCAATCCATAACTGTGATTCAGAAGAAGATCAACCCTCACCCTCATATCGAGATGAGGAAAGATCAGAGTCTAAAGCCTACAGACTTGGATTTGAAAACGTTATTATGCAGGTCAGGGAACAATATGAGCTTAGGAGCAAAAAGAGCCAAGACATCCCCAAACCCAAAACTCCTGAGGTCACTATCAAGAAAAGGCCTGAGAAAGCTTCTAAAGAAACTGCTCAAAATAACAAATCAGCAGCTGAGAGTTCTGAGAAAGACAAAGAGAAAGACAACCAAAACACTGAAAAACAAAGCCAACCCACTAGCAGCACTAGCACTGCAGTTAATGCTCCTAATACAACAGTCTCTAACCATGTACATAGTGAGAAATCACAAACTGATTCAACCACTAAGATAGTGGCAAATAAAACAGAGTTGAGCACTCCAAAGTCCCAATCCACTTTCAATTTGGAAAGTGAGATTGCAAAGATTAAAATATCTGTACCATTATATGAGTTGGCCACTCAGGATGTATATAAAGGCCAAATTTTGAAAGCATTAAATCTGGGGGAAAACAACGACACCGTGAATTTAAGTGATGATCAACCTGCCCTCCTGTTTGGTCCAAAGATTGAGGGAAAGTTTCAGGAGGGGGTAGTACCACCTTTTTATATTAGTCTGAATATCCACGATAAGATTCTTCACAATGCAATGCATGACTCTGGAGCATCTCACAACTTAATGCCCAAGGTAGTTATGGAAAAAATAGGTCTATAGATAACTCGCCCTTATAAATATTTGTCTTCATTTGATTCTAGCAGAGTAAAATGCCTTGGTTTAATTAAAGACTTATGTGTGAGTTTGACCCAGATCCCTGCTAAATGTATGGTCATGGATGTTGTGGTGGCAGATGTGCCACCTAAGTATGGCATGCTATTATCAAGATCATGGGGAGCCAAACTGCAAGGAACAATGCAGATGGATGGCTCATATGCCACTGTCCCTATATTTGGCCAACTTAGAAGACTGTATAGGGAGTCCCAAATGAAATTCCTAGTTAGTAGCCCCGAGAAACCCGAAAAATCCCCTTTATACTCCGTGCATACAGATCTGGATTCATTCATCTTGTACAATGACCAATCCGTAGGAGAACCAGAATCAGAAAATGGAGATGTAAAGGACATCACTGAGCCCATGGACATAAACATAATGGCTACTCTAGAGGAATACGATGAAGACAACCATGGGTGGAGTGCTCAAAACGAAAATCAGAGTAGATAGGAAACACAATGCATTCAACCTATCAGTAACTCTCCTCAAACCTACCCACCACGCGAAGATCAAAATGATTCACAACCTAGCACAGACCCCACAATGCAATATAATGGCGAACCCCTGTGGGAAATGAATTTTGATGGATCCTGTACTAGGAAAATTGCCGGAGCAGGGATGTGGATATGTAACACAGAGAGTGATTATGCAGAAAGCCATGCTGTAAATTTGCATTTCAAGTGTACAAATAATATTTCAGAATACGAGGCTCTTATCCTTGGTTTGAATCTGTTGAAAAAACTATGAGTCCGCAGGATAAATATGCTAGGAGACTCTGAGTTAGTGATCAAACAAGTGAATGGTGAATATGCAGCGAAACATCCTAGGCTGAGGGCATATAGGAACGATGCCATGGATATACTAAAAACATCTGTAGAATACGAATTGGTGTTTGTTCCTAGGGGTCAAAACGTTATTGCTAACGGATTAGCTTGCATGGCTAGTTCATATCCTAAGACTCCCCCTGACCAAAAAATCATCATTCAGACCAAGTTCAGACCTGCAGTGCCAGACAACGAAAAATATTGGCAGGTCTTTGAAGGAGACAAACAGATTGAAGATTTTCTGGTGGGCAGAAATGAGTTTGAATTTTCTAATTCAAACTCAAAATCTGATGACAGCTGCCCAAGTGAGGAGCCCCCAGATGAACAAGAAACACCCTGCAACATAGAGATAAACACCTTGAATGAATAAACTGGAAATCCAACCGAAAAATGTGAAAACGAAGATAGCGAAGAGATAGAGGTATTGTAGGCCAAAGACAATAATATACCTAGAGGCCTAGCACCCTTAGAGGATATTTTTGACTTCGATGATGTAGCAAAAAATCCCACTATAGAACATGCAGACTCAGATATAGAAGAATGCAACATTGGCACTGAAGATAAGCCCAAAATGATTAAACTAGCTAAGTCTTTACCTGCAGACATGAAGATAAAATACATGAACCTGTTTAAGGAATTCATTGATGTGTTTGCATGGATCTATGAAGACTTAAAGGCCTACGACACCAACATCATACAACACAAGATACCTTTGAAGGAAATATCAGAAGCCTTTTAGACAAAAAGTCCACAGAATTAATCCAAAACAATTGCCTGCAGTTGAAAAGGAGATTAAAAAGTTGTATGAGGCAGGAATAATAGTTCCTATAAGGTTCTCTGATTGGGTATCGAATTTAGTGGTTGTGAGAAAAAAAACAGGGGAAATCAGACTGTGTATAGACTTCAGAGATCTTAATAGAGCCTCACTAAAAGATAATTACCCTTTGCCTAGGATGGAACACTTATAGAAAGTAGTGGGCTCTAAGAGAATCTCCCTATTAGATGGCTTTTCGGGTTATAACCAAGTGTTGGTACTCCCAGAATATCAACTCAAAATGGCTTTTACCAGTCCACGGGGCACCTTCATGTATGTGAAAATGCCTTTTGGATTGATGAATGCTGGAGCAACCTTCCAGAGAGAAATGGATATAGCTTTCTCAGACGAGATAGGGCACTTCATAGTTATCTACTTGGATGACTTGACGGTCTATTCTAAAACCGAGGAAGAACACCTCAAACATCCGAGGAAGGTTTTTGAAAAATTTAGAAGGTATGGTCTGTCATTAAATCCTAAGAAAATTGTTTTTGCGCTGCAAGAAGGTAAACTTCTTGGCCACATTATATCTGAGAAAGGAATTAGGATAGACCCACAGAGAGTTGAGGGGATACTTCAGATCACACACCCAAGGAACATCAAAGAATTACAGTCCTTCATTGGAAAGATTAACTTCCTTAGGAGGTTTATCCCAAACTTAGCGGAACACCTCAGGACTATGACCAATATGCTGAAAAAGGGTATGGGAGTTAAATGGACTGTGGGAGATAAACAATTGTTTGAATCTGTAAAACTTGCACTTACTCAAGCTCCTGTTCTGATTAGCCATGAATTATCAAGGGAATTCATGATATTCTCGTTTGCCTCTGAGCACACAATAGCTATAGTCTTGCTGCAGAAAAATTCAGAAGGTAATGAACAACCTATAGCTTTTTTCAGCAAAGCCTTAAGGGATGCACCCTTGAAATACAACATCATGGAAAAGCAGGCCTACGCCTTGGTGAAAGCCTTAAAATATTTTAGGGTGTACATTCTACATTCTCACACCATAGCTTACGTGCCAAATATAGTGGTCAAAGATATCTTGTTCCAAGACCCTGATGGGAAAAGGGGCAAATGGATTGTTGCCATCTTAGAATACGAACTTGAAATAAAGCCTACCAAACTGATCAAAGGCCAAGGCCTAGCCCAATTAATGGCTGAATCTAATCTACAGGCCCTTGATATTAACATGATAAGCGCCCTAGATGAGCAGGAAGGATTACTTGACCCCACTGTTGAGGAGAAGTTTCAGAACTCTCCTTGGTATTCGGATATCATTTACGTGCTCACGAATCTCAATGCTCCTCCAGAACTGTCCAAAACTAAGGCCAGATTCATAAAACTCAAAGCTAGAAACTACTGCATTTTGAATGAAAATCTATACTGGAAAAATCCAAATGGCCTATTGCTGAAATGCTTGCCTGAACCTGAAGATGAAAGAATTAAATAGGAATTCCATGCTGGGGAGTGTGGAGGCCACCTGAGTTGGAAAGCCACTGCAAACAAGATACTCAGGGCTGGCTATTATTGGCCCACACTCTTCAATTATGTCCATAAAATGGTAACTGCCTGTCATAAATGCCAAATCTTTGAAGGCAGAAGAAAGCTCCTCCCCCTCCCTTTACAACCCATCACTGTAGAAGGTCCCTTCATGCAATGGGGCCTAGAATTTATTGGAGAAATACACCCTGCTTCTTATGGACAACAAAAATGGATCCTAACAGCCACAGACTACCTCACCAAATGGATAGAGGCTATACCCACTAGGAATGCCACTGATTCTGTCATTGTTAGGTTCCTAGAAGACTTCATCCTATCTTGGTTTGGCTGTCCAAGAAAAATAATCACTGACAATGCTGCTGCTTTTGGATCCAAGAGAATAGTTGATTTCTGTCACATGTATGGAATAACACTTGGTCATTCAACTGCCTATTACCCTCAAGGTAACGGACTAGCTGAATCTTCAAACAAAAGCCTAGTGAGCATCATCAAGAAGCTGCTGGAAGAAAACAAAAAGTCATGGCATAAGAAATTGGTGCATGCTTTGTGGGCTGACAGGCTTACAACAAAGAAATCCATTAACATGTCACCATTCCAGCTTGTTTATGGAGCAGAAGTAGTTTTCCCCACTAGCCTTGGCATGCCAGTGGTTAAGCTTGTCCAAGAGATTTAGACAGAGGAAGACAGTATGGTGAGAAGAATTAATGAAACAATCCATCTTCAGCAAATGAGGGAGCAAGTTTATAGCAGAGCTGTCAGAGTTCAGGAAAACTTAAAGAGGAAGTTTGACCAAAGAGCCAAAGCTTCGGATTTTAAAGTAGGGGACAAGGTTCTGAAATGGGACTCAAGAAGAGAGGACAAAGGTAAACATGGCAAGTTTGATAGTTTGTGGCAAGGTCCATATATTATCCAAGCCACTGTGGGTCCTAATGCATTTTTCTTACAAGAAATTGATGGTATGGAGCTATTTGGGGGTCTTGTCAATGGCAGGATGCTCAAGCATTAATTTTGCTAAATTTCAGTTTCCAGTTTCCATTTCATTGTACATACCATTGCAGTATTTATGTTAAGAAAAAATGAGAGGTTCAGACATGCCCAAAACATGAACCTCAGAGACACAAAGGAGCTGGTCCTAACATGCTCAAAATCTGGACCAGCCATGAAGAAAAGAAATTAGCTCTAACATGCCCAAAACCATAGCTGAAACATAAAAGGAAGTGACTCTAATATGCTTAAAACCTGAGTCACAAAGAAAGAAGGATGCTTCAAGAGTTTAGATTTCGAGCCTTCAAAGTTTTGCTTCAAATTTTCTGCAAGTTTCAATCCATGAGCAGTTTTGTCTTCATGTCAAGGTCCACAGCAAGCCAGCCAGTCTAATCCTGGCCTGACTGTTTTTCAATTTCTATCTTAGAATGTAGAGAAGAAATCTGTTGGACAGTTTAATTCCAGTAGATAGTAGATTAGATAGAGAAACATATGAGACCAACAGTCTAATCTGGTCTCATGGAGCAATAAGGGTAGATTTAGACTAGGTTTATTTTTTGTTGTAAAAATAAATGATGTAAAGGGTCTGATAGTTCAAATGCACCCTAGAAGAAAAAATGCTAGGATTGTAGGATGGGTAGGTAGACTGTTAGAGAATGTTTCTGCTGATCTATCATATTTGTGGCAGTTGAAAATCAAAGAAGAAAGGTGGCTTGAGCAGCAGGCATCTGGCCTACACCAAAGATCAATTTCTGAATTCTTGACACCTTCAAGAAGAAGCCATCCCCAGGTGGAGCCACTGTTAGCCCCCTATAAATTTTTTACAAGCAAATAGGGGGCTAAATGTTTTTGAGCCTTCAAGGAATGCATTTCCTTTGGAAACACATCATCCTTGAAGCCTTTCTCATAATTTCCTGCCTTTATCTGTTTCCCCCTGCTGTCATGAAGTCAATAAGCCTTGCTGAACGATACAATTTTTCTCAAAAGGCCTTATTTCACCCCTTGCATCTCTGCAGAATTCCCCCACTTTATCTTTTTTCCCTTTTCCCAAAGTCCCCTTTGTTCCCCCTAAATTCCCCCTTACTATCCTAAATCTTCCCAAAATACCCTTTAAACCCCACTTTTATCCCTTGTTTGGTTAATTTTCCCCCTTTTCCCCCTTATCGTTTCCCTTTAGATGGCCTTAAAATCCATTAAAATGGGCCAAAACCCACTTTGACTTTATATTAAGGCCTAAGCCCCTTTCCCGCTAGCCCCGACCACTTCCCCACATGTGCCCTTAGCCTAGGACCAACGCTTAAGCCTTAAGCGCTAATCGCATCGGAAGACCGAAGCAGAACGTTAAATCCTTTGTAAACACCGAAAAGTTCCGATGCGATTGTTTTATTATACAAGTTCGCTGCTATTGTTACGCACCGTTGATCTACCATAGATCGGATGGCCCGCGCTAATCACGAATGATCGCAATCGCAACACTTGTGTTAAGTCCTCCGACCGCTTGTTCTCTCCGATTGGGTGTGAGCCATTGATCTGGTCCCCAGATCCAATGGCCAACACTCAATTGCGCTCCCCGCCCATTCACAATCGCAATTTCCAGACCCACGGCCCTTCGCATCCCTCGATTGCGATCTCTCGATTTCCCCTCCACCATCGATCTGCCTCCAGATCGGACGGTTGTCGCTTCATTGCACCCCGCCAGTTTCTTCGCATTCCCTCTTCCGTATCCTTCGATCGCGATTCCCCGATCCCATCCTGACCGTCCATCCTCCCCTCGATCCGACGGTCATCTCTCACTCCGCTCAATCGCAATCGAAAGTTTCGATGTGTGCCACCCCTGTCCCGCCTCCAATTGCGATTGCCTGATTCAATCGCATCCATTCATCCGTTGTTACACCATTTTTTGGTCATCTAACTTATTATCATTAGATGGACCCAAGTAAACCATGTAAGACCAGTTTTAACCCTAAGTAAAACTGCTTTCACTATGTTAAAACAGGAAACCCCAAAAGGAAATATTAAACAAACCCATATTTGTTTGATTTTCCTCATGGAATAATTAATTAAACCATAATTTAATTATTATTCCCAGTCATATTTAACCCAAAATCAAAGAAATTAATTAGATAAACCTTTATTTATCTTATTATTTCTAGGAATAATCATTTAAACCTTATTTAGATGATATTCCTTGTTAAATATGACCAAATCACTCACAAATAATTAAATAAATCACTATTTTTTTAATTATCTTTCAACCACCTCCTTAAATAATTAAATAAATCATTATTTATTTGATTATCTTCTAACCGCTTCCTTAAAAAGATAAATAAATCATTTATTTATTTATTTTTGACAAATTAAGGGATTTGACCCAAGTCAAATACCTTTTCCCTCAAACAAATATAATAAAATATTCCATAAAAAGTGGATCTAGATCTGGTTAACCCATGCACCAAGATCTAGAATGACCCAATATTTTGTTATAAATAGGAGGGTTTTTCCTACCATTCTTCACCTTTTGTTGCCTATTAGATCACTTTGGATCTATACACTTTGTCACATATCTCCATCATTTGCTCCCATTGAGCTCTACTCTTTGCATTGGGTTTTCTACATCAACTAGAGAGAGAAATCTTAGATCTGAAGTGCTGAGGACTTCCAAGAACCCATCCCACTGAGGGGAATTGGATACTCCTTTTGGTTTTCCTCACAGGTGCCCCATTAATACAAAAATTCTTTCAAAAATTGTTCTTGTCTTGTCTATTGGTATATGGAGCAAACCCTTGTTTTTACTGCTTAATGTCTTTCCATACATAGATCTAGTATTTTGCAACTCTTTTCTTGTCTAACTAACCGCAGATCTGAAGATATTGGCAGCCACTTTTGTTGTTAGGGCTATTAGTTATGCGTAGCTAAAGTGGTCCTTTTTCGTACACTTTGACAAAGGATTCATACTAACAAATGGCGACTCCACACGGGTTTTAAATTACGACCGCTGTTGTTTTTCATATTCCTGCATATCCAGCTACTTCAGACCCTAGGGTTTCTTTTCAGCTGTTTATTTTTCCTATTTTTATGTTGTTTTCTCACATAAAACCCTAAAACATCAAAATTTCTAACTTCCGTGTGTTTCTGGCCCTATTGAGCAGGTAAGCGACACCAGCCGCAACTGAGACGGCAACTTTTCTGAAAATCTACCGCCGAGACAACCGGAACGGGGGGTCGGACTTTTTGGCCCTAAACCTGCGACCTGGACCTCCAGGTCGCACTTTTCAGCCTGTTTCCTGCGACCTGCCCTGAAATCAGGTCAGAAACTGCGACCTGCCATTTTTTCAGCAATTTTTCTGCAATTTTTCTGGGTTTTGCTGCAACTTCTGCCAGGATCCTCCAGCCTCTGTCTCAGCCCGTTTTGACCAAGTTATGATCTATTTTTACTCATCTAAGTAGGGAACCTAGCACCCTAGGGCTTTAGTACCCTCCACTTTTTGTGGAAGAGTTTTAAGCTGTTTCAGCCGTCTATTTTTCAGAGCTTCAGCCTCCTTTTTTCTAGATCTGTTACCTCCCTTTCAGATCCTTTGAAATCAGCCTTTCTTCCTTTCAAATCACCTCCTGTCGTTTTGTTTGGACCTACTTTCTGGGCCTCCCCCTTGCCCCCTCCGTTTTTTGCTGATTTCCTTCCTTTTTCCAGCCACCTTGCCTCTGTCTCTTGGCTGTGATCTGCACCTCTTTTCAGCAGCTTTATCCTCTAGATCCCTGTCCCTTTCGACCCTAGATCTATTGACCTCTTTTTATGTGTGTTTTGACTAGATTTTTGCCCTCTTTTAGAGTAGTTTTGAGAGACCCGCCTTTTTGGGTTAGATTGATGCATAGTTAGCTGTTAAATGTTCTGTCCTTTCAGCAATCTATATTGTTCTACGCAGATTTATTTTCAGTTACGCAACACACTTTTTCTTGCTCTCAAAACGAAAAGGGTTTAAAAATTAAAATTAACGCACACCACACACTGACCCTAAGTGAAGAAGCGCTTGGTTAACACCGCCTGGCAAAGACTCTAAAATCAATTGTCACTGCACCTTATCTGCCCTTGACATTGCTTGATTTTGTCCCTTTCTGCCCTTGTCGGTTTCCTTCTTCCTGTCATCATTGCGCCCCCAAGGCGCCTTTCCTGGAGACTTCTTGGCCTTCATTCTCAGTTTCCGGTCGATCGACCTGCTCCGCCCTGCCGTCGTCGAGCCAGTCCACCTTCGAGTCCACACTCCGACTCCTCTCCTGATTCATCGGGTCCTCCTTCTCCTCCTGGTTCTCCCCCTGTGACCTTCACTATGTCTGGTCCAGGGCCTAATGCTAGCGGTTCTCTCGGCCCTAATGCCGGCCTTACTACTAGTGGAACCGCCACAGGAACTACCCTGACCACCCCTGTGCTGCCGTACATTGCAGGCCTCAGCCTCCCCTATTTGCATCAGTTGATCAATGACCCCATTCACCACAATGCTAATTGGCCTGCTATGCCAACCAAGCTCCCCTCCGACATCCCTAAGTTTGAGGGCCTTAATGGCGAAGATCCAACCAATCATGTCCGATATTTTCACATGTGGTGTTCCTTCAATTCCATTACCGATGACTCCATCCATCTTCGTTTGTTCCAACGCACGCTTACCGGTGAAGCTTCTAAATGGTATGTCGAACAAGCCACCTCTACCCATACCACCTTTGAGACTCTTGCCCAAGCCTTTTTGTCGTACTTCCAGCTCCCTCTCCGATACGATACTGGCACGGAGCTCTTGACTTCCTTCAAGCAATCCTCTTCAACACACCTTTCCGCCCATGTTCAGGAATGGCGAAGAAGACGAAGCTTATGTCGAGCCCCTCCCTTCGAAGATCGGGTTTACATGGACTGGTTCCTTCGCACCCTTCCCGCTCCCATCGGCAAAGATGTCGCCTCTCATTTTCCTCAAACTGAAGAAGCCGCCCTCCAAATAGCCTTGAAATATGACCTGATCTACGCTCAATCTGGTTATGTTTATACCGTTCTTCCTGACCTCCCCAGGCCCGGTGGCGCTAATGCCCCAGGGGCATCTCATTGCGCCGACGGTATCGTTGGAGCCCTTTCCCATCCATACGCTCAACCTCCTATGGGCTATGGTCTCCCTCAGGGAGGGGCCAGCTCCTCCAGCACTCTCCCCCCTCTCGGTAGCATGTATCCAGGATACGGCATGCCTCCTCCTTTTGCCCAACCTCCTGCTTACCTCAATGTTGCCCAACCTACCCATTACCCTTATCCGCAGCCTGGTGCGCCAGCTCCTCCAGCATATGCGCTTCCTCCTCCCTTGCCTCCTCAACCCCAGCACCAGCACCTACAGCCCCCTCCAAGGCAAGTATTTGCATAGCAGGGCGCGACTAGTCCCCCTTCTTCTCAAAGAAGGTGGAGAGGCAATCCAAACCAATCTGCCCCTGGTACCCATGGACCCAATCCTAGTGTGGACCCTAACACTACCAACCAGCAACAGGGCACTCAGCCCAAGCCGGACAGGCCACTTCGCACAAGTAAGCCTTGTTCGTGTTGCGGTGTTTATGGTCATTACACCCACGATTGTCCCCTATTACCCTAGATGCGGCAGATGTGGGAGTCTCAAGCCACATTGCGCGGACAACACGCCTCCCCTCATGCTCCTCCTAATGTGGCCACTACCCAGCCAGCTGTGTTTACTGATACTTTCCCTCAGCAGGGATTCGTCGCTACCCAACCACTCGACAGCCAGGTAGCCACCCCCCTTCCCTTTCTGGTTCCTCTGATTAACAGATCCTTATGATGCACTCCAATCCTAACCCGTCCGTCGATCTTCACCTTCAAACTCGGTCACGCCAGTACTCCAAGCCTCCTGCTCAGTCTGCTCCCGAGCCTCCTTCTTCAGGTTCTCCAGAGCCTCTTTCGTCACCCAGTGGCCCCTTACATATCCCTCAACCAAAAGTTGAGGTTCATACCAAGATACCTAAGGGCCCACTACGTCGAAATGCTGCTCCCAGTCGAGCTGCCCATTCGTATAGCATAGTAGATGATTTGGCGCAATCTCCTGCCGCCATTTCCACACTGGAACTCCTCCAGTCGTGCCCTTCCCAAAAGAAGGCTCTACTATCTGCCGTGGGCATTGTAGATCCTGCTGACGACCAAAATGGCTGTTTTCGATGCCACTCAATCAGACCATCCTCCTCTCCCTCCTTCCATCGCCTTCCAAATCCCGGTCAAAATCTGGAATGCCAACGTGTCCCGATGTATCATTGATGAGGGGGCATCCACCTGCGTGATGTCCACTTCGGTTTGGAATCAACTCGGATCCCCTGAACTGGCCCCTTCCACGATCACCCTTCGAGCGTGGGACGGTCATGCCTCCCAGCCCATTGGTCTGTTTCGTAATTGTCCTATCACCCTCGCCGGTAAGACTGTTTGCGTTGATGTCGAAGTCATTGACGCCCTGCTAGATTACAACATTCTATTGGGGCGAAGCTACACCTATGCTATGTCTGCTGTCCCATCCGCGGTCTTTCGCAAGATGTCTTTCCCTCGTAATGGAAAGATAGTCACCATTGACCAGTTGACATATCATGAGCCAAAATCTCAGACCTCCCCTGAGACGACCATCTCTTCTGTAGCCAACAAGCAAACCGTTGATTCCTTGACCAGTGTCTCCCCCGACGTTTACAAAGATTCCTCCCTGCTTGGAACTTTCCCTAACCTTCCCCCCCCTCCTGTCACCGATCCCAGCTCATTGAATGTCTGCATGATGCAATCGTCTCAGGCTACCTGTAAGCATCCTGCCTCGGCTAGTCAACAACCTCCTCCTCGCCCTCCGCAACTCTCTCCTAGCCATTCATCTCAACCAGCCGGACCTCCTCCTTCTGGCCCTACCCCTACAGCTGGTATCCCTGAACCCCTTATCCTCCTGGATCGGTTCCTCCTGGCCTTAACCATCTCGAAGCCGTCCCTCCTAGTCATTAGCCTGTGGGGAGATCCCTTTCCTAGCTCCCCCTCCCAGAGTATATTCTGTCCCCGTCATGGCCACCCTCTCTCTCCCTAACATGACCTTGGGCATACCGGTCTGGTATCTTGATCCCCCAGCCGCCACCCCTCCTGGTCATCCCAAGCCCTATATGGCTTTGACATCGGTTCAACCGGTCCCCCTAGCTTCCTCCGTTGCCTCTGTGCCCCCAACACCTCCACAGGACCGTTCTCCTGTCGTGATGGCACCCGGGAAGAAAAGCAAAGCCCGCAAGGGGGCACCCAAAGACAAGACTACCACAATTGACCCGGCCCCTCCGCCACCCGCGAAGCCTTGCACTTTATGTGATGTCATCGGTCATGCCACCCATGCTTGTCCCAAGTTAACTCGTATTTAGCCCATGGTTAAAGTCGCGTTCCCCGAGTCTACGGTCCCTGAAGCCCCCATTCCTTCTCCGTCCGTACCCAAGAACCCCAAGACTCTCCGCACCAACAAGCCTTGTGCTTTGTGTGGCGTTCATGGCCATTACTCCCACCATTGTCCTCACCTGATGCACTACCGCGCCTCTTTAGAGGTAATCCAAGAGTATGAGGTTGAAAAAAATCAATCCGCCTCTCCTATCCTCACACAGTACGCTTCAGGTCAGCTTGAGGATCCCCCCGCTCCCATCGACATTCCTCCCCCTGATGTTCAGATGACGGAGTCTACTGTAACCATTATTTACCTATCCTCCTCTGCGAGACACTCAGAGCCTAGCCCATATGCATCCTCCCCTGTTGTGTCCCTTGACCACCCTTTTCCTACCCATACACGAGATCACTCCACCCGTGTCTCTGTTGACCTCCGCAGCCCGAGTCCTCACCATGCTTCCGATAGCCCTCATATACCACCCTGTATGAGTCATGGTCATCCTGCCCCTTGCACTCCCTCCTGCGGTTGCCGCCCTATGATATCTGTACACTCACGCTGCCCTCATTGCCTCTCCTCCCCTCATTTGTTGTCTTATCACACCATTCCGCAGGACCCCTCGTCCACACCCTTTATCGGCTACGCCGACGGTGCAAGTCATTACTCCAGGAATCTAGCCTCAGCAAGTTGGGCCATATTCACCCCCTTGCATGCCGTTGTTCTTTCTAACGGGGTATGCATTGGTTCTGCCACCAACAATCAGGCCGAATATGATGCAGTGCGTGGTCTCTTAGCCAATTCCCTCTTTCATCGCATCCTCCATCTGCACATTCATTTGGATTCCCTACTTCTTGTAATGCAACTAAATGGTGTTTATCGTGTGCATAACCCTGTGCTGTTTAGACGCTATTTATGAGTGAAAATCTTGATACGTGCCTTTGAAACCATAACTTTCAACCACGTACCTCGAGAACAGAATCACTATGTAGATAGTATTGCAAACCATGTTCTAGATTGGCATTTATCACACACATTTCATACAAGACAATAACATTAATAACCATCAAAAAATGATGCATATCCATAATATGTGTCGCAAAACATGTGTTTAGAATCCATCTACTCTGATACATATGACATGCCCATAGCATGTTACAAAAAACCCAAAACTGGGGGCACCACCTGCCCCTACATACATCATAGGGGGCACCACATGCCCCACCCCTAATCACTATCTGGAGGATCCCGGGCCAATGGCTCTGCCCCTACAGCATGTAGATCACGCATAGCCTGACCGGCCATCGCCATGCGCCGCATGACACCTCGCCACTCCGAGGGTAGACCAACACATGGCTCTATGAACTGGTCGTCTAAGTCTTGCCACCCGCGCTCTGATACTCCGGTCAACAACCTTTCACATCTACGGTGGATGTCCTCCAGTAGGGCGGCTGCATCCTCATTTTGCGCCGCTCTCGACCCACTTGGACCTGTAGCTCCAGACGCTGCCGGTCGTCCCATATATCCGGCCGGTTTTACCGGTGCTATATCTGCATACCAAAAGTACATGAATCAGTACCATCAATTACTATTCAAAAACTTTAACATGCCCACACAAGAATAGCAATCTGTCACTTACCATCGGGCCCCCAGACTCGACCAGGCGGAAGTGGTAGATCCGGATCCCCACAGTAGCTCATCCCACTATAGGGATAGTCGTTTATGTACAAAGGCATCTGATTCCAATGGGCAAAAAAATCTGGTCGAAACACTCGCCCAACCGCCCCTCCTCCTCCTCTGCACAGTAACCGTCCCCAACGGCGCATCCTGGGCTCTCTCGGGCCCCCATCTGGAAGCTGTACATGAGGCCTCAAGGTCGGGATCTTCTCAAAGAAGAAGGCGCACAACAAAGTCCCATATGAGCAGTCATGGTTCACCTGCCGCCTGCATAGTGACAACTGTCGCTTTAGCGACACCAACAGCATTTGGGGCCACCCATAGTAGGTCCCACCCAATACACTTTCCACTAACATCATCTGCCCCCCAGTGATGTGATGGAACGCCTGACTGCCCAGGATTCGCAGCACAACTGTGGCCACTGCGCGGGTGTCTAGCCTCTCTAGATCCCCAATCGGTATTCGAGTCCCCTTGACTTGGAGACCCGGTCGACAATGGCGTTCCACGAACTCCATGATATGTCGCCCCCGCGACAACACTGGTTGTGTGTTTCCCACCATCCCCAGTGGCGGGAGACCAGTCAGAAAGTATACATCCTGGATCGTCAGTTCGATCCTATGCCCCTGCACCACAAAGATCTCCTGATCTGGATCCCAATAACTGATAATCCGGGCCAGTAACGGTTCCCCTGCTCTCATCAATGGGTTCTCCACAAACTTGAGAACCCCAAATCTGGCCAATACACGACGGACGCCCTGATCTGCCTGGATCTCTGTCCGAAGTGTCCCTAGATCTCTCTCTCTCCAATTGACCCGTAACTCTGCCATACTTGCACAAACACATCATGCTTGTCAGCGTACATATCGGGAAAACCATAACCAAACACCAAAACCCAACTTCCAGCCATAAAACAGCACCAAAACCCCCTCATCTCCCAGGTCGCAGTTTTCTGCCCTTTTCTGGACCAGGTCGCACTTTTTGCCCTGATACCTGCGTCCTAGGTCGCACTTTTTGCCCCAAAAAGTGCGACCCGGCCGTAGAGATGAAGGAGGGGCTATTTCTGGGATTCTGGGCCCTAAACTGAAAATTTAATCCATCAAAATGCAAGAGAAAGGTTAGGCCTCTTACCTGCAACTGACGGATCGCGATTCCAACGGTCGGTTTGTCCGCTACGTTCGCCGCAAGATTTAGGGCCTTCTCTCCTCTCTACATTCACCACAGCAACAATAGCAAATGAGTGATTTTGGAGGGAAAACTGCCTTATTAAAAGAGAACCCCTGTTTCTTCTTTCGACTGCTGCGACCACACCGTAGCCCCGTTTGATGAACCATCTGCACCGTTGGAAAGCTCTCACCGAACTCTCAAATGGGTATCTGTTAGTTTTTTGTGATCTGATACTTCACCAGGACACATTTTGTCCAAGAAGGGTCACTTCACCCCTCCTTAAAATCGAATTTCCTCACTTACGACACTTGTACTTGGGGCACCATTTTGCCTCCTTACTTGTCTTCATTCGTGTTGATTTTTGTCATGAGTTCCCATCATGTACTCATGTTTCCACGGTCCCCCATTGGGGCCTTTACTGTGTGGCAGCACCATCGAGTCGCCCTTTTTTAGAGCATCCAATTTGATTCATCATTCCCTCCATGGAGTCTATACCGAGTCCCTTTGTACCCCACTATAGCCCTCCATCCGTCATTGATTGGTCTCTCTCTTGTGTCGCACATTATGACCTTCAGTTCCACTGTCCCCCATCCCTGATGATGTTGTGTCAGTCGTTGCCATGTCATTCATGCCCTTTATGCTCTAGCAAGGGAAGTCGTCCATTAGCTACTCAGTCCTTTCCACTTCACTATCATCATTAGTGTCAGTCTGTCCGTCGCTCTACTCTTTTCTCTCGTGCCTTAGTTGAGGGTCTCTCATTACCTCAACTATGGCGGACCTCCTTCTGTCGACATCAGCTCATTCATTCCAGAAGCCAGGTCTAGAGGGCGGTGTACCTTGGTTCCAGCTTCCACTCTTGTTCGGTGCCTCGGATCAGGCAAAGGGATATCTCCTTTCCCTTTGGCTTGATTGTTTCTCCAGCTCCTTTCAGCATGATCAAGATTCGTATACTTGATGGTCTAGTGATCCAGCAGCAGCTCTTGATGATTCCCGGGTGTGTGTGAGATGTTTCAACCCTCATGAGGGGGTGGCCCTGCAGGTAGCCCCCCACATGCCCGGATGGCCTCTTCTTTGCAGCCTTCGATGCAGCTCCAGATATTTGATGATGTTGGCCATAGCCACTTGCAGCGCCTCTTCGATTTTCATGTATCAATCAGATTTTGTGAGCCCTTCCCCATTTGCAGGGGGCATTTGGGTTGTATTTGTATCTCATGTACTCAGATATTATTGTACAAGTCCTGGCTGTTATCCCAGGCACAGCATGTATGTGGGATTCCTCATTTTATTTTTATCTGGCTCATGATTATGCCAGCTGTACTTTATGGTTCGGTCCCTTGTTTATTGGACACACTATTCTTTTGTACTTTGTCTCGGCGGGCATAGGTATGCCTCCCCCGCCGCCTTCAGCACAGGTACCCTCTCATAAAAAGAGACTTGTTGCACCTGTGAGTCTCGTCTCCTCAGGGTCTAGTCCTTCAGCACACTATCTACCTCACATTTCTCTCTCTGACACCCCTTTTGTTGTCTAGTGATTGTGTTCTTACAACGTACTTCGATCATACGATTTGCTCCTGACACTCGCACGCTGGGGGGCAATCTGTTACACCATTTTTTGGTCATCTAACCTATTATCATTAGATGGACCCAAGTACACCATGTAAGACCATTTTTACCCTAAGTAAAACTGCTTTCACTATGTTAAAACAAGAAACCCCAAAAGGAAATATTAAACAAACCCATATTTGTTTGATTTTCCTCATGGAATAATTAATTAAACCATAATTTAATTATTATTCCAGTCATGTTTAACCCAAAATCAAAGAAATTAATTAGATAAACCTTTATTTATCTTATTATTTTCTAGGAATAATTATTTAAACCTTATTTAGATGATATTCCTTGTTAAATATGACCAAATCACCCACAAATAATTAAATAAATCAATATTTATTTAATTATCTTTCAACCACCTCCTTAAATAATTAAATAAATCATTATTTATTTGATTATCTTCTAACCACTTCCTTAAAAAGATAAATAAATCATTGATTTATTTATTTTTAACAAATTAAGGGATTTGACCCAAGTCAAATACCTTTTCCCTCCAACAAATATAATAAAATATTCCATAAAAAGTGGATCTAGATCTGGTTAACCCATGCAGCAAGATCTAGAATGACCCAATATTTTGTTATAAATAGGAGGGTTTTTCCTACCATTATTCACCTTTTGTTGCCTATTAGATCACTCTGGATCTATACACTTGGTCACACATCTTCATCATTTGCTCCCATTGAGCTCTACTCTTTGCATTGGGTTTTCTACATCAACTAGAGAGAGAAATCTTAGATCTGAAGTGTTGAGGACTTCCAAGAACCCATCCCATTGAGGGGAATTGGATACTCCTTCTAGTTTTCCTCACGGTGCCCCATTAATACAAAAATTCTTTCAAAATTTGTTCTTGTCTTGTCTATTGGTATATGGAGCAAACCCTTGTTTTTACTGCTTAATGTCTTTCCATACATAGATCTGGTATTTTGCAGCTATTTTCTTGTCTAACTAACTGCAGATCTGAAGATATTGGCAACCACTTTTGTTGTTAGGGCTATTAGTTATGCATAGCTAAAGTGGTCCTTTTTCGTACACTTCGACAAAGGATTCATACTAACATCCGTAGTTGAAATCAACGGTCAAGATTTGATTGCCCTCCACCTCCGGCCGGGTCCTACCGCGTCTTGTTTCATTGCATTTCTGCCCATTTCCTGTGCATTTTGGGTTTTAAACTAAGTTCCATATTTGCATTAAAGTCTTACGTTGCATGTTCATTTCGTCTGTTTTCATATATCGTTCTGCTGCGTCAATCTCCGCCGCTGATTTTTGTTCCCGGACCACGATCTAACAGTCTGTGTTGCAATCTACCACCAAACCCTATTATTCATAGTTTCCTCCATTGCATTGCATTTTTCCACCATTATTTAGTAAAGGCCTCCATTCTGCCTCCACCGCACTACCATTTCATCCATCTTTCCATTGCACTGTCTTTCTTGGTCCAGTTGCGTGATCCGCAAGGTACAGAAGGCGGACACGCCTCCATAAATACGCAGTATGGATACAACGGCAAGGTTTTCACTGACAGAGGCGTGGAAATTAATATATGACAGGTTTCTCTACATCAGCAGAATGTTTTCCTCCCAGAAAGGATGGGTTGCCCATATTATTTTTATTCCATATCGTGCTCCAGAGGAGATCTCCGCCCAGAACGTAGTCCAAGGATATCAGAGCAGTTGTTGCTCAAGTATGGCAGATCATTCCATTTTTTATTTCCATTTGGTTTATTCATCAAAGGTACTATAAAGTACAGCAAACCAGAATGCATCAGAGACATACCTAGAATTAATGAAGCCTGACGAAGACCATTCTTTTCTCCAAAGAATGCCAGAGATTAATGCTCAGAGTTTAAAACAGAATGGGCTTCGGCCCTCTCCTTCTTTTCTGAGTTTAATGTTATATTTAGTGTTCTACCTACTTCCTCTGCTCTTTTTCAGTTATAAAAACTATGGGAAAATTGTTGTAAAGGTTGTTGATGAGATATCAGAGAAATGCAAGCATTTTCCTCTTGAGACAAGTTCTCTGTGTAATATTGTAAGATAGGTTGAGATTTGATGTATTCGGACTGAATGTTCAAGCTGTGGGCAATGTTGTACCTGATTGGTGTTGTTTTTAATATGACAAGAACATTTCTTTGGATCCTGATCTAAAGCAGCTGGTGATGTTTTCCTATCTCTGTGTTTGATTTCATTTCATTCCATTTCTACTGGCTCGCATCAGAAGCTTGGCATAAGATTTACCCTTGATAGGTACCTTATGTTGCTGCTCTCCCAGCCTTATATGTTTTCTACTTATATGTGTATCTGAATATTGATTTCAATTGATTTAACCAGTGTATTGGATGTTATTTTCTGCTCTCTGATGTATGAATTGATGAAATCTATGTTTAGATGTTCTTGTTAGGATTTAGTTGGATGAGTTGAGAACACTGGGAGGTCTAGAACCCTGTCTCTGCCTCACTAGGATCTTTCCATCTCAATCAAGCCTTTCTAAGATCCCTTGTATTGCCTCTGATTTTGTCCAAGCAGGTCTGGAGTTAAATGACCTCTGACCTGATCTATAGCCAGAATTGGATGGTTCTCCTCCTTTCATTTTCAGTCCTTAATGTTCCATTTCACCAATCATCCTTTAAGATCCAAATTCCCTAGATGACTAGCCCAACTGAAAGCTTGCACATTGAACACAAGTAAATCCTTTCTTGACTCCATTGCCCAATGGCCTTGATGTTCTCTGGGTTATCTACCTTCGCCTAATTTTCCTCTTTGCTCATCCTTGTCTTATATTGGGCCCTTCTTTCCTGATTCCCAACAACCAAACATAAACAATTAAGAAAAAAACCTTGAGCTTATAACTAGCCTAAAATCTAAACCTTGAGTCTTAAAAGACATATACCTTTGGCAAACCTAGAGAGATCCCTCTCTGGACCTAGGAGGGCTAGATCCTAAGGTCTAAAAGTGGTTCTGATGTTGTCTCATCTTTTGGTCTTACCAACTTGGCCAAAACATGGGAACCCCAACAGGTCCCATGATGATCACCATTATGTTAGTGATAGTGATGAGGTGGCTATAAATCAATGGATACTCTTTAACAAGGGTTTGTGAAGTCCTAAGGGGTACTTAGATTGTCACTGACTCATAAGGTCCCACCGTGGTCTTCATTATGTTAGGTTCCCGTGATTTAGCATATTGGTAGACCAAGTGCACAGGGTAACATCAGACCAATCTTTGGAGTCCAAGGACCTAGCCTTCCTATACTCAGAGAGGGCTCTCTCTATTATATGCAAAGGATTTGAACTTGTTTGCTTTAGATGGTTGATTTTAGGCTAGTTGTTAAGTGTAGGGTTTGTTGTTTGTTTTGGTTGGGTAGGATGGTTAGGTAGAATAGGTGGAATGAGAGCTCTTCAAATCATTGGGCTATGGAGTCAATGAAAGTCATGGACATCTCAACAATGAAACAGGATGCATAACAGGGAATATGTAGCATAGTCAAATGGATCTTTAAAGGTATGTGTGAAATGAAATGAAAATTAAGTTTGTGAGCATAGTCAGTGTGTAAGGGCAGTGAAGAATCCTTAAACAAGTAATTTTAAACAATACAGTCTCAAATACTGATCAGCATAAGGGTATAATCATAAACATGGCAAACCAATAAATTTTAGATTACACTTAAGCAAACAAGCATTCAAGGCAAACATTCCAATGAAATATAGAAGGCGAGAAACTCATTTAACTTCTAGTGATTTCACCTTCAAGGTTAGAAAACATTCAAGATAAAAAATAACTTTAATCAAAGAAGAGGGAACTCCAAAAAATATGTGATCAAGCTAAAAATAACTTTAAGGCAACTTCTCAAGCATGGATAAAGGGCATGATCAGAACATGGCCTCTTTGGCTAAAACCTAACAAGTAGCACTTCAAAGAGAGATTCCAAAACATAGTTTACATAGCATAAAATAGGCAGGGCTAACCATAAAACATATTTGAAAATTTATATATTGAACCATTCATGGAATAAACAAGCATATGTAGATCTAAGGAGCAACTAAGAATTCCTTAAACAAACCCAGCAGAGGAAAAAATCAAGGCAATAGAAAGTAGGAAGGACTAAGGTGCCTCAAACAACATTTCTTAGCCTATAATTTTCTATTCTAATGCAACATAGAAAGATGAACATAATGATAAACATGAAAACAAGAACTAAATAGAGGCACATCACCGTTAACCATGCTCAGGGATCCTGCAATCTATCCTCCTTCATCATCAATCAAAGCAAGCCATTCAGAAACTCCACAACACCAATTTCTTCTCCAAACTCATGAAAACCATATATTGCTCTCAAAATTCACCAAATGTCAACATTTAAAATGAAAGCCCTCATGCTCTATTTATCTAGAAAAGGAGGGAAAAAACCCTAGATAGGGTTGGAAAATGTTAAAATCACTCATAAATGTCATTAATGCCCAAGAGACCATGCAAGGCCCAAGGCACAAAATATCCCATGAAATAAATTCAAAAATAAGTTCTAGCACCTAATTATAGAGTGATTTACCTAAAAAAACACTAAAATATGATTTTTCAATAAATGAGTGTGTTTTGTTGACTTTTGGCCAAAAACACATAGCATTGTCCATAAGCGCAATGCCACTTTAGGCAGAAAATGGGTCCTGTTGCAGCCAAGTTTTGGGGACCTTCTTGGTGTTATATTTTGCTCCGTGATGGCCAGTTGGAAATAATTTTGAGTCCTATTTCTTGATCTAACTTTCAGTTTTTGATTGAGCAATTGTAACCAGTTCAAAAAGTTAAATTCCCAAAACTGATCGGAGCGCAGTGCTAGGCCTAAAAAGGAGGTAGAAAGGTGAAAAATGATTTGTTTTTTGACCTTTTGAGGGGTAAAAAATGCTCCAATTGCTCTGAAATTTGGTGAGAATAGTTTGCTAGTCATGAGAAATCCAAAAATGTAGAGTTTTCCCTCTAAGAATTCCTGAGGGAAAGGAATATCACCAGTGGTGCTATGCTTATAGGCCTTCAAATTCTCAAAAAAACAAAAATTTGTCCAAATTCCTTCAAAATTGGTGGATGTCTCATTCAAAGGGTTTGAGAGACCTGTAGAGAAGCTTGTGCCAAAATTCCAAGTCTAGCTTGGCCTTTTGCTTCTTTTAGTGCTTGGATCTTGACTTGGGCCTTCTTCAGTTTGGCCCTTGCAACTTGGTTTCTTCGGGCATAATGGTTAGTCATCCTTCTTTGGAGGTCAAGATTTTTGTTGGCCTTCTCCAATTTAGCCTCCAAGTGTATGTTGGCTCTTTCCAACCATGGCTCCCGATCATGTGCTATATCCATGGCCAATATCTCATCAAGGGAGAGTTGCTCTGCTAGGGCTGCTTCTTGTTCTCTTTTCTTTGCCAATGCCTTTTTCAACCCCATGTTTCTAGGCCTCCTCCTAGATTGCCCTTCCTCATCCTGACTCTCTTCATAAGTGCCCATGAACTCTTCTAGTTTCACCTATGCCTTCTGGGCTTCTTTTTGGGCCTTGATGGCTCTATTTTCATAGATTGCAAGTTGTTCTCCTAGCTACCTGTTCTTTAAGTCAAGGGAATAATTTAAACTTTGGCCCTATTCATATTGGCTTGGAGGACTTCAATGAGTGCATTTTTTTTTGAATGAGAAAGTTTGAGATTCTTGCTTCATTCTCCTCATCATTGTCTATCTGAATGATTTCAAACTCCATTTCTACCTCATGATCTTCTTCTTCTTCTTTTACCTTTTGTTTGTCTTTGTCTAGTGGTTGAGTTGAAGTAGATGGCATGGTCCCTTGTCTTTTGGAGGTGTCAAACACAAGCCTTGGCCCTCTTTGATAGGTTAATGCAGGAAGTGTGATTGTGGTCTTGTTGGTTTCTTGATCATGGATATGATACTTACTGTTGTCATCACCCTCTTCATTTTAATCATTAGTATCACCAGTGATTATGTTTCTTGATTCAACATTGCGCTCTCTGTCCTCAACATCATCATCACTTTCAACCTCTTCACTGAAATTTGCATTGTCATTTTGTCCTTCATCATGACTTTTTTCCTCTTTATCTTTTACACTGTCATCATTGTCATTATCACTGAGGGGCTGATTGTTGTCATGAATTTCATGACTATTTTCTTCTTTGCTTTCTTGCCCCTCACTATCTTCTTTATCATCTACCTCTTTGTCACTATGGTTTGTTTCATTGGTATCACTGCTGCCTTTAGTTTTTGCACTATCCTTATTGTCATCATCTTTTTCATTGTCCTCTTCTTCATTCTATGCTTCAGCGACCTCTGTTTTATTTCTGACCTCCTCTTCATCAATGTTCAACTCATTTTGACTGTCAACCTCCTCATATTCTTCATCATCCTCTTCCTCTTCATCTTCCTCATCATTTTCCTCTTTCTCACTTTGGATTGATTCATTTTCACTCTCACCCTCTTCATTTTTATTTGACTCATTATCATTATCTCCTTCATTTTTACTTGATCCTTCATTGCCACTTCTGTCTTCACTCGATGCATCAAGAGAAGGGAGGAAAGAAGGTTTTCTTGAGGTAAGGAGACTTGTGTAGATGATGAGGGAAATTTTGGTTGATGAGGAAGCTGTGGGCTTGTGAAGGCTTCATGGGCTATGAAAAAATCCCAAGGAATTCCTTTTTGATCCAACTGATGTAGCACCACCATCTTGATCAAGGAATGGTGAAACAAACTTTGCATTTGTTTCGAAGGACTCCTTCTCCAAACAACAGAAGAAATTTTTTCCATACTTCTATAGAGGCAATAGGGAAAGTTGAGCATCTTCACCCTTGTGAAATGCATTAGGAGTCTGACATGGTAGGAGTAGAGCCTGGAGTATCTACCCTCACAGGTAAAGTACTTAATAATGGCTTTCATCAAGGGTGAAAATCTCTCTTTGAGGTGTGAGAAAGGGAAAATTACCTTGCAACCTTCTCTGTACCTAGTCTTGAAAAATGGCTCATAATAGTTCTTGTCCAATTTGGCTTCCTTAAACCACTTTTCACCAACAACAGGGATACCTGTAGCATTAGAGATGACATCTGATGATAGTTCAAAGTACACTCCTGCAAGGATTGATTGTTTTTTGTGTAGGTTAAGAATGAAAAGCCTTGTAGGCTCTGGGTGGCTTCGCACTTGTTTGACTCTCTCACAAAATTGGAAACAACCTACATTCTGGGAGATGAGGTGATAGCCACTGTGCTCTGGGGTTCAAATCTGTTCACTTTCCATCCTTTTTGATTTGGCCTCATAGGCCCTTGGCCTCTTTCACTATTGCTACTATCTTCTACTCCTGACATGGTGATTAGGGCTAATGGTGGGAAAATATGGGCAAGAGGAGTAAAATTCAAATGATGGTGAGGGTAACCTTTTCAGATGAATTATATGGAGGCAAATGTATGACTGTTTTGCCTTGAGCTTAAAGAAGGGTTTATCTTGAAATGATCTATTCTTTCCCTAGTTTCACCCCCTTTCAAATGGAAAATACTAGCTTGGAGGTCAAGAACAGAGTTTTACTTGTCATGAATACCTAGGGTTTGAAAAGCCTAGGGTTTAATCTTCTTTTCAACCATTTAAAAAAAAATGACTTAGAGGGCAAGGAGGAATAGGTCACCTACCAAAACATCTTGTTTGCAAGGTCCTAAAGACAACTTGGAGGGATTTATAGAGCCTTTGGCACTTATTTTTTAAAATTGGAGAATTCTGGTATAAGCGTAGTGCCTTGCCCGCATTGTCGGGTCACTCTCTGTGCGCAGCGCCGGGCGAGTCAAGCGGTCTATGAGCATAGTGCCGGGTAGAGTCAGGCTTTCTGTGTGTAGAAATGCCTCCTCGTCAGGCCTACCAGTCACTAGGCACAACACCGGGCCTGTCAGGTACTTTGTGCACGAAGTGCCGGGTAGAATAATGAGTGTCAGGTCGGCTTGTGGGGGTAGCGCCCTCCTCCTGTTTGTGTTGGTCTGCCTGAGCATAGCGCTGGGTTATTCGTGCAATGCCACATGATATACACATAACACCAAGTAAAAATGAGCTGCGGAGGAGACTATTCGTGCATGACCGGGGTCTGTGAGCATAGCGCCAGGGTATTCACGTAGCGCCAGTGACTTGGCCTAGATTTTCTCAAAAAACTCAGAAATTCCTCTAGAAGGTTTTTCTCTTTTGCAAATGACAAGCAAGCTAGAAAATGAACATTTGAGATGCCTTCATACTTTTTGAAAAATAAATTGAAATAAAAAAACCCACTTTGCTAATTTTTTTAATCTCTTTGTCATTTTGACTGATATCCTTTCTAATCTTTTGCAGGGGTTTTGAAAAATTTTCAAGGTAGCTTTTCTTCTTTTGGTGGTATCTTTTTGGAGAGATGAAAAAAGTCTCTTTTAACCTTGAGGGTCTTGGCATCTCAAAACTCCTTCTGCTTACACTGATAAACTGAAAACATGTTTTTATTACCTTCTTACTGGTTTTGACAATGACACATCCTCTTTGACAAAGATTATAAATCATGCCTGCTATGTCTCCTCTTGGCCACTTCTGATTTGTTGCAGGTGTCATGACACAAATGTTTTGGTCTCCTTAGTCATTATTTGGAGTTTTACACCTCAATTACCCAACAATAAACTCATGTTTATGTTATTTTTTTACCTTATAACCCAAAACCATACTTTTATTCTTTTCACCCTTTGAAGGTAATTATTTGCACTTGAAAAATTGACCTCCCTCACAATGATACTCTTTGAATTTTATTTCTTTGATGTAGTGAAGTACCATTGCCTTGGTCAATCATGGAGGTCACCTCATAATATATTTTTGAAACTTCTATTGTCATGATGGAGGCCCATAGTCTTCATTTTACCTACTTTGCCTATCTTCCCAAAAATTTAGGTTTTAGGGCTGTTAGAGAAAAATAATTAGTGTTGTCTTCTAAGTTCTCTATATCCCTTTCAGGTTCATTCATTTATGTTCAGTTCACCTCACCTTTTTCTCTTCTTCATTTATAACTTCTAAAAATCTTCAATTTGTGCTTGGTTGTGTTGATGTGCCTTTATCCTTGTGGTCTTTTGCATTAGCTTCTTGCTTGGCAACAACGTTTATCCAATCAGCCTAAAAAAACCTGATTCTCTTTAAACATAGGCCTGATTCTTGTTCTTTGTTGTGGATGTCCTTTAGTGAGGAGCTAGCCTCTTACCTTACCTCATTTTCTGCTGATAGCTATCTCAATCATTCCTGCAGAAATGTTTAAGATGCACAATTATACTTTTGCAGAATTCTGTCTTGACCAAGGAGGCCTTCCTTGAAGTATTTCTGATCTAACTTGGACAGTCATGTGCTAAATATCTTTCATACTTTATTCAGCTTCTTGGCACATGTAAAATAGTGATTTAGAACAAAAAAACAACCCTATAACCTATGAGACCCTAAACGACCTAGTGGAGGGCTCTTGGGGCTGGTCTTTGACTGAAAGCTTGGCTTTGAGGTCTTCAAGTATAAAAAATAGATTTTTTGATAATTTTATGTATTGAAGGTCGAAAAACCAATGTACTTGATTTATCTAAAAAGCCTACAGAGATAGTTTTTATACCATCAATGCTTGATGTATCTGGGAAACACAAGAATGAGTCATTTGGTTGGTGATCCTAGGTGGCAAGTGGAGGGGTTATGCAAGTCAAAAAAGAGTGCTAAGTACAGAGGTGGAAAAACACAGTGAAAATGGATGGGTCTTCTGGGAGTGATAAGTTAACCATGACTTGATAGAGTAGTGAAATAGTGAAAAATTTATCCTAAGGATAATGAAGGCAGTGAGATTTCTAGAACTCACAATATTCACAATTTTTTTTTATAGAAATCTACGATAAGCATTTAGTCATCTATGAAAAGGAAAAAATTACTGATGACTAACAATTTCCCCGGGTAAATTATCTGTGTTATGTGTGATTGATCTTTCTTCATGATAATATTTCTTCATGATATTGTGATTGGCGATTGTGTTTCAAATTCTGTAAATATTTTGTAGAAGCGATTCTGTATTTAACAATAGCATATTATTTTTAGATCAAAAGAATCCAGGAAATACACAATTTGTATTAAATTTCTACATGGAATCAGAGCACAGGAAATTTCAATTTTGAAGCAGGAGATTAGTTTGTTGGTGGAAATAATTCGAATTTGTAGAAAGACTTTATTGATGCTACAGATGATTCAAGATCGAAATGTCTTTCAATGGCTTGAGGCTAGAGTATGCACTCGAGGGTAGATCAAACTACATTTCTTGGAAGGACAGAATGGAGGTGGTGCTCAAAGATAATGTATTGAAGGAATTCATTGACAATGATGTTCCTAAGCCTGCTTCATCAGATGCTACCAATCTTGATGCATGGAAAAAGAAAGTGGCAAAGGCGAGGAGGATTCTGTTGAAGGGAGTACAAGACCACATTGTCTTAAATCTCCATGGGAAAGCCACACCATATGCTATGTGGAAGGCTTTGACAAATATTTTCCAAAGTAGTAGTGACCATAGGAAATTGGCGCTCAAAGATAAACTCAGGAAGATCAAGATGGAAAAGGGTGAAAACATTCCAAAGTATATCATGAAGTTTGTCCAATGTCAGGATGAACTGGGGAGTGTGGGAATAAATTTTTCTAATGATGATTTGGTGAGATTGGCTCTCTTAGGAATTCCTAAGAATTGGCACAGTTATGAAGACTCTGTCAACGGACGAGAAAAATTTCTGGATTGGGAACGACTGTGGTTAGATCTAGTGCAGGAGGAGTTCAGGGGGAACACCAAAGATGGCTCTTCATCAAAGCATGATGATGAATAGGATTATGTTTTGGCTGCCAAGGTGAAGAATGGGAAGGGGAAGAAATTCCATTCTAAATATGAGTCTAAAGGAAAGAAGCTGGATATGTCCAAGGTGAAGTGTTTTCAATGTCACGAACATGGGCATCTTGCTACTAACTGTCTGCAAAAGAAGAAGAACAAGAAGGTTGTTGGAGCTACAGCTGGTGAGGACCTTTCCTTGTAATTTGAACTTGAATTCTCCTTGATCACATGCATGGTGTCAAGTGCATTGGGATTGGTGTGGTATTTGGATAGTGGCACTTCATTTCACATGACAATATATGAGGAACTTTTCAGTGACTTCCAGGAGAAAGATCTCCAAATGCATATAGAGATGGGCGACGATGGAAGATAAAATGAAACTAGAATTGGTACCATTACCTTTTAGAGGGAGTCAGGTAAACCATTTCAATTGAAAGATGTTATGCATGTCCCATTTCTGAAGAAAAATTTGGTCCTAGTCACAATGTTGGAGGAAAAAGGCTATGACGTTGTTTTCAGCGATGGAAAAGATTTCGTGCGACATAAAAAAATGGGTCAAGCCAAGAGGATAGGGATTTGAGTTAAGAATCTCTACAAGTTGGAGGTATATGGTTGCGCTTCCATGATGGGCAAAGTGGAAAAAGTAGTGAGCTGGGATGAGGGAAAATTATATCACAGGCGATTGGGCCATCTTCATCATGGAGCCTTGAAATTCATGCAGCAAATATCTACTGGAATTCCAATGGGAAAAATTTCTTAGTTAGATTAGTTTAAGGGTTGCACCATGGGGAAGTATCTAAAGTCCATCTTTCATGAAAAGGAGAATTGTGCTTCGAGGATCCTTGAGAGAGTTCACACAGACGTGTGTGGACCTTTCTTGGTTGCTTCAACAAAAAAAAATAAGTACTATGTTATTTTTATTGATGAATTTTCTCGTAAATGTTGGATCTTATTCATGCAGAAGAAGGATCAAACATTCTCAAAGTTTTGTGAGTTTAAGGCATTGGTAGAGAAAGAGTTGTGGAATCAAGTGAAGGCTTTGAAGAGCGATAATGGTGGAGAATACATCTCTAACGAATTCAAGAACTTTTGCAGCAAAGAAGGAATTTGAATAGAACTCATAGCGCCTCATAACCCAGAGCAAAATGGGGTCGTGAAGAGGAAGAACAGAATGATCGTGGGTGCAGCACGAGCGATGTTGCATGATTAGGGCCTACCAATGCATTTGTGGGTAGAAGCATGCAACACTACAGTTTACATGCAAAACCATTTTCCTCATAGAGTACTTGGCATGAGTACACCTGAAGAAGCTTTCACTGGTAAGAAATTGGATGTTTCACACTTTAAGATTGTTGGCTCATGTGTTTATGTGCATGTGACCAAGGACACCAGGAAGAAGCTGGAGCCGACTGCTGAAGTTGGGATATTTGTGGGGTACACAGAAACACCCGATAATTATTGTGTGTATTTTCCAAACGGTTGAATGATTGTGGTGTTAAGGGATATAAAATTCGATGAGGGGAAAGCCATGCAGTTGTGGCTTGAGAGGGAGCTTTACTTGCATGCAAAGGAGGAACTACTGGTTCCCAAAGACAAGTCTCTAGATGTGGATCAGCCACGGGAGGAGGTTCATGGAGTGGAGGAGTCCACTCACGCAGAGCCAACCATATGAAATGGTAGAAGGCGTATCAAAGAAGATGATAGGCCGAGACTTGATACTACACAAAATGTAGGAGCCTCTACTTCACAACACAAAGAAAGACACTCTCCCGACTGATTTATTGGATACATGGCTTTCATGAGAAAATGCATTGTGACTGACCCATCTTCCTTTCAGGAAATAGTGCAGGAGCCCACATGGGTAGATGCAATGGTGGAGGAGTATGACTCCATTGTCAGAAACAATACTTGGAGAATTGTTCCAAGGCCGGTTTATAAATCATTGTAGGTTCGAGATGGATCTACAAGGTAAATCAAGTTGTAATATCCCCAGTTTGCTATGCTTTTATCAGACATTTGAACAAGTCTAAAAGGGTACAATGGACCCCAATGGAAAAAATTTATGTGGATTTATTTTATTATTTAAAATTTATAAAATAAAATGGAAAATTATGTGCAATGACTAGATTGAGTTTTGAGATCTGGAAACCCAATCCATGAGGATGGATAAGGTTGTAAGACTTTCCCGTATTTCCAGAAATCCTTGGAAGGAATAAAGTAAGATACTAGAATTATATTTGGAGATAAATATCTAAATACCCCAATAAAGAGGAAATTATTGGGAAGAGGTGGAATAAAGCTGGAAAGCAGAAAATCTAGCTTTAAAAGTACCTTTGTTGAAGAAATAGAGGGAAAGCCTAGGCAAATAGGAATACAACATCCTAAATTAAGTAGACGCAGTCGAGGGAAACAGGCTAGGGAAAGCAAAGCTTAAATAAGTTGTTTCAGGATAGATAAAGGGTTGTCTATCACTGGAGCAAAATATCTCTACCTGGGGGTGAGTTGTGGAGAAAGAGCTCTAAGGTTGAGAGTCAACTAGTCAAACCTAAGTGGTATGCACATTTAATTTATAATAGTATTTGATTTAAATTTAAATAGGTGTTTAGAAAAATGGAAAAATCATGAGTTCAATTATCTTTTACTGGTCTGTACATTTAACTGAAATCACTATAGAAGAAATAGCAAAATATGTATTTTTGTACAGACATCCTATGTAGAGGACCAACTCTCAGAATGTCTAAAACCAAAAATTGGGTTTAGATCTGAGGTTAGGTACCTCATAGGAAACTGACAATTTTGTAAATTAGTTGTTTTATTAGTCTGATAACAATTGTACAATTTATGCAAAAAGATAAATTCTAAACAGAAAATGATATGCAAAAATGAAATGTCTAGATAATTCTATCTAAAGGTATACTATATTATAGAATTAAATAATTATGTACCAGCTAGAGAAAAAAATAAGTCGGAACTGAAAACATGAATATATCTGAACTTGTATTATTATTCTAAAAGAATAAATTACAAATATTCTTGGAAAGAGAAGACATTCTCGTACTTGTAAATAAACACAAACATAGCTACATGTCTGAAAAATAGATGCATATCATATTGAAGCAAATTTGTATGTTGTGGTGTATGTGAATTAGATAAACTATTTTTAAGAAGTATCAGATAAGAATGGATATAAGTACAAGTTCATGATGCATGCTGAGAATCGTACAGTAGTTAAGATGATTTTTTTATAAAGAAACATGAAATAGAAATTATGAAACACTATTATGCAAGTCAAGTAGATAAGTTCCATCTAGAATGTCCACATTCTTATTTTAAACAGTTTAGTTCAGGAATAATATAGTAACACAGTTTCTGTTATCTTAATTATAGAGATATATGTCACAGTAAATTAGGTGCTATAGACTGTCATAGTTCTATACAGAAATTTCATATATTTATTCAAAAGCTTCCTTTGACTATTGCATGTAATTTATAAAAGAAATTTATTCTAATTTACATGTCACTATAAGTGAGATCTGGAAGCAGCTTTCATTAGAAAGAAGTATAAGAATTAAAATGGAAGAAAGAGTTCCCTATTAAAGTAATTGAATAATTTAGTTTAGTCCATGGGTTGCAAACCCATAAATATTCTGTGTAACATTACAAAATACGAGAATCTAGGCCTAAAAACAGTGACACAGAGGACACTCTATTTCGCTATAAGAAACCTTATAGGTTATCTAAAAAATCTGATGCAAAGTCTACATAGTAGAATAAACACAAGGAACTAGACCAACCACTATAACCAGAGTTCCAGTATTAAAATCCAGCAGTGAGAATAAGGAAGGTCAACCCTTTTTCAAAAAAGAGACAGTTTAGCGAAGCCATTCCTGCAAGGAAATTTGAGAGTAAGTTATGAAATCGTATAACTGAAAGAAATCCTAGGAATTGAGTTGAGAATTTAAATGTGAGAAAATGAAATTAAATACCTCGGCAAGTTCCGGCTACATATATATCTGCATAGGAAATGGAAATAGAGTTAAATACATATATGGTGACTAGAAAATGTAATAACTATCGTTGAAATTATTATGACAAAAGGGATTTTTTAGTTATCAAGTAAACCATAAGGAAATAGTTATTATTAAAATGGAATGTCATTACAGTAATAAATGAAATAGAATGGTAAGGCGATGTTAAAATATCAAAAGAAAATTAAGTTCAGATATGAGTTTAGGGTCGTCAGGGTTTTATGAGGATACCTATGCCAAGGATGATCCTTTGACAATATACAAGGGAAACATTGGATTTTCCACCATTGGAGGCCTGCGTTTTCATCAACGTAGACCGAGAGTATGAAAATTCAAGAATATTAAACACCAAAATAGAAAAAAATTATGAAATTTGAGTAACGAATATTTAAAATAGTGAATAGAATTTTCTATTTCGTAAAATATAGAGAAGTAAAATCCGTTATCCCTGCATGTGCAGTGGAATAAGATCTTATTGTTATGGGTAGTGGAAAAGTGTAAAAAACAAGAAAATCACTTCAAGATTCTCGGCATACTGTAATGTTGGGGGAATCAATGAAAGAAAAGAAAATTTGGAGAGAAGTGAAAATAACACATTTAATACTGAGACCTTGAGAATAATGAAGCCTCTCATACAATTAGGATTCATCTACATTTAAGTTATTACCATTCGAATTTCATGAGAACAGATGATAAATGGAGTCGAAATAAAATTTCATCTTCCCAAATAAGAGAGATTGTAATGACACACCAAATTGTGATGAATCCAATTGAATTGTTGATCATAGATGAAAATCAAACCACAGAAACAACACAGTAAAGAACTAGACATAGAAATGGCTGAATGGTTTTCTTAACTATATTTAAACAAAGAGAAATTACGATAGGGAAAGTAAACATATTACCTATAAATGATGGAGGCACTCTTTGTGTGAACAACGCTATTCCTTCTCGGCATCCTCAATTTGAAATTGTTAATTCAAGCAGAGGTAAGTTTAAGAAACAAGAACCTATGTTTTGGTAGGAGACCAAAATGAAAATGATACAAAAACCCAATTCAAGATTATTTATGTCAAGTGAAAAATACTTACTAGTCAAATAATCATGACCGTCCATGCGTCGGAGGATTATAGCTATCTCTCAGATGGATGTGTTGGAAATGGGGTAGTGAAAACCATGTGATTTGGTACGTATTTATTTATGATAATAAATCTTGAAGAATAACAAAGGACCTCAGATCAGTGAATTAGGTAAAAACCCAAATGGGTCAGTACTTCAACATTTAATTAGCTCAAAATTCAAGGCATGGTCGTATACTAGTTGATACGATTAGGACGGTTGAGGGTGATGGATGTGAATATCGAAACATAAAGGTGAAAACACATATTAAATACTGACAAGTTCATTTATGACCAGAGCAACTCAGGTTTCAAGAAAACCACGAGTTGAACGTTAGTACTGTCACTTATACACGCTGGTAAGGTAAAAGTTTATAACTGCGACAACGTTTAATAATTTTTAATTAAATCATTAGTCAACATGTTAATTGGATGCACCATGAGATTAACATGGTAGCAGACCCATTTTATGTATCGTGGAAAATAAAACTATAATGACAAGACATATGTTAGGATATCACCATAAGTTAAAATGATAGGGGTTTGATAATAGTACCTTAACGAGTAGATATATATATATATATATATATATATATATATATATATATATATATATATAAAATTAAAAATTAATACATGTACATGTGTTAGAAATACGGAGTGTCTCCCTATAGTCCCAAATTATCTTACAACTAAAATATAGTGGAGGTATCATTCTTAAAGGTTTATGAGTATAAATAATTAAATGTGAGGTAATCCATAGGTAGAGAAAGGTATAGTAATGTTTTCACTATTTTAGTATTGGGGTTAAAATGCTAAATGAACATTAGAGTCATATGTGGAAAAGAGAATATTTGGGTAATAAATCTGTTTATATAATAAATAAGAATAGAGTATTCTGTTCTAATGGAAATTGGAAATTAACCTCTATAAAGTTATAATAATGTCGTAAACAATGGGAACAAGAATACGTCGGTATGCAACAAATGGTAGTTTAACAATAATATAACAAGTTAGAAATAGTACTAAAAAAAAAAATTTGTTGAAACGAAGGTGTTACAAATGGTATCAGAGCCCAAGTTAAAGCACTGGGAAAAAAAAAAATGTGTGCTCACACTAGAAAAGTTATGTTGCTATAAATTCTTATTAAATTTAAATTTAGCTAATGTTAAATTTCATGTACAATGAAACAGTGCTGAAGTATACACCTGCGAACCATGAGTGAAGGGGATGAGCTGTATGTGGATTTGGGTGGTGGAGAAAATATGACAGATCCAAATGCTCCATTGATGCCTATGTTGCATCGAATGCAAAGAGAAATGATGCAACTGAAAAACCACAATGAAAGGCTATATTTAGCCAATGAAGAGCAAGACAGATTAATAAGATAATTTACCTTTCAGAATAGTCAAGAAGGTGAAGATTTCAGAAGGAAGAGAAAGGGAAGGGTAAATCACTCAGAAGATTCTGAGGAAGAGGATGCCTCTAGACAGTAGTCTAGGAGGAACAAGGAATTGCAGGGTGAATTCCGGAAAATCAAACCTCCCTTCCATGATGGAGAGAAGGATGAAGATGCTGAAGCATGACTTCTGAACATGATAAAGTACTTTCAGGTTTATGAATATGAATGTAACTTGAGAACCAGGCTGGCTATCTACCAGTTGCAAGGTCAGGCTACCTTGTGGTGGGAAGAAACCAAGATGGACCAAGTCATTGATGAGAAAACTGTTACTTGGGAGGATTTCCAAGTCAAGTTCAAAAATAAATACCTGAATGAATGTTATTATGATGATAAAGCCAAAGAGTTTCATGAACTCAGATTGGGACAACTTACTATTGATGAGTTTGTAACAAAATTCACCAATATGTTACGCTATGCACTTTATATAAGGGAGGAGAAGGCAAAGGTACAACATTTTCTAAACCGTCTTCCTACCATCTACAAGGAAAATATATAATTTGATCATCCCAAGACCATGGATGAGGTAGTGCGCAAGGAAACATTGTGTTACGAGAAATTCAAAGGAAAAAATGAACAAGCAAAGAATTTGCAAAAAAAAGAGAAGGGTGACTCTAGTGGAAAGAGAAAAAAACCAAAATATTTAAAGAAATTTGGTAGGAATCACCAAAGGAATAAGTTCAACAAAACTGGAGAAAATCAAACTGCTCAATCACAAACAAGGTCTAAACAGATGAATGGAAACAATAAAAGAGACGGGACTGTTAAAATGAGAGAACATTTAAAGTGTTGGGGTTGTGGAGAACCTCATTTATTGAGGGACTTTCCACACAGAAACATTCAAGCCACACAAGTACTAAGAGAAGCAATAACTGTTAATGGTGTGGCAAGAAACATCCCCAAAATCAGTGCTGCTCTGGAAGATTGTCAAGAAGAACACCAGTCCACTATGGTTGAAGTAGAAGGTATGATTGCTGACCAATCCATTTCTGTTTTAATAGATCCAGGTGAATATTTAAGTTATATCAGTCCTCAAATGGTAGAAAAATGTAACTTAAAGTCAGAAAAATTTCAGCAGTCATGGTTAGTTGAGTTGGCCACTAGTACAAAAAGTAAAGTGACTCATAAGTTACCCCAAATAGTCATAAATCTGAATGGATACCAAACTGAACTAAATCTAAATATTCTACCTTTAGGTTCCTATGATGTAATGGTAGGAAGGGACTGGTTAGAGAAATAAAATGTCCTGTTAAACTGTTTAGACAAGACAATACATTACATAAATAAGGAGGGAAAACCAGTTATAGTAAAAGGTGTTAGAAAATTAAATATTATAGAGCAATGCAACACATAAAATATGCGGAAAAATACAAGCACACAAAACACATAAAACCAGAGAGACACAGATATACGTGGTTCACCCAGTTTGGGCTACGTCCACCCTGAACAACCAATCCTTCTTTTCTATTATCCAACAAAAAATCAAGAGACAAAACCTATAGCAGATCCACTGTAATATCCTCTGTTCTCTCTCACAGTCTCCCTCTCTGCTTCTCGCTCCGAGAATACACACATAATACACAATCGCAATACAATACCCTCATATATACAAGGGGGTTTCCTTCTAGGGAAAAAAACCCTAATCTAAACATAACTTCTACCATCAGATCATTTGCCTAATGAACGGCCCAGATTGGCTAGAAATTACTATACTTTTACAAGGAAATTTTACATTTTTTTTTTAGCTTCGGGGGCGCTGCCCCCGAAAACCCCCGCCGGGGGGGGGCTCTGAAAAGCGCTACCCCCGAAAACCCCCGCCGGGGGGGGGGGGGGGCTCTAAAAAGAGCTGCCACCCCCCTGGACCCCCCACGGTAGCGATTAATTACGGGCGGCGTTGCCGCCCCTTTTAAGGTACAGGGGTCCAACGCTATGATACAAAGTAAACAAGATAATCAAGCTCCACACCCAACAATCTCCCACTTGGAAACTGATT
Organism: Pinus albicaulis; assembly: GCA_034641835.2. Classification (NCBI taxonomy): domain Eukaryota; kingdom Viridiplantae; phylum Streptophyta; class Pinopsida; order Pinales; family Pinaceae; genus Pinus; species Pinus albicaulis. The sequence continues at coordinate 1,321,166,872 of CM076570.1, forward strand.
GTAGAAACTCCATCATTGCTTCATTTAATGGAAAATGACTCCTCTTTGGACTTGGCTATTCCTCATCTTCATCTTCATCCTTGAAGACCAATTGAAACTGAGCACATTCTCAGTTTCTCCCTGGTTAAAAATTTTGTTAGCATATCTGCAGGATTCTGGCTAGTGTGTATCTTTTCCAGCTTCAACTCTCCATCTTCCAATAGTTACCGTATGAAATGGTACTTGAGATGTATGCGTTTAGTCATGGAATGAAATGTTGAGTTCTTTGCAAGATGAATGGCACTTTGGCTATCACTGTATAACGTGCCCATATCATGCTTCTTACCCAATTCACCCATAAACCTTTGTAACCAAATCATTTCTTTACTAGCCTCTGTAGCAGCAACATACTCGGCTTCTATTGTTTAAAGTGCAACAACACTTTGGATTTTTGAAACCCAACTGACAGCTGTTCCACCTACAGTAAATACATATCCTGTAGTGCTCCTCTTGTTATCTCTGTCATCTGCCATATCTGCATCAACATATCCCTGTAGAGAAATGTTTGAACCACCAAAGCATAATGCTTGATTTTTGGTACCTCTCAAATATCTGAGAATCCATTTTACTGCCATCCAATGTTCTTTTCCCGGATTATTCATGTACCTACTTACAACTCCCACTGCATGTGCAATATCAGGCCTTGTGCAGACCATTGCATACATTAAGCTTCCAACTACTGATGCATATGGAACGTTAGACATATAATCCATGTCTTCTTGGGTCTTTGGGCACATCTCCTTACTAAGTTTGAAATGGCTAGCAAAAGGTGTACTAACTGGTTTTGCATTGTGCATATTAAATATTTTCAACACCTTCTCTATGTACTCATTCTGAGACAGTGTTAATTTGCGATTTTTCCTGTCTCTAGTTATCCTCATACCAAGGATTTGTTTTGCAGCTCCAAAATCCTTCATTGCAAATGAATTTGCCAATTTTATTTTGAGCACATTTATTTCCTGCATGTTAGACCCTGCAACAAGCATGTCATCTACATACAATAACAATATAATATAGCTGCCATCATTTTGCCTTTTTAGATAAACATAATGATCAGAGTGACATCTAGTATAACCTTGTTCAGACATGAACTTGTCAAATTTTAGATACCACTGCCTTGGAGCCTGTTTTAAACCATACAAGCTCTTCTTTAACCTACATACCAATTTTTCTTTCCCTTTTACCTCATATCCTTTTGGTTGCTGCATGTATATCTCTTCCTCCAAATCTCCATGGAGAAATGTTGTCTTTACATCTAACTGTTCAAGATGTAAATCTTCCGTTGCTACAATACTTAAGATAGTTCTGATTGAATTCATCTTAACAACATGAGAAAATATTTCATCAAAATCAATACCTTTTTTTTGTGCAAACCCCTTCACCACAAGTCTAGCTTTGTACCTCTGTTTTCCTCCATCTTCTTCCTTCAGCCTATAAACCCATTTATTCTGCAATGTAGTTTTACCTGCAGGAAACTTGACTAAGTCCCAAGTCTGGTTATGCATTAAGGAGTCCATCTCTTCTTCCATGGCTAGCTCCCACTTCTTCCTAATTTCAACCTGCATTTCTTCTTCATAACATTTAGGTTCACCAGAATCAGTCAACAATAAATAATATAATGAAGGAGAGTATCGTTCAGGGGGTCTACTTATCCTGGTAGATCTTCTAACACCACTTTCAGGTGTTTGAGGTGCTCGTTGCTGTTGTGGTGGTTGCTGCTACTATGGTTGTTGATTATTATTATTTTCAGGCACCTTTACTTTTTCAGATATCTCATCAAGAACTGCGTATTTCTTGCTTTCTTTTCCTGTTTCTTTTCCTACAAATGATTCTTATACAAGACCTTTCCATTGAATATTACATCTCTGCTCCTAATGATTTTGTGATTTTCATAATCATATAAGCGATAACCAAAATCATTAGCACCATATCCAATAAAGGTACATTTCTTTGATTTTTCCTCAAGCTTTGTTCTGTTTTCTTTATTTATATGGACAAAAGCCTCACAACCAAAAGGCTTTAAAAAATAGTAGTTTACCTTTTTACCTATCCGTGCTTCCTCTGGAATACCACCATCCAAGGAACTTGAAGGCCCTCTGTTTATTAGATAAACAACAGTACCTACAGCATCTGCCCAAAATTGTAAAGGCAATCCTGCATGCAATCTCATGCACCTTGCACGCTCCATGATTGTTCTGTTCATCCTTTCTGACACACCATTTTCTTGTGGTGTTCTTGGAATTGTCTTCTCTCTATGAATTCCATGCTCTGAACAGTACCTATCAAACTCTTTGCTGTAATATTCACCTCCATTGTATGATTTGAGACACTTTAACTTCTTTCCCGTCTCAATCTCAACCAAAGCTTTCCATTTCTTGAAAGTATCAAATACATCAGATTTATTTTGAATACAATAAATCCAAGTTTTTCTAGTTGCATCATCAATAAACGTAACATAATAGCGAGAGCCACCGAGAGATGATACCTGAGCAGGTCCCCATACATCTATATGCACAAGCTCCAATTTTTCACTCTTCTTTTCTTTCCCAACTCTGAGAAATCTGACTCTCTTCTGTTTTCCATAAATGCAATTTTCACAGAAATCCAAATCAACATTCTTCAAACCTGGCAACAAATTTTTTAAGTGAAGAATATTCATTCCCTTCTCACTCATGTGTCCGAGCCTATGATGCCATAATGCTGCATCTTCTCCTTTAGAAGTTAAATCATTAACAAAGTTAGAAATACCATTGCATAAATACAATGTACCAACCTTTTCACCTTTTGCTATTACCAACGCTCCTTTGGTGACCTTCCAAGTTTTATCTGTGAAAGTTGTCACACAACCTTCACTGCGTAACTGCCCTGTTGAAATCAGATTTTTCTTCAGATCTAGAACATGCCTGACCTCCTTTAGTAGCCATTGGTTTCCATTCTGTTGTTTTAAAAGAACCTTACCCATTCCAACAATTTTACAGGGTTTATCATCACCCAAACGGACTTGTCTAAAATCTCCTTGAACATAGTCATGAAAATATTTCTTATCAGGTGTGGCATGGAATGAAGCCCCTAAATCTACAACCCAAGAATCAGTAACATTTTCGAAAGAAAGAATCAAAGCATCTTGTAACACATCACCTGTCACATTTGCTTCATGATTGTTTTCTTGCTGTGTGTCTCCTTCTTTTCCCTTCCGAGATCTACAGTATTTCTTTAGGTGTCCTTTCTTTCCGCAATTCCAGCACACTATCCCCGATCTGGACTTGGATCTGCCTTTCCTTGATTTACTGTGATATCCCGAGCTCTTTCCTCTTTCCATTATTCTTCCCCTAGACTCTGCACTCAAAGCATTACCTGATGTCTCACCGGAGCTTTTTCGTCGCATTTCCTCGCTAAGGATAGCACCAACAACATCATCAAACTTTAAAGTACTAGATCCAGAGACAGAGTTACTAATGGCCATTACTAAACCATTCCAAATCTCTGGCAATGAGCACAATAATAACAGAGCTCTAACTTCATCATCAAAGTTTACCCCTACAGAACTTAACTGACTGGTAACTGTATTAAATTCATTTAAATGGTCTGCAACAGATCCACCTTCTGACATCTTCATATTAAATAGTCGTTTCATAAGAAATACCTTGTTTGAGGCTGAGGGTTTTTCATATAGTTTCACCAACGTCTGCATCAAACCCTTTGTTGTTGTTTCCTTCGAAATATTGAAGGCGACTGATGCTGCAAGGCACAACCGTACTGTTCCAAGTGCCTTTCTATCAAGAATGTTCCATTCCGCGTCTGTCATGGCCGCTGGATTCTTTATTTTTCCGCTCAATGGTAGGTATAGATCTTTTTGATACAGATAATCTTCCATCTGCATCTTCCACAACGAGAAGTTTTGGCCGTTAAATTTCTCGACCCTAAACTTACCATCGTTCGCCATTGCTCCCACTCGAACTAGGAACCCTTCTTTCCTGCGAGTTTATCAGCCAAATATACCTTCGGCTCTGATACCAGTTGTTAGAAAATTAAATATTATAGAGCAATGCAACACATAAAATATGCGGAAAAATACAAGCACACAAAACACATAAAAACAGAGAGACACAGATATACGTGGTTCACCCAGTTTGGGCTACGTCCACCCCGAAAAACCAATCCTTCTTTTCTATTATCCAACAAAAAATGAAGAGACAAAACCTACAGCAGATCTGCTGTAATATCCTCTATTCTCTCTCACAGTCTCCCTCTCTGTTTCTCACTCCGAGAATACACACATAATACACAATCACAATACAATACCCTCATATATACAAGGGGGTTGCCTTCTAGGGAAAAAAACCCTAATATAAACATAACTTCTACCATCAGATCATTTGCCTAATGAATGGCCCAGATTGACTAGAAATTACTATACTTTTACAAGGAAATTTTACATATGTTTTTAGCTTCGGGGGCGCTTCCCCCGAAAACCCTTGACACGGGGGGGCTCCGAAAAGCGTTGCCGCCCCCCCTGGACCCCCCATGACAGCGATTAATTACGAGTGGCATTGCCGCCCCTTTTAAGGTACAGGGGTCCAACACTGTGATAGAAAGTAAACAAGATAATCAGGCTCCACACCCAACAGAAGGAAAACCCAAGCCCATATCAGTGAGACAAATTTCAACCCTTCAATTGAAAAGAATTGCTAGAAAGGGTTTTCAAGTGTATTCTGTCCATGTAGAAGAATTGGGACAACAAGTAGAAGAAAATCCTTTGGAAACATTACCGTTTATTAGAGAATTCAAAGATGTGTTTCCAGATGAAATCCCTCATCTCCCCCCTAGGAGAGAAATTGATTTCTCAATTGACTTAGTGTCAGGAGCAACACCAGTTTCTAGAGCCCCATACAGAATGAGTACTCCAGAACTGATGGAGTTGAATATGTAGCTACAAAATTTGTTTGACAGAGGTTATAATATTAAAGTGTATCCCCATGGGGAGCACCGGTGTTGTTTGTGAAAAAAAAGATGGTACCTTCAGAATGTGTATAGACTATCATCAATTGAACAAGCTGAAAATCAAGAACATATATCCTTTACCTAGGATATATGACCTCTTTGGCCAAGTTAGAGAAGCAACAGTCTTTTCAAAAATTGATCTAAGGATAGACTACCATCAATTAAGAATTAAGGATGAAGATATAAGTAAAACTGCTTTTAGAACTAGGTATGGAAACTATGAGTTTGTGGTCCTACCATTTGGATTGACCAATGGACCTGCTACTTTTATGTGCTTAATGAACAATGTCTTAAATAAATACTTGGACAAATTTGTACTAGTTTTAATTGATGACATTTTTATTTACTCTGAGAATGAAGTTGAGCATCAGGAACACCTTATAATTGTTTAACAAACACTCAGAGAAAACAAGTTGTATGCTAACTTTAGTAAATGTGAATGTTTCAAAGATAAAATTCAATATTTGGGTCATATAATTTCAGAAAAAGGATTAGCAATAGACCCAGAAAAGATAAAAGCAATAAGAGAGTGGCCTATACCTACTGATGTGTCTTCTGTAAGATCCTTCATGGTAATTGCAGGATATTATAGAAGGTTTGTAGAGAGATTTTAGCATTATCTTACCCTATTACATCTCTACAAAAGAAAGGAGTTAAGTTTGAATGGACTGAAAAATGTCAAAACAGCTTTGATCAACTAAAACTGAAACTTACAACAACACCTATTTTAAAAATTGTTGATCTAGATCAGGAATTTATAGTGTACAAAAATGCTTGTGGAGAAGGATTAGGAGGAGTACTACTATAAGAAAATTCTGTTATAGCCTATGAATCCATAAAACTCAAGAAACATGAACAAAATTATAGTGTTTATGATTTAAAACTGGCTGTTGTAATACACGCTCTAAAGATGTTGAGACATTACCTTTTAGGGAAAAAGTTTGTGTTGATGACAGATCACATTAGCCTAAAGTATTTTTTCACCCAAACAGATTTGAATGCTAGGCAAGCTAGGTGGTTGTCCTTTCTTAGTGAGTTTGACATGGAGATCAAACATATTAAGGGGAAGGAAAATAAGATTGCAGATACATTAAGAAGAAATGCTTGGAAAAGTGTGAGTAATGTTGGGAGTAGCACCAAATTCGACATAGAAGGACTGATACAAGAAGTGGTGAGACAAGACCAAAAATATGAAAAAATTTAGTACGAAATGGTGAAAAAATACAAAAGGGCATACACAGAACCAAGAGGATTAATTTGTTATAAAGACAGATTATACATTCATGAAGTAGACTCCTTAAATAAAGAGATTCTGGATGAGTACCATAAAAGACCCTATGCTAGACATCCAAGATAGCAGAAATTACTTTCCGCTTTAAGAAATAACCTGTTCTGGCCTAGTATGAAAAGGATGTGGAAAATTACTTGGCTAGATGTATAGAATGTCAACAAGTAAAGGTTGAACATCAACATCCAGTTGGGTTTCTGAATCCTTTAGCCATCCTAGAATGGAAGTGGGAGATTGTTTCCATGGATTTTATTACTGGTTTACCAAGGACCAAATACCAACATGACTCTATCATGGTTGTAGTGGATAGTTTGACTAAAGTTTCTCACTTTATACCTGAACAATCTACCTTTGGTACAACTCAAGTAGCAAATGTATTTATGAATGAGATTGTAAAATTGCATGGTATTCCTAAGATGATCATTTCAGATAGAGATGCAAAGTTCATTACAACGTTTTGGAGAATTTTTTTTGGAGGTATGGGTACCAATTTAATTTTAGTACTGCCTACCATCCCCAAAATGATGGCCAAACAGAAATAAAAAACCAGTTTTAAGAGGATATGTTAAGTATGTATGTTATGGATAGGCCAACAAAATGGGAGGACTATCTACATTTAGCTAAATCTGCCTATAACAATAGCTACCAAGCTTCCATAAAGATGAACTCTTTTGAAAGACTTTATGGCAGAAAGTGCCATACCCCTCTAAGTTGGAGTCCACCTAAAGATAAACTAATACTTGGACCGGAAGCCTTGCAAGAAATGGAAAAAGTTGTGAAGAAAATTCAACAAAAAATCAAAACAACAGAAGATGGGCAAAAAAATTATGTATAAAAAAATATAATTCACAGAGAATTCAGTGTGGGTGATCATATGTATCTAAGGCTTAAGCCTAAAAAGAGTACTTTGCACACTTGAAGTTGTGCAAAACTAGCTCCACGTTACTGTGGACCTTTTGAACTACTGGAAAGAGTTGAACCAGTTGCATATAAGCTAGCTTTACCCATTCACATTAAGGTTCATGATGTATTTCATGTTTTGTTATTAAAAAAATATGTGCATGATCCTACTCATGTTATTGATTGGAATGTGATATAGGTGGAACTATAAGGGGAATTACTTCCAGAGCCACTTCAAATCTTGGCACGGGAAGAAATTGAGCTCTGGAACAGGCTAGTGGTCAGGGTGAAATTGGCGTGGAGGCACTTTGCACCCGAAGAGGCTACTTGGGAGCGAGAAGATGATATCATGGAAAAATATCCATCACTGTTTAAACAGTGAACTTGTTATTCTGTTTTTTTTACAACACCGATGACAGTGTTTATATTTAGAGGGGGAATATGTAATATCCCCAGTTTGATATTATTTTATTAGACATTTGAACAAATCCAAAAGGGTACAACGGACCCCAATGGAAAATATTTATGTGGATTTATTTTATTATTTTAAATTTATAAAATAAAATGGAAATTTGTGTGTAATGACTAGATTGAGATTTGAGATCTAGAAAACCCAATCCATGAGGATGGATAAGGTTGTAAAACTTTCACAGACTTCCAAAAATCCGTGGAAGGAATAAAGTAAGATACTAAAATTAGATTTAGAGATAAATATCTAAATACCCCAATAAAGAGGAAATTATAGGGAAGCAGTGGAATAAAGTTGTAAATCAGAAAAGTTAGCTTTAAAAGTACCTTTGTGGAATAGACAGAGGGAAAGCCTAGGAAAACAAGAATACATCATCTTGAATTAACTGGACGCACTTAAGGGAAACAGGATGGGGAAAGGAGAGCTTAAATAAGTTGTTTCATAATAGATAAAGGGTTGTATATCACTGGAGCAAACGATCTCTGCTCGGGGGTGAGATGTGGAGAAAGAGCTCTAAGTTTAGGAGGCAACTAGTCAAACCTAAGTGGTATGCACATTTAATTTAGAATAGTCTTTGATTTAAATTTAAATAGGTGTTTAGAAAAATGGAAAAATTATGAGTTCAATTATCTTTTACTAGTCTGTACATTTAACAGAATTCGCTATAGAAGAAATATCAAAATCTGTATTTCTATATAGACATCCTATGTAGAGGACCAACTCTCAGAATGTATAAAACCCAAAATTGGGTCTAGACCTGAGGTTAGGTACCTCACAAGAAACTGACAATTCTGTAAATTAGTTATTTTATTAATCTGATAATAATTGTACAGTTTATGCAAAAAGGTAAATTCTAAACATAAAATGATATGAAAAAATGAAATATCTAGATAATTCTATCTATAAGGTATACTGTGCAATAAATAATTCTGTACCAGCTAGAGAAAAAGATAAGTTGGAACTGAAATTACTAGGGACATGAATATATCTGAACCTGTATTATTATGCTAAAAGAAGAAATTACAAATATTCTTGGAAAGGGAAGACATTCTCGTACTTGTAAATAAACATAAACATAGATACATGACTGAAAAATAGATTCATATCATATTGAAGCAAATTTATATGCTATGGTGTATGTGAATTAGATAAACTATTTTTAAGAAGTATCAAATAAGAATGGATATATGTACAAGTTCAAGATGCATGCTGAGAATTGTACGGTAGTTAAGATGTTTTTTTTATAAAGAAAACCTGAAATAGAAATTATGAAACACTATTATGCAAGTCAAGTAGATAAGTTCCATCTAGAACGTCCACACTCTTATTTTCAAAAATTTCGTTCAAGAATAATATAGTGACACAATTTCTGTTATGTTAATTACAGAGATATATGTCACAGTAAATTAGGTGCTATAGATTGTCATCATTCTATACATAAATTTCATATATTTATTCAAAAGCTTCCTTTTACTATTGCATGTAATTTATAAAAGAAATTAATTCTATTTTACATGTAACTGTAAGTGAGATCTGGAAGTAGCTTTCATCAAAAATAAGTATAAGCATTAAAATTGAAGAAAGAGTTCCCTATTAAAATAATTGAATAATTTTATGAGTTTAGTCCATGGGTTGAAAACCCATAAATATTCTGTGTAACATTACAAAATACGAGAATCTAGGCCTAAAAACAGTGACACAGAGGACACTCTGTTTCGCTATAAGAAACCATATAGGTTATCTAAAAAATCTGATGCAAAGTGTACATAGTAGAATAATCACAAGGAACTGGACCAACCTGTATAACCAGAGTTCCAGTATTAAAATCCAGTAGTGAGAATAAGGAAGGTCATCCTTATTCAAAAAAGAGACAGGTTAGCTAAGCCATACCTACAAGGAAATTTTAGAGTAAGTTATGGAATCATATAACTGAAAGAAATCCTAGGAATTGAGTTGAGAATTTAAATGTGAGAAAATGAAATTGAATACCTCAGAAAGTTTTGGCTACATGTATATTTGCATAGAAAATGGAAATAGAGTTAAATACATATATGGTGACTAGAAATTGTAATAACTATCATTGAAATTATTATGACAAAATGGATTTTTAAGTTATCAAGTAAACCCGAAGGCACTAGTTATTATTAAAATGGAATGTCATTATAGTAATAAATGAAATAGAATGGTAAGGCGATGTTAAAATCTCAAAAGAAAATTAAGTTCAGATATGAGTGTAGGGTTGTCAGGGTTTTATGTAGATACCTATGCTAAGGATGATCCTTTGAAAATTTACAAGGGAAATGCTGGAGGTGCCACCATTGGAGGCCTGCATTTTCATCAACACAGACTGAGAGTAAGAAAATTCAAGAATATTAAACACCAAAATGGAAACAATTTATAAAATTCGAGTAACGAATATTTAAAACAGTGAATAGACTTTTCTATTTCATAGAATATGGAGAATTAAAATTCGTTATCCCCGCACGTGCAGTGGAATAAGCTCTTACACTTTTGGGTAGTGGAAAAATGTAAAAAAAAAGAAAATCACTTTGAGATTCTCGGCATACTATAATGTTGGGGAAATCAGTGAACGAAAAGAAATTTCTGAGAAAAATGAAAATAATACATTTAATACTTAGACCTTGAGAATAATGAAGCCTCTCTAAATGTTAGGATTCACCCACATTTAAGTTATTACCATTCTAATTTCATGAGAATAGACGAGTAATGGAGTTGAAAGAAAATTTCATCTTCCCAAATAAGAGAGACTATAATGAAACACCAAATTGTGATGAATTCAACTGAATTGCTGAGCATAGATGGAAATCAAACCACTGAAACAACACGGTAAAGAACTAGACGTAGAAATGGATGAATGGTTTTCTTAACTATTTTTAAACAAAGAGAAATTACCATAGGGAATGTAAACATATTACCTGTAAACGATGGAGGCACTCTTTGCATGAACAACGTTATTCCTTCTCGGCATCCTCAATTTGAAATTGTTAATTCGAGTAGAGGTAAGTTTAAGAAACAAGAACCTATGTTCTGGCAAGAGACCAAAACGAAAATGATACAAAACCCCAATTCGATATTATTTATGTCAAGTGAAAAACCCTAACCAGTCAAATAATCATGACTATCCATGCGTCGAAGGATTGTAGCTGGCCCTCAGATGGATGTGTTGGAAATGGGGTAGTGAAAACCATGTGAGTTGGTACGTATTTATTTAAGAAAATAAATCCTGAAGAATAACAAAGGACCTCAGATCAGTGAATTAGGTACAAACTCACATGGGTCAATACTTCAACATTTAATTGGCTCAAAATTCAAGCCGTGTGTTTGGTCTCAATCTAGTCTCCTAAACTGAGCTCATTTAATTGTCAACCAGGGTTGGTAAACTGCTGAAGTGAAGTGTACTGTATGTACCTAGGTGCTTGTTTCCTAATGCGTTGTGTGTAGTGTTTTGTGATGTTTTTAGTCTTTTGTGATGATTTATGATGTTTTTGGTCTCTTGGTGGTTTTATGTTCACAAGGAAAATGCCTAGAAAGCTAATGGAAAGGAGCTGGTGATTAAAAACAGAGTTAAGCCTAATTGATGGATGACAAATGACAAATGCAATTGGAAACACTGAAGCAGAATCAAATCTAAACTATGACTAAGTAAAAGCAAAGCTTGATAATGAATTTTAAGCAAATGATTCAAAACACAAACTAAACTTAAGAAATGATCACTAAGTATGCAAATCCTCTAACTACACGGTTAAACAACTAATCTTACAATGATGCAACATTTTGTCCTTGATTAGAGATTTGGAATAGATTTGGAGGAAAAACATTGATACCATCCTAAGATCTTCTATTCTAGGACTAGTTCCTAACTCTATTCTGCAATTTAATTGAATGTCACAAGACCTTACTCAAGAGTTATTGATTTCTTTTCGAAGTAATCTTTTGAGGGAGGACTCTGTTTATGAAATGATAAGGAAATTTCAGAGGTACTTCAGGCCTTAAAATGATGTTGTCTTCTATTCTTATGGTTATAGATCAATTGTAGATTTTATAACAAGAAGATGTTTGTAAATAATGAAGGTTGTTTTGTTAATCTTAACAACTGAAGTAATCTAATGTGCAGTGAATGACAATCTAAATATGGAGTGCAATTCAATGAGTTAATCTAAGAATGAACTTAAGATGCCACTAATCTAAAACAATGCTGAACTACAAGTCATCATCAAACTCAAAACAAAGTAACTGAACATGAGTTAAGTGCAATTAAACTCCGGAGTATCCTAACTAAGCTATCATGCATTATTCTATGGAATTATACAGTCTGTTTGTCCATCATTATTGATATTTTGGAAGAGTTCCTTCTTTTGGAAGAGATTTTAGAACAATTCTGACTGTGTAATTGAGTGAAAATGCAAGCAAAAAGACTGAAAGCAATGAAAAACTAAGATATCATAGCCATCTCCTACTCGTCATTATGATATTTTGGGCAAGCGTTTAAGAGCAAGAACAACGATGATACTTAGTACAAACACACAACTAAAACATTCATTATCACGGTTATGCCTTGGACTCCTTAAGGATTTCTTGGAAGAGTTTATTCTTGTGGAAGAGTGATTAGAACAAGTGTAACTGTGATAGTGAACAACAAAAATTACAACTAAATCCTACAATATTATAGCCATTTCCCATTCATCATTATAATCTTTTGGAAGAGCTTCTTCTTGTGGAAGAGTTAGAATGAGTATAACTACAGTAGCTAATTAAAAACAACTACGAATTCAACTTCTAATCCTACAATACTATAGCCATTCCCCATTCATCATTATAATCTTTTGGAAGAGCTTCTTCTTTTGGAAGAGTTAGAATGAGTATAACTACAGTAGCTAATTAAAAACAACTACGAATTCAACTTCTAATCCTATAATACTATATCCATTCCCCACTCATCATTATAATATTTTGGAAGAGCTTCTTCTTGTGGAAGAGTTAGAATGAGTATAACTACAGTAGCTAATTAAAACAACTACTAATTCAACTTCAAAAAAAACGTAAAGGCAGCTAGAATACTTATCTAATTTATGCAAATAAATCCGTGCAAGAGGCAGGGGCCCTCTACCACCTGACGAAATTCAACTCCAAATTAAATCAATGCTTTCAAAACAACACTGTCTGCTTCATTAAAGATGAAATAACTTGAACATAGCACTCTGCATCTTCATAAATGTAGCACAGAATCTAAGCAAAATCTAGAACAAAATCTAGCATAAAATCTAGCCTAGCACTCGGTTTCCCAAGTGTTTATATAACAATTGTAAATAACAAGATTTGCAACAATTCAGGAACACTGTCTTTCCTTATCGGAATCACATTAGGACTCTTGAAGTGGCTGCGTGAAAAGGAAAAAGACATCTGGACTAAGACAGTCCTAATAGAAGTCTTCCTTCCTAAATGTGTTCCCACGTTCCAAAACCATACCCAGAATTCGTTTCTTCCTCCATGATGAGCAACGAACCATGTAGGCATGACGTGGATTATGCCCATATGCGGTTTTTCTTGAGAGGCCACCTGGAACATACTCAAACATGAAGACAGCTGCAGAATCGCCGGTTAGCTACGGAATGTCTGCATTCTGCAGCTAGTTCCGGTCAAAATGCTTTACAATGGCAAAAATCACAAAACTTAGCAAGTCAGTCATGTAAATCATTCTAAAAGTAATTTTAACTAAATTCATTGATCAATTGGGTCTAAGATAGCAATGGACAAAGGAAAATGAGGTAAAGTGAGATGAAAGAAAGCACAATTTTGAGGCTCAACATACCCCCACTGCTGTCTCCTTGCATGTCCTCATGCAAATTATCCTATGAACTCAGAGGCTTCTGCAAGAACATCTAATCCTCTCCTTCTCCTTTGTCTGGAAGCTAAAGATCTTCTGGGTTTTCCGATAACAAGTTTGAACCTTAGGTTGGTAAGTGCCCTGATTAGCTTCTTGTTCCTTTGCTTCAACTTTTCATTGGTCTTTTCCACTTTGTCTATATGTAGGGATAAGGTTGAGTTCATATTAGTTTTGAGCTTGACTTGATCCTTGAGAATTTCATTCTCATTTTTGATGTGTCTATTAAGTAATTCCAACTCATACCTATCCCTTCTTAATACATCTATTTCAGACAGTGGAGGACTGGGGGTTCTCTCTCTGATTTCTGAAGCTCTCCTCTCCAAAGTTTCCACATAGTCATAAATTTCTTGTTGAGCAGGGTCAATTTCAGGGGTTCCTTCATTAAAATCCTCTTCAACATCTTCTTCAATGGATGTTTCCTCATCTTTTATATTAATTACCCCTGTTTGTTTGATTTGAGTTTTCTTTAGTTTTCCCTTTAGTCTGTGGCTTCTTCTAGGCTGAGAGGATCCCTCTCCTTTCTCTGTGGCAGATGTCTTGATTACCTTCTCTTTCTTAAGTTGCCTCTTGATTTGAGTCAACTTCTCTAAAATGATTTCCTCACTTCTCTCTTGGACTGTTTTGTCAATTTCAACTTTTGAGGCTCTCCATTTTCTACTTCTCTTGGTAGGCTGTGGTTCAGGTGATGGTTCTTTTGGCTCTTCAAAATGATTTCTTATCAAGAAATTGTCCCATGTATCATTTGTTTTAGCTAGATGGTGTTAAATCAAAATTTTGACCAAACCATGATGATATAGAGTTGTCTCTAAAAATTGAAACCTTCTTTGAACACAGGAAGCCATCTTCTTCAAACTTTGAAGTAAGAAATATGGTAGGTTTAAGTCTTCCCCCAGAAAATGCATTATCAGTCTAATGTGGTAGACATAAAATGTCCCATATCTACCCTCACATGTAATAAATTTTTGCAGAAGAAGTAGTATGTTTCTCCATTTATTTTTCAATGCAGAACTGGGAATTCCTTTCTTAAATACAGTGACATCCATACCTGGTGATTTTAAAATTTGCTTCCAGGATTCATTTTGGAATTCTCTGTTTTTGAACCATCTCTCTCCAGTTCTGAGCAACCCTATAGCCTTTGCAATGAAAACTTCAGTGACAGTAAATTTGACATCTCCTACTTCAACTTCAGTTCCTTGAAATGATCTTGCAAATGTTTTAGTGACTTCCTTGTGGAAGCCATTAAATTTCTCCAAAAATTGAAGCCATCCTATTTGTTGCAACATTTATTTACATTGAGGGTAGCCTTCTAAGTATTTTGAACCCACTGGTTCTGTTCTTACAATGAAACCCATAATTTCTTCTTCAATGTTCAAATTAACACTCTTCTACCCACAGAAACAATAACTTTCACCTTCAAATTGAAATGGATTCAAGTTCTAGATAACAATGGCTTCAAATTTTGGAATGAAATACCTCTGGTTGACAATGACAAATGTCCTCAAACTTCGGAATGATATCCCTCTGATTGACAATGACAACAGCTTTAAATTTCGGACTAATATGCCTCTGGTTGACAATGAAAACAATTTCAAACTTCGAGCTGATATGTCTCTGTTTGATAGTGAAAAATGGCTTCAAATTTCCCACACTACTATACCTCTGTCTCTCGGTGGAAAATAGCTTCAAATTCCCATACTGTTATATCTCTGTCTCTTGGTAACAAATGGCTTCAAATTCTTCAATGCTATACCTCCGTCTCCTGGTGACAAATGACTTCAAATTCTTCTCTGATATACCTCTGTGTTTATAATGATAATGCTCAATCTCTGCCCACAGTGATACTTTGTCTGCCCACGGATTCAAATGGCTTCAAATTCTCATGCTGCTATACCCCTGAGTTTACCCTTTTTCTCTGCTCTGTGTTTACAATGATAATGCTTTGATATTCAAACTGATATCCTTTTGCTCTACTCTCGGTGATAAGAATATCTCTGTCTATGGAATGAAATGCCGGCTACAGAATGGAGTGATGGCAGTGGTCATGGAATGAAGTAGTGGAGTGAGGTGGAGGGAACGAATTAATGATTGAAGAGACGGCAGAGATTTTTACAACGGCAAAGAGAATCATCATTGAATGATTTGGTTAAGAGACGTGAAGAATTCAAATACCTCGACCTTTTTAACCGCTTAAATTATATTGGATATGGAATTTGAAATGAGAGATTTTAATCCAAAGTCTGTGGAGGGTTTATTGGTCTTGATAAATAAAAATAATTAAAACAACCTTTTCGAACAATCCATAACTAAAACTATGCTAAACTTTTATGAAATGCCATTATAATTTAAACTTGTTACCTCTTCCTTTCATTTTATTTTTGTAGTCTTTGTCTTCTTTGTTCACCTTTGGAAGAGTCTTCATGGTCCTTCTTGATTTTTATTATTTATGGATACACTGGATCATTTTGTTGCAATTCTAATGTCTGCTGATTGATGCCTTCAGGATTTGTAGCTGCGGAAAGACTGTCTGGCTGCAGAAAGGCTGATCAGCTGCAGAATGTCTGTTGAGCTGCAGAATGTTCCTGTAGAGCATTTTAATCATGGAATGGAGTGTTTTTGGAATATGGGTGAAATTTTATATGGTATGAATGAATATGGATGATGAGACATGATATGTATGAAGTGGATGATGAAATGGAATGGATTTAGTTTATGAAATGGAGTGAAAGAACATAAGAACTGCCCTACAATCCATGACATGTTTTATTTATTTACAGCAAGACATCAAACCTTAAATTTTGACATGAAAGTGAGATGGATGGAGGATGGAATGAGATGAATGAAACATGGAATGAAGTGGAATATGAATGAATGAATGAGATGGAGTATGGATGGATAAGTGAATGGAGTGAAATGAAATGAGATGGATCATAAGCACTATGGATCTGAACTTATGATTTTTGTAACAACTGCTTGTAAAAACAAAAATGGGAAAAGTTAGAGTGTCAGAGAGACTCTGATTTTCACCCTATATTTTCTGTATAAACATGCCAATCAATGATTGGTTTTCATGTTTATACCTTTATTTATTTATTTATTTTCAAAGAGAAATGCTTCAGAAAATTTAATCAAGTTGATGAAGAAGAGAGATTCTTCTTCATTAACTTCACATCACTACTTTCTTGGAACTTCTTGACAAATTCTTCTCTTGAGAGTGGTTTGTGATATAGCTTCAATCTATGACCATTCACAAGAAAAGTGACCTCTTCTTCATCTATAGTTCTGATTTTTACTGCCCCATTATCAAAAATATTAACAATTTCATATGGCCCAAGCCAATGTGTCTGAAATTTCCCTTGAAAATCCTTGAATTTTGAATCAAACAAGAGAGCCCAGTCACCCTCTTTGAATTTCTTCTCCTTGATGTACTTGTCATGCCATCTAGCCCTTTGCTGTTGGACTAGACTTGTTTTCTAAACTGCATCTTGTCTAATCTCATCCAATTCATTAATTTGCTCCAGTCTATGCTTTTGTGCCTCCGTTAGATCAAGTCCTAGCTGAACTGCCATCTTGAATGTTTGGATTTGGAACTCTATAGGAAACAAAACTTGCTTTCCATAAACAAGCTCATAAGGAGTATGGCCTGTTGTGTTTCTCCATGTAGTTCTATAGGCCCACAAGGCTTCAAGAAGCCTATCTACCCAATCTCTTCTATGTAAATGAACAATCTTTGTTAGGATTCCTTCAATGATCTTATTAGTAGATTCCACTTGACCATTTGCTTGTGGATGATAAGGAGTAGATTTTCTATGTCTGATTTTGTACTTCTCCATCATTTGCTCCACTAGCCTTGATGTAAATTGAGCTCCTTGATCCGTAACAATTTCCCTTGGGACACCAAAACGAGTGAAAATATCCTCAAAAAGAAAAGTAACTACAGATGATTCATTAGCAACAAGTAATGGTTTAGCTTCTACCCACTTAGTAACATAATCAGTGCAAACCAATATATATTTCTTTTGTCTTGATGGAGGACTAATAGGTCCTACAAAATCCAAAGCCCATTTTTCAAAAGGTTCAATGTGTACCTGAGGTTGTAATGGCATCTCACCTGAAGGAGAAGGTTTCCCTACCCTTTGGCAATTGTCACACCTTTTGACATACTCCTTAGCATCTTTAAACAAGGATGGCCATTAATATCCTAGATTAAGGATCTTATAGGCTGTCCTCTTATCTGCAAAGTGTCTGCCACAAGGTTCATCATGACATGCCTTGAGAATTTCAGGCATCTCATCTTCACGTACACACCTTCTAATGATCAAATCTGGACCTGTCTTGTACAACTCATTAGCGACCCATGAATATCTTGCACTATCATTAATGATTTTTCTTTTATCCCTTGCATTTATAATTGAAGGAAATTTTCCTGAAACTAAATAATTAGCAATATCAGCAAACCATGGAGTTTGAGTAGAGATTGCAAAAAGATATTCATCGGGAAATTGATCTTCAACCGGAGTGTCATCTTTGATATTTTGGAGTCTAGATAGGAAATCAGCTACTGTGTTTTGTTTTCCAGGCCTATCTAGAATAGTAATGTTGAATTCTTGTAAGAGCAACAACCATCTTATAACTCTACCATTAGTGATTGATTTGTTCATTAAGTATCTAATTGCAGAATGATCAGTGTGAATAAAAGTTTCATAGCCTGTTATATAGTGTCTAAATTTGTTTATGGCATGAACAACGGCTAAAAACTCTTTTTCAGTTACAGTATAGTTTAACTCTGCAGGAGTCAAATTTTTACTGATATAATAGATGGCATAGGGAATTAAATCTTTTTGTCCCAATACTGCTCCTAGAGCTGTATCGGAAGCATCTGTCGAGATATGAAAAGGTAACTTCCAGTTAGGTCCCCTTAATATAGGTGCTTTAGAAATTTTGGTTTTCAGGGTTTCAAAAGCTAACTGGCAATCAGAAGTCCACTTGAATTCACAATCTTTGGTGAGTAATTTGAAGAGTGGAGATGCTATCTTGGTAAAGTTTTCTATAAATCTCCGATAATACCCTGTAAATCCTAGAAAACTTCTAACATCTCTTTGACAACTTGGAATGGATAGGTTAGAAATGACTTCAAATTTTGCCTCATCAACTCTAATCCCATCCCCTGAAATGTGGTGCCCTAAAACAATACTTTCAGTAAACATCATAAAACATTTTTCATGACTAAGTGAAAGGTTTGCTTCTTGACATCTTTTTAAGACTTTTTCCAAGTTTTCTAAAGCCTCTTCAAATGTGTCCCCATAAACTGTGAAATCATCCATGTACACCTCTACACAATCATGTATTAGATCCGAAAAAATTCCTAATACTGCCCTTTGGAATGTTGCAGGTGCATTGCATAATCCAAATGGCAATACTCGGTAGGCATAGGTACCCCAAGGACAATTAAATGTGGTTTTATCTTGGTCTTCAAGTGCTACTTGGATTTGATTGTAACCACTAAACCCATCTAGGAATGAAAAGTACTTTTTGCCAGCTAATGTATCTAATACTTTATCTATGAAAGGTAAGGAAAAATGGTCTTTAAGAGTAGCTTTATTCAGTTCTCGGTAGTCAACACACACCCTCCATTTTCCATTTTTCTTTGGCACAATTACCAAAGGAGAAACCCACTGACTATCTGAAATAGGATAGATGAAATTAACATTTAACAATTTTTGCAATACTTCCTTGACAATTTCCCTAAGATTTGGATTCATCCGTCTTTGAGGCTGTCTGATTGGTTTGTAATTTGCCTCTATATAGATGTGATGAGTACAATTCTTGGGGCTTATCCCTTTCATGTCAGTGTATTCCCATGCATATGCAGAAGAATGTCTCTGTAATACTTTGACTAACTCTTCTTGTTGAGATTTTTCTAGGTTCTTATTTATGTTCAAAGTTTTGCCTGGAAAAATTTCACTTGTAGAGCTACCAAATTTGTCCATAGAATGAAGAGACATCTGCCTAGATGAAAAAAACTCAATATTGGATCCCTCTTGAAATGATTCATGTTTGTGTTCTAGAGAGGATTTAAAGTTTTCTAGAGTATTCAGAATTTGATTATCTTCACTAATTTCTGAAATTGTGAAGAGTGGTTGTAAATCTTCTTCTTCCTCTATCCATTGAGTGTCATCTAGATCTGTAATTGTCCTAGCTGGAGGATATAAAGTGAATCTCTTAGTTGAACTACCATCAGAAATATACATATCACCGGACCTACAACTAATGAAAGCATCAGCTGTAGCCAACCAAGGTCTTCCTAATATAACAGGATGGCCTGCTAGATTATTCTTGGGAGTTAGGATCATGAAATCCACAGGGTACTCCCAAGAATCTAGGGACACTGGAATGTCTTCTATTACCCCATCTGGTCTGATCACAGATCTATCTGCTAATTGTAATAGTGTGGGTGTAAAGAAAAGATTAGGAAGTTTCAGTTTGTCCATGATTTGTCTACTCATGATATTTATTGCTGCTCCTAAATCAATGAGTGTATTTTGAATTTCAATTCCATTGATGTGAATTTTGACAACTGGATTTCTTGGGTCAAGATACTTTGGAATAGCAATCTTGCCCATCATAATGTCTGCTATTTGTCCTACCAGTTGAATTTTCTTGGTTTCTCTTATTCTTTTTCTTGTTGTCTTCATACTCAGCTCCTTTATTGTTTTGGCTAAAATTGGGATTTCCTTGATGGCTTGCAATAATGGAATTTTAATGCAAAAATTTCTCAATTCATCTAAGAAATCATAATTAGGCACCATGATCTGTTTCTCTACACCTCTATCAATTTGTAATCTTTCCGGAAAAGGAGGTATAGAAGTAGATGTGGATGGTTGCTCTAATACAGGAGTTGGATTTATTGGATCTTTTTGTTTTAGTTTTTCAATGTTTTGGTCTTGAAAGGATGTGTCTTCCTCGAGACTTTTATTAACCCGTAGGGAGTCTTCCTCAGAATTATCTTGTTCTTGTATGATCACAGAAGGTTTCCTCTTCTCAAGTATCCTTCCAGACCTAAGTTGAACATCACTAAGGTCTAGAGGAGTAATTAAATAAGTTGGAAATTGTTGTCCTTCTATCATATATGTATTCTGAGGGTTCTTATTATTGGGGTTTGGTATAGGCTGAGCTGGAAATTGATTGGATTTTTGAGGGAATGGTAATGGAAGTGGTTGATTTTGATGTGGTTGGTTCTGATGATGTTGTTGAGGATTTTGTTGAAAATTTTGTTGAAGATTTTGAGGAAAATTTTGTTGAGGATTTTGAGGATAAAAATGTGGGTATGGTGGATAGGATGGTGGATACTGATAGTATGGAGAGTATATTCCATAGGGAATTTGTGTTCCTTGTGCCCAAGATTGAGATTGATTTTGAAATTGGCGCCAAGGTTGCTGCCAAGAATTCCAAGGTGGAGGTTGATTATACATTTGATCACGGAATCCTTGTGTCTGAAGTCCCTGCCAAGGACTTCTAGATACAAAATTGAGAGACTCTGTGGAATATGTAGGAGTTTCCTCCTGAAAGATAGCCTTGAGACCAGGAAGATAAGGGCAATTCTTGGTCTCATGTTTCTCAGAACAAATGACACAGGTTTCTACAAATTTTACATCCAAAGGACTCTCTCTCAAGGCATGTTTCTTTCTAAATTTGGGACAAAAGATTGCCAAGGCATCAGATTCAGCCTTCTGCTTGTTTTGTATCTTAAGGGTGTCTATTTGTTCACTAAGACTCCCTAAGATGTCGGATTTAAAATCATCAAGCATGTGTCCTATTTCTTATCTACTTACTATCCCAGAAGCAGACTTACTTGCCCTTGCAAGAGCAAGATCTCTTGGACCTTTGACAGTTTTGGATTTCCCTCTTGAAAGGTTAATACATAACTCAGATATTTCAGGTAATGTGAGTTGTGATATATCCCCTTTTCCCATCATGTCAAGAATATCCAACCATTCATCCCTAATTGTTTTCAACAAAAGAGCTTTTAAGGTGTCTTGATCTAGATTTTCCATTTTTGCCCTTTTGATGTTGTAATTAAATCTTTCCAACAAATCTTCTAATTTTTCATCTTCTTTTTGTAACATCTTGAACACTTCTTCCTTATGATTAACCAGCATACAATAATCCAAATATCTCTCTAGAAATGCTTGTTTCATGTCTTCCCATGTTCTAATAGAACTACTGATTAGACTCATAAACCACTTCAATGCTGCTCCCTTCAAAGTTGAAGGAAATAATTTGAGTTTTTGAGCATCTTGTAAGTAGTCATAAGTTCTACACAGCACTTCAAATTCGAAATAACAAAGTTAAGATCTTGGTTTTAAGTCCATAGAAGTTTTGGAAGGACATGTGTACTTTATAATATTTTTTTATACCAAAAGGTGGCTAAGATCTTTTTGAGCCTCCAAGGAACAAATTTTATCACTAAAAATTGTTGGCTCTTGAAGTCTCTTTAAGGCCTCATGCCTCTGTCCCAAATCCTCATTTGCTATCCCATTTTTTATACTCAGGAATTTCTGCTAACTCCAACTAAAAGACCGCTGAAAGATCGCCATTTCTCCTCTTCTCAAAACCCTTCATCTGCTCCCCTTTTTCTCCATCAAAACTACCTTGTTTTCATAAGTCCTCTTTTTTCCATTTGTGAAAATTTCCCCTTTCATAGTTAAAAACTCACTTTTTAACTATTTCCGAACCCCCAAATCCATTTAAAACCTTGAAATTTTTCATAAAAAACAAAGTTTCATTTCTATGGACCTAAGCCCCTTGGGCTAAGTCCTAAACCACTTCCCCTCACATGCCCATGTGTTAAAACTAAACCCCAAGGTTTTCGGCGCTAATCGCAAATATCCAAAGGGTGCATGACTTTGAACCATTACAAAGTTCATTTTCCTTTGTAAACCCAAAGACCCACTTTCCGAAAGTTTTAAGTTAAAAACTTAAAACCACGTGCTGAATATAAATGGGTTGATTGAAAAGAGCCGATTGCGCAATCGCAATCGTAAAACAACACAAATGGGTTGATCGGAAAGACCAGGCTCAGTGGCCCGATTTCGATTGGCCCTTGTTTCTATACTCCCGGGCATATTACATTCCATATATCCGAAGGCCCCGCAGTCGGGCGCCTGTCTGCTTTATATTCTTCCGCCCGATTCATAAAAACCTTTGATTATTTCAAAAGTTCGGGTTTTATGTAAAATACAAAGGTTTCTCCCCGTTTCCATTCTCCACCATCCATCTGTTTCGCAATCCGATGACCATCACACACCCTTGCAAAACCCTCTGATTCATTCCATGCCGTCGATCTGGTCCTCAGATCAACGGCCAGCGCTCAATCGCAAGGGGCTCGATCGCAAAGTTTCAATCGCATATTGTTGTGTGACCTCCCCGATTGCGATCCTCCGATTAAATCTGGGCCGTCTATTTCCCGCCTATCCAACGGTCCTTATTCCATCCGATCGCGAGTCTTACCGCCATTTCAAAACCCTCCGATTCACTTTCCGCTGTTGATCTGATCTGCAGATCAACGACCATCGCTTAATCGCATCGCTGCGTTTCAATCGCACGCACTTACCTGCCACCTCCGATTGCGATTCCTCCGATTCGCTCCCCACTGTTGATCTGACCCTTAGATCTAATGGTCATTGCTCCATTGCATCGCAAGTTCAATCGCATCCCCTCTTCCGCGCCCCCCGATTGCGACTGCTCCGATTTAATCCCGTCCGTCCATTTCCCGCCGAATCAACGGTTATCGCTAAATCACATTGCAATGTTTCAATCGCAATCGCAATGTTTTCACCCCCGATTGCCGATCCCCGATTCAATCCCGACCGTTGATCTAATCCTTGATCTAACGGTCTGCGCAAAATCTCATCGCAATATTTCAATCCCATGCGTTTTTGTTTTACCCCCGATTGAGATCCTCCGATTAGATCTGGACTGTCCACGTGTCCAGATCGGACGGTCCAAAATTGCCCCCCCTTATTCTTCTCCCGCTATCCTTTTCACCTTTCTATGCAGATCTCCACCGTTGGTTGCCTTCATCTGATGGCTTCGCTCCTCCCCCGCCATCTGAAGCAGTTTAACCTATTTCCGCAGGATTTCTTAACTATTTTTGTGTTTTGCAGGCGTTTTGATGGTTTTCCATTGTTTAATGAAAGAAAGCCGAGGCTTGGGGAAGACGTTTCCTGTGCCTTCGAGCTGTTAAAGAGAACCATCTGCAGGGTTTCGCTTCATTGTTTTCTCAATGCTTCATGGGCATTGATGCTTTTAAAAGCCCAATGCGGCCTGCACATCAACAAGACACTGTTTTAATTCAAAAATAGTTAAAGAGTATCAATTTGAAGACAGAGCACAACAGATAAAGATTGAAGATGATTTTTTGGGGATTACGACTAAGACCGTTATCAAAAGCCTAATCCCCAATCTAAAACACATTTTAAAAGAAAATCATAAATGTTTTGATGACAGAAAGGTTTCCACCGCTTCAACTGAGGCAAATTGATTCCTTAGCTACTACAAAGAGCCACCTGTTGCCTCAAACCTTTCAAACAGAGGCCGAAGTTATTGATTCAGGGAATATCTACCTCCAGCGCTACCGAGAAGTTAATTCTGCCAAAGGAGTGTAATAGAAAATAGCTGCAGAGTTGCTCCGGACAGAACATAGAGCCTCAAAGTCAAGTAAATCTCCCACCGAGCTTTGATATTAATTGTACAACATTAATACAGTAATCTACCTGTACACTTCTCCATCGAACCCCTCAAGAGACCGAGAAGTCATTTAATCTGTATTAATGGTTCACGAGATATTTTTGTTAGTTCTCACCTCCTCATCTTCCTATAAATACTTCTACAGAAGATGAGAGGTTGTTGGTTCCTGTTTGATCACAAGTTGTAATATTGAAACTCTCTGAAATAAATATACAATTCTGTTGAAGTTGAAGATAATTTGGAGTCTTGGATGTCTGGATGATGTCGTTACATGTCTGTTCCTGAGAAGGCTCTATCATTGGATCCATGAGCTTGGCTGTTGGTGAAGTGCTCTGAACTGTTAAATGTTTTTTCCTTGTTTTCATTATGTTCCATAATTTCTTACTACAGCAGGATGAAATTTTTAGGCTAAGAAATGACTCCTGGAAGCACCTTAGACCTGTTCACCCTTCACTGTTTCATGTTTTCTTCTGCTGAAGTATTTTAGAGGCTTTAAAACTTCTCTTTAGTCTTGATGCTCGTTTATTTCCTTGATAGCTCAAATAGTTGATTTCAGCATGTTATGGTTCTCCCTGCTTGTCTGCCATCACTTGAAAGCCATTATTGAAATCTCCCTTCGAAGTACCATTGTCTTAAGTTAACCAAAGAGGTTGGTTTTGATCTTACCCTTTGCCCCTGCTTAAACAGTTGTTTTGAAGGTATTTATAGTTGTAAACACAGATTTTATTTAGGTGTTCCCTCTTCTATGAATGCAACTATCAGTGAATCTTTCATGTTTTCTAAATCCTTTAAAATAAAATCTTCGAGGAAATAGGGTGTTCCCCGAATCTTAGATTTCATTTTAGAAGTTGTCTTGAAATCATTATTTTCTTAAAGAATGTTTGTAGAATTTATGGTTAGCCCTGTCTATCAAATATCTCTTTATTGATAAGTCATGTTTCTCAAGTTCCCTTTGTTGAGAATTAAATTTCTTTTTCCAAATCATTAATGTCCATCTCATTCCAAAACAAAGGATCTTGTGGCCAAGTTAGATTTGCCCTTTGATATCCCATATCCCTTGAAGAGTTTGTCATGATCTTATTTTGACTCCATTGCCCAATGAACCGGATATTTCCTCTTTCTGTCTATCTTTCCTAGACCTTTCATATTCTGCCGTATCAACTCAACCCAACCAAACAAACATCTGCACGTAATAACTAGTCTAAAATTCCATAACCAAAGTAAACAAGATAAACCTTTGCAAACAAATATTTGAGAGATCCCTCTCTGAGAACAGGAGGACTAGATCCTGGAACTCTAAAGATTGGTTCTGATGTTGCCTTGTCTTTTGATTTGCCAAACTGTCAAAACACGGGATACCAACATAATGGCGATCACGGTGGGACAATGCTGAGAGTTAGAGGTTTACAAAACCTTTCCTTCAACTTTAGTTCCAGTATATCATAAGTAACTTTCTTCAAGCACTGCCTAACATAATGGCAATCATGATAGGACTCTTTTGAATCAGTGACAAACTAAGTAACCCTTAGGATTCCTTTTAAATCCTTATCAAACCTTGAAGGAACTAGTTACCAAGCCATAAGAGCAACTCTGTTTGTTTGAACACCTTAGCTAAGTGCAAAATCAGATTTAGAACACTCTCTTAACCTATAAAAACAGAATAAACTCAGAAAAACCCAAAATATTTCAAGTTTGGCTTCATAATAAACATGGTGGTGGACCATAAAACCTTTTACCTCCTTAGGAGCTAAAAAATTCCACCTGGCGACTCCATAATCCTGAGTAGACCTTAAAGACTCCACTGGAAAGAACCCTTACAATTATAATAGTTTCCTAATCCAGTTAGAGGATTGTAAGATCAAAATTTGCATAAACAGATCAGTTAACCTCTCAAATATTGTCATACTTGGTTGAAATCTTCCTGTTTTAGGATCTCAAATTACAACATAGTGGCTTCTAGGAAGATTTATACTAGAGCACATCCTGATCCCGATCCACCTGAGATAGTTGATGACCCAGAAAGTATCCTTTGGAAGTCTCCTAAGGTTAAATTTTCAACTGTTTTCAGATCACCCTTGAGAGCTAATTCAGTTCCTGAAAATATTTAGCTCTACAAAAATCACAAGTTGACTCAGTAAACCCATTTAAAACTAGGTCATTTGATGATATAATTCAGATATATTCTGAGTCTTCACTTTCATCCCCGGAAACAAGTGAATATCCTGATAGAGAATCAACACCTTCTGATCCACATTTTCTTTTTAACCTAGGTGTCTCTCATCCAAAATCAGCTCATCAATCTGTTGCTGTTCCATCCACTTCTGTACACCATTCATCCACTGTTCAAACCACTCCACTCTAGCCAAACCCCCCTCTTATAAATCCCCCACTTGTTAATCCACCCCCACCACATATCATGGCAGCGTGGTATGCTCCCTTAGCTCTTAATATACCACTAGTCAATCTTCCACAGGACTATCAGTCCAAAATTCCATTATATGATGCTAATAATGCTACAACTGCATCACAACATGTGGATAAGATGAATGACTATTTTGATCGAAATCAGATTGATGACGATTCTGTCAAACTTAGACTGTTTGCTCAGAGCTTAGGGGGAGAAGTAAGGAAATGGTTTAAAGGTCTAGCCCCCCGTAGTATAAATGACCTCCAAGGCTTCCATCAAACATTCTTAAACAAGTGGGAAGTGAGAAAAAATCCTCTCCAAGTCCTTGCTGATTATAACAATCTCCATAGGAACCCTGGGGAAAGTGTACAAGCTTATTGTACCAGATTTAACAGCGTGTATAACGCACTTTCCCTGAACTAAAACCTCCTCAGGGCTCAGCTTTAAACAAATTTCCTGAAGGGTTTGACCCAGACATGACATATTCACTCAGAGAAAGAGTTTTTGCAACTTTGGAAGATATGCAAAGAGGTGCCCTTTCCGTGGAAGTAAAATTAATAGAAAAGAGAGCAAGAATGAAAAATGAGAAGAGAGTATCTTTCAGAGAGGAATCCCCTCCCTCTACTTCAAGCTCAAAAATGGAGAGAATGTTGGAAGAAATGATGAAAGAGATGAGCATAATTAAGAAAGCACAAGCAAATCAAAGCCAGACTGCACTTCAAAACAATCAAAACAGAAATAGAAATCAGAATTATAGAAAAGATAACAATCAGGATAAGCAAAAAGAAAGTGACCAACAAATCAGACCTCCTTTTCAACAGAACTATGTAGATCAATATGAGGAAGACAGGGAGTTGGAAAGATTGGAAGAATCACATGTAAACTTGATTGGATCGGACAGTGGGGATGATGTTTTCCTCACCGAGGAAGAACAAGGTTTCTTCTCAAATGATCAAAATACAAACACCTATGAAGATTCTGATGACTATAGATTGGGTTTTGAAAATGCAATCATGGAGGTGCACAAACAATATGATCTTAGGAGCAAGGGAAGTGTAGAGAATTCAAAAGATAAGAATACTAGCATTGCTGTCAAGAAGAACATGGAAAACCAGTCCAAAAAGATAGCAGAAAAAACCAACATTTCGGCCAAGAAAACAGACTCAAACAAAGACAAGGGAATCCAGCCAAATGTTGAAAAAAGTACCCCTAGCACTTCAGCTAGTAGTCCCAATAAAACCATCCCAATTACTATCCCAAACCAGGTTCAGCCAAGTAAAATTGCTGAAAGGAATTTAATTGAAAAAACAGATGTAAATATCAACAAGTCAATTATTCCTTTTAGCCTTGAGGGGGAGATTGCCAAGATTAAGATTACCATCCCCCTAGCTGAACTAGTAACCCAAGATGTGTACAAAAACCAAGTTTTAAAAGCTTTGAACTTAGGAAGTGATACTGACACCTTAAACTTGATAGACGACAAACCTGAGCTGTTGTTTGGCCCAGAGGTTGAAGGAAAATATCAAGAAGGACCAGTCCCTCCTTTCTATGTCAGTTTGAACATACACGATAAAATTCTACACAATGCCATGTTAGATTCCGGAGCTTCACACAATCTAATGCCAAAAGTAGTAATGGAAAGCTTAGGCTTAGAAATTACTAAACCATACAAAGATTTGTATTCCTTTGACTCAAGTAGAGTCAAATGTTTGGGTTTAATCAAATATTTATGTGTTAACTTAGCTCAGATCCCTGCCAAAAATCTAGTGATGGATATCGTTGTAGCTGACATTCCCCCTAAGTATGGCATGCTTTTATCAAGATCATGGGGAGCCAAACTTCAGGGAAGCCTTCAAATGGACATGTCTTATGCCACCATCCTTGTTTTCAACCAAAATAGAAGACTATACAGGGAAGCCCACATGAAGTATATGGTGAGTAACATGGACAAACCAAACAACACTCCGATCTATTCTATTCAATCAAGTTTAGATTCATTTATCTTGTATAACGAAGATGAAATTACTCAACCATGTAAAGAAAATGTAGACCTACCCAATTCCACCTCGAATAAACTTCAAAACGTTGACGATCAATAGCAACAAGAAAATGAGAATGAGTCAAATATACTTTGGACAATACATTTCGATGGATCCTGTAATAAAACTAGTGTAGGGGCAGGTGTCTGGATTCAAAACACAAATCAGAGTTTTTCATACAAATTAGACTTCCCATGCACTAACAATATTGTTGAGTATGAAGCACTTCTCCTAGGCTTACAACTGCTTAAAGAATTAGAAGCCCAAAGGATATCCATTTTAGGGGATTCCGAGCTTATCATCAAACAAATCAAAGGAGAATACTCAGCCAAGAATCCAAAGCTTAGAGAATATCAAAATGCTGCCCTTGACCTGTTAAAAACTTTCGAAAAATATGAACTCATTTTTATCCCTAGAGCACGGAATCATCTAGCAAATGAACTTGCCTTCACTGCCAGCAATTGCCAAGTACCTGAGATAAATGAACAACTCAGTATAAAGGTGAAACACAGACCTGCTGTGCCTGATAACGAAGATCACTGGCAAGTGTTCGAATCTGACAAACACATAGATGATTTCTTAAAATCAGAAAATGATTTCAGCAACCAACACCAGAAGCTAGCCATGAAGAAAACTGTTTGTATATTGAACAAATCCCAGAGGCTGAAATGACATATCCTGCTGATATAAATCATTGCGAAAATCCTTTTGAAGCAGAGGTAGTGAACAATGAAGACCGAGAAGACTTGGAAGTCTTACAATGCAAAAATGATAAAATCCTAAGAGGTCTCACACCTTTAGAACACCTGTTTGATCTCAACGATGTAGCTAAAGAACCCAGAATGGAGCCTGTGGAGACAAATGTAGAAGAACACAACATAGGCAGTCTCGCAGAACCCAAGATGATCAAGCTATCCAGCACCCTCCCAGCCCACATAAAATCATAGTACATAAAGCTTTTTAAAGAATTTAAGGATGTGTTTGCTTGGGAATACAAAGACTTGAAATCATATGATACCAGCATCATCCAGCATAAAATCCCCTTGAAGGAAAATCAAAAACCTTTTAAGCAAAAAATAAGGAGAATAAATCCCCTTTTATTACCTTCGGTTAAGGCAGAAATTGAGAAAATGTACAACGCTGGGATCATAGTACCCATTAGATTTTCGGAATGGGTATCAAACTTAGTTTCTGTTAGAAAGAAAACTGGGGAGATCAGGCTCTGTATTGACTTCAGAAATTTAAACAGAGCCTCTTTAAAAGAAAACTACCCTTTACCTAAGATGGACCATATACTTCAAAGGGTAGTTGGATCAAGAAGAATATCCCTATTAGATGGGTTCTCGGGTTACAATCAGGTGTTAGTTTTCCCAAGTGATCAAATCAAAATTGCTTTTACCACACCTTGGGGAACTTTTATGTATGTCAAAATGCCTTTCGGATTAATGAACGCAGGGGCCACCTTCCAAAGGGCCATGGACATAGCCTTCTCTGAAGATATTGGCTATTTTATAATTATCTACCTTGATGACATAACTATTTTCTCGAAAACTGATGAAGAACATTTGATTCACCTAAGGAAGGTTTTTGAGAAATGTAGGAAATTTGGCTTATCACTAAATCCAAAGAAGACCCTCTTTGGACTCCAAGAAGGGAAACTTCTTGGTCACATAATTTCAGAAGAGGGAATCAAAATAGACCCTACGAGGATAGATGGCATATTGCAAATCAGCCATCCTAGAAGCCTCAAAGAATTGCAATCTTTCATTGGAAAGATTAATTTTTTGAGAAGGTTTATTCCCAACCTTGCCGAGCTATTGAAAAACATCACAAACATGCTTAAGAAAAATGTGGGTGTAAAATGGACTTTGCCAGCCAAACAATCATTCGAACTGGTCAAACAAGCCCTTACCCGAGCGCCAGTACTGATTAGTCCTGATTTTACCAAAGACTTTTACATTTTTTCTTTTGCATCTGAACATACAATAGCTGCAGTTTTGCTTCAAAAGAATGATCTCGGACAAGAACAACCAATATCATTTTTTAGTAGGGCCCTAAGAGATGCTCCTCTCAATTATAACATTATGGAGAAGCAAGCCTTAGCATTAGTAAAAGCATTAAAAGACTTTAGGGTTTATATTTTACACTCTCACATAATTGCTTTTGTTCCACATGCTGTTGTGAAGGATATTCTAAGTCAAGACCCTGATGGTAAAAGGGGAAAATGGATTGCAACTATTCTCGAATATGACTTAGAAATTAGGCCCACCAAACTTGTTAAGGGGCAAGGATTAGCAAAACTTATGGCCGAGTCCAACTTCCAAGCACTAGACATAAATATGGTGGATGTGTTGGAAGAAATGGAAGAATCTGATGCCCCTTTTATTGAGGAAACTTTCCTAAAATCCCCTTGGTATGCTGACATTGTTTATGTGCTTTTATATTTGAATACTCCTCCTTCTTTGTCTAAAACTAAAGCTAGATTTTTGAAATAGAAAGCTTTGAGTTTTTGCATTATAGACGGGGTGTTATATTGGAAAAACGCTGTTGGAATTTTGCTTAAATGTTTACTTGAAGATGATGCAGGGAAGATCATGCACGAACTACATGATGGTGAATGTGGAGGACACCTCTACTGGAAGGCCACAGCAAACAAAATTCTCAGATCAAGTTACTATTGGCCTACACTTTTCCCAGACACTCAGAATCTGGTCATGTATTTCCATAAGTGTCAAATCTTTGATGGCAAGAAAAAGCTCCTTCCCTTACCCCTACATCCTATCAGAGTTGAGGCACCTTTTCAAAAATGGGGGCTGGACTTCATTGGAGAAATTCATCCATCTTCCTCAGCTCAACATAAGTGAATACTCACAACCACTGACTTCTTCACAAATGGATAGAAGCTATACCTACCAGGAATGCTAATGACTCTGTCATTATCAAGTTTCTTGAAACCCACATCCTATCCAGATTTGGTTGTCCCAGAAAAATAATAACAGACAATGATGCTGCTTTCAAATCCAAAAAGATGGTTGATTTCTGTCACAAATACCATATAGCCTTGGGCCATTCCACTGCTTACTACCCCCAAGGAAATGGATTAGCTGAATCCTCCAACAAAAGTCTCATCAATATCATTAAAAAATTGTTGGAAGAAAATCAAAAATCATGGCACAGTAAGTTGGTTCATGCCTTATGGGCTGATAGACTAACTACAAAGAAATCAATAAATATGTCCCCCTATCAGTTAGTTTATGGCATGGATGCAATTTTTCCTACCTCATTAGGAGTTCCAGTCATAAAACTCCTTCAAGAAGTACAGGTTGAGGAAAATTATATGCAGAGGAGGATCAACCAAACAATCCATTTGCAGCAGACTAGAGAAGAAGTTTATGAGAGAACACAGTTAGTCCAAGAAAATATGAAAAAGAAATTTGATAAGAGGACTAAGGCAAACAATTTCCAGGTTGGAAGTGTTGTTCTTAAGTGGGATTCAAGGAGGGAAGAGAAGGGGAAACATGGCAAGTTTGAGAACTTGTGGAAAGGGCCATATATTATTCATGCTGGGAGGGGTCATAATACATTTTTCTTGAAAGAATTGAATGGAGAAGACCTATATGGAGGTTCTGTCAATGGCAGGATGCTCAAGCATTACTTCTGCCAAGAGTCTTAAGTTTCAAAGCATTTTTTTTTCTCCATTGTAAATATCATAGTCTAACCATTGCATTCAAAAGTTATAAAACTTCAAAAATACAAAAAATAATAGGGAAAAAGAAAAGAGGGCAGATTGTCAAAGTAAGAAAGGTATAGCCCCATACCAAAAAAGAAATAAATCTGAAAGTGTGCAAGCCCAAATTCCACTCCTAAAAAACACACTTCTAATTAGTCAAAAAATTTAATCTTGACTAAATTAGCTTTAAAATTTTCTGCTGATAGATAAGTGAATTCGATTTGCCAAACTATTTAATCTTGGCTTATCAGTAGATGGATTAGGATAGAAATTAAAAGGTTCAAACATGTTCAAAATCTGAACCAAATTTTCCAAAGAGAGATGACTCAAAAATGTTTTATTTTTCTGAGTCATAAAAGAAAAAAAAAAACTGGTTCTAATTTGCCAAAAATATGAATCAGATATCAAGAAAGAGACAGCTCAAAACAAAATTAAAAACAGAGTTGTAAAGAAAAAGAAGGTCGTAATGAGAAACTTTTAGATCTTAAGCCTTCCATTTTGATTTAATTTTCTGCAAATAATAATCTATGTGCAGCTTGTTCTTATGCCATAGATCATAGCAAGTCAAACAGCTCAATCTTGACTTGACTATTTTTAAATTTCTGTTGTAGAATTTAGAGAATGAAAGTTTGTTGGACGGTTTAATCCCAACAGACAGTAGACTAAGTAGAGAAATATCTGAGCTCAACTGTTTAATCTGAGTTCAAGGAGAAATAAGGAGTAGAAGTAGATTAGATTTCCTGCTTTCAAAAGAATAAAATGTTGTGAATAGAGTTTGCCAATCCAAGTGCACTCTGATGAAGAAAAAATGCTAGATCTGTAGGATTGGGTAGGTAGCAAGCTTGCTGATAAAGGTCCATTGTTTTCATGGCTGCCAAATATGTTTTTAGAGAAGATTATTCAATCACAGAAGCACAGCCCAATGGATGAGGCAACTAATTAGCCTCCCAGAAATCAAGTCTGAATTCTTGATGCCTTCAAAAAGGCACCATCCCCAAGTGGAGCCACTATTAGCCACCTATAGTATTTTGTTATACCAAAAGGTGGCTAAGATCTTTTTGAGCCTCCAAGGAACAAATTTTATCACTAAAAATGGTTGGCTCTTGAAGTCTCTTTAAGGCCTCATGCCTCTGTCCCAAATCCTCATTTGATGTCCCATTTTTTATACTCAGGAATTTCTGCTGACTCCAACTGAAAGACTGCTGAAAGATCGCCATTTCTCCTCTTCTCAAAACCCTTCATCTGCTCCCCTTTTTCTCCATCAAAACTACCTTGTTTTCATAATTCCTCTTCTTTCCATTTGTGAAAATTTCCCCTTTCATAGTTAAAAACTCACTTTTTAACTATTTCAGAACCCCCAAATCCATTTAAAACCTTGAAATTTTTCATAAAAAACAAAGTTTCATTGCTATGGACCTAAGCCCCTTGGGCTAAGTCCTAAACCACTTCCCCTCACATGCCCATGTGTTAAAACCAAACCCCAAGGTTTTCGGCGCTAATCACAAATATCCAAAGGGTGCATGACTTTGAACCATTACAAAGTTCATTTTCCTTTGTAAACCCAAAGACCCACTTTCCGAAAGTTTTAAGTTAAAAACTTAAAACCAGGTGCTGAATATAAATGGGTTGATTAAAAAGAGCCGATTGCGCAATCACAATCGTAAAACAACACAAATGGGTTGATCGGAAAGACCAGGCTCAGTGGCCCGATTGCGATTGGCCCTTGTTTCTATACTCCCAGGCATATTACATTCCATATATCCAAAGGCCCCACAGTCGGGCGCCTGTCCGCTTTATATTCTTCCGCCCGATTCATAAAAACCTTTGATTATTTCAAAAGTTCGGGTTTTATGTAAAATACAAATGTTTCTCCCCGTTTCCATTCTCCACCGTCCATCTGTTTCGCAATCCGATGGCCATCACACACCCTTGCAAAACCCTCCGATTCATTCCCTGCCGTCGATCTGGTCCTCAGATCAACAGCCAGCGCTCAATCGCAAGGGGCTCGATCGCAAAGTTTCAATCGCATATTGTTGTGTGACCTCCCCGATTGCGATCCTCCGATTAAATCTGGGCCGTCTATTTCCTGCCTATCCAACGGTCCTTATTCCCTCCGATCACGAGTCTTACTGCCATTTCAAAACCCTTCGATTCACTTTTCGCTGTTGATCTGATCTGCAGATCAACGACCAGCGCTTAATCGCATCGCTGCGTTTCAATCGCACACACTTACCTGCCACCTTCGATTGCGATTCCTCCGATTCGCTCCCCGCTGTTGATCTGACCCTCAGATCTAACGGTCATCGCTCCATCGCATCGCAAGTTCAATCGCATCCCCTCTTCCGCGCCCCCCGATTGCGACTGCTCTGATTTAATCTCGTCCGTCCATTTCCCGCCGAATCAACGGTTATCACTAAATCACATTGCAATGTTTCAATCACAATCGCAATGTTTTCACCCCCGATTGTCGATCCCCGATTCAATCCCGACCATTGATCTAATCCTTGATCTAACGGTCTGCGCAAAATCTCATCGCAATATTTCAATCGCATGCGTTTTTGTTTTACCCCCGATTGAGATCCTCCGATTAGATCTGGATTGTCCACGTGTCTAGATCAGACGGTCCAAAATTGCTCCCCCTTATTCTTCTCCCACTATCCTTTTCGCCTTTCTATGCAGATCTCCACCGTTGGTTGCCTTCATCCGATGGCTTCGCTCCTCCCCCGCCATCTGAAGCAGTTTAACCTATTTCCGCAGGATTTCTTAACTATTTTTGTGTTTTGCAGGCGTTTTGATGGTTTTCCATTGTTTAATGAAAGAAAGCCGAGGCTTGGGGAAGACATTTCCTGCGCCTTCGAGCTGTTAAAGAGAACCATCTGCAGGGTTTCGCTTCATTGTTTTCTCAATGCTTCATGGGCATTGATGCTTTTAAAAGCCCAGTGCGGCCTGCACATCAACAAGACACTGTTTTAATTCAAAAACAGTTAAAGAGTATCAGTTTGAAGACAGAGCACAGCAAATAAAGATTGAAGACGGTTTTTTGGGGATTACGGCTAAGACCGTTATCAAAAGCCTAATCCCCAATCTAAAACACAGTTTAAAAGAAAATCATAAATGTTTTGATGACAGAAAGGTTTCCACCGCTTCAACTGAGGCAAATTGATTCCTCAGCTACTACAAAGAGCCACCTGTTGCCTCAAACCTTTCAAACAGAGGACGAAGTTATTGATTCAGGGAATATCTGCTTCCAGCGCTACCGAGAAGTTAATTCTGCCAAAGGAGTGTAATAGAAAATAGCTGCAGATTTGCTCCGGACAGAACATAGAGCCTCAAAGTCAAGTAAAGCTCCCACCGAGCTTTGATATTAATTGTAAAACATTAATACAGTAATCCACCTGTACACTTCTCCATCGAACCCCTCAAGAGAACGAGAAGTCATTTAATCTGTATTAATGGTTCACGAGATATTTTTGTTAGTTCTCACCTCCTCATCTTCCTATAAATACTTCTACAGAAGATGAGAGGTTGTTGGTTCCTGTTTGATCACAAGTTGTAATATTGAAACTCTCTGAAATAAATATACAAGTCTGTTGAAGTTGAAGATAATTTGGAGTCTTGGATGTCTGGATGATGTCGTTGCATGTCTGTTCCTGAGAAGGCTCTATCATTGGATCCATGAGCTTGGCTGTTGGTGAAGTGCTCTGAACTGTTAAATTTTTTTTCCTTGTTTTCATTATGTTCCATAATTTCTTACTACAGTAGGCTGAAAGTTTTAGGCTAAGAAATGACTCCTGGAAGCACCTTAGACCTGTTCACCCTTCACTGTTTCATGTTTTCTTCTGCTGAAGTATTTTAGAGGCTTTAAAACTTCTCTTTAGTCTTCATGCTCGTTTATTTCCTTGATAGCTCAAATAGTTGATTTCAGCATGTTATGGTTCTTCCCTACTTGTCTGCCATCACTTGAAAGCCGTTATTGAAATCTCCCTTCGAAGTACCATTGTCGTAAGTTAACCAAAGAGGTCGGTTTTGATCTTACCCTTTGCCCCTACTTAAACAGTTGTTTTGAAGGTCTTTATAGATCAATTGTAGATTTTAGAACAAGAAGATGTTTGTAAATAATGAAGGCTGTTTTGTTAATCTTAACAACTGAAGTAATCTAATGTGCAGTGAATGACAATATGAATATGGAGTGCAATGCAATGAGTTAATCTAAGAATGAACTTAAGATGCCACTAATCTAAAACAATGTTGAACTACAAGTCATCATCAAACTCAAAACAAAGTAACTGAACATGAGTTAAGTGCAATTAAACTCCGGAGAATTCTAACTAAGCTACCATGCATTATTCTATGGAATTATACAGTCTGTTTGTCCATCATTATTGATATTTTGGAAGAGTTCCTTCTTTTGGAAGAGATTTTAGAACAATTCTGACTGTGTAATTGAGTGCAAATGCAAGAAAAAAGACTCAAAGCAATGAAAAACTAAGATATCATAGCCATCTCCTACTCGTCATTATGATATTTTGGGCAAGCGTTTAAGAGCAAGAACATCGATGATACTTAGTACAAACACACAACTAAAACATTCATTATCACGGTTATGCCTTGGACTCCTTAAGGATTTCTTGGAAGAGTTTCTTCTTGTGGAAGAGTGATTAGAACAAGTTTAACTGTGATAGTGAACAACAAAAATTACAACTAAATCCTACAATACTATAGCCATTTCCCATTCATCATTATAATCTTTTGGAAGAGCTTCTTCTTGTGGAAGAGTTAGAATGAGTATAACTACAGTAGCTAATTAAAAACAACTAAGAATTCAACTTCTAATCCTACAATACTATAGCCATTCCCCATTCATCATTATAATCTTTTGGAAGAGCTTCTTCTTGTGGAAGAGTTAGAATGAGTATAACTACAGTAGCTAATTAAAAACAACTACGAATTCAACTTCTAATCCTACAATACTATAGCCATTCCCCACTCATCATTATAATCTTTGGAAGAGCTTCTTCTTGTGGAAGAGTTAGAATGAGTATAACTACAGTAGCTAATTAAAACAACTACTAATTCAACTTCAAAAAAAACGTAAAGGCAGCTAGAATACTTATCTAATTTACACAAATAAATCCGTGCAAGAGGCAGGGGCCCTCTACCACCTGACGGAATTCAACTCCAAATTAAATCAACGCTTTCAAAACAACACTGTCTGCTTCATTAAAGATGAAATAAATTGAACATAGCACTATGCGTCTTCAGAAATGTAGCACAGAATCTAAGAAAAATCTAGAACAAAATCTAGCATAAAATCTAGTCTAGCACTCGGTTTCCCAAGTGTTTATATAACAAATGTAAATAACAAGATTTGCAACAATTCAGGAACATTGTCTTTCCTTATCGGAATCACATTAGGACTCTTGAAGTGGCTGCGTGAAAAGGAAAAGACATCTGGACTGAGACAGTCCTAATAGAAGTCTTCCTTCCTAAATGTGTTCCCACGTTCCAAAACCATACCCAGAATTTGTTTCTTCCTCCATGATGAGCAACGAACCATGTAGACATGACGTGGATTATGCCCATATGCGGTTTTTCTTGAGAGGCCACCTAGAACATACTCAAACGTGAAGACAGCTGCAGAATCGCCGGTTAGCTACGGAATGTCTGCATTCTGCAGCTAGTTCCGGTCAAAATGCTTTACAATGGCAAAAATCACAAAAATTAGCAAGTCAGTCATGTAAATCATTCTAAAAGTAATTTTAACTAAATTCATTGATCAATTGGGTCTAGGATAGCAATGGAAAAAGGAAAATGAGGTAAAGTGAGATGAAAGAAAGCACAATTTTGAGGCTCAACACCGTGGTCGTATAGCAGTTGATACAATTAGGATGGTTGAGAGTATGGATGTGAATATCGAAACGAAAAGGTGAAAACACATCTTAAATACTCACAAGTTCATTTATGACCAGAGTCACTCATATTTCAAGAAAACCACGAGTTGAACATTAGTGATGTCGCTTATACACATTGGCAAGGTAAAAATTTATAATTGCAACAAAGTTTAATCATTATTAATTAAATCCTTAGTCAACACGTTAATTGGGTGGACCATGAGATTAACATGGTAGTAGTCCCATTTTATGTATCATGGGAAATAAAACTATAACGACAAGACATATGTTAAGATATCACCATAAGTTAAAAAGATAGGGGTTTGATAATAATACCTTAACTAGTATATATATATATATATATATATATATATATATATATATAAGTAAAAAGGTATACATGAATATGTGTTGGAAATATGGAGTGTCTCCCTATAGTCCCTAATTATCTTACAACTAAAATATAGTGGAGGTATCATTCTTAAAGGTTTACGAGTATAAATAATTAAATGTGAGGTAATCCATAGGTAGAGAAAGGTATAGTAATGTTTTCACTATTTTAGTATTGGGGTTAAAATGCTAAATGAACATTAGAGTCATATGTGGAAAAGAGAAGATTTGGGTAATAATTATGTTTATATAGTAAATAAGAATAGAGTATTATGTTCTAATGGAAATTGGAAATTGACCTCTGTAAAGTTAGAATACTGTCATAAACAATGGGAATAGGAATATGTCGGTATGCGACGAATGGTAGTCTAACAATAATATAACAAGTTAGAAATAGTACTAAAAAAAAAAAAATTGTTGAAACAGAGGTGTTACACAAGTTGCTGATGGGAGTGTTGAGAAATACAAGGCCACATTTGTGGCCTGGGGCTCCTCACAGATCGAGAGGATAGATTATGAAGAAACCTTTGCACCTGTCGCAAGGTATTCTTCCATAAGGAATATCCTTGATCTCTCAGCATAGATGGGTTGTTGCATTCATCAGATGGATGTGAATACTATGTTTCTCAATGGGATCATTGAGGAAGAGTTGTACATAGAGAAACCTGGAGGATTTGAGATCTTCAACAGTGAGTCACATGTGTGCCAACTCAAAAGTCCATTGTATGGGCTGAAGCAAGCACCCTATGCTTGGTACACTTGGATAGACACCTATTTCACCAGACTGGGCTTCACTAAAAGTGAATCAGATGCAAACCTATACCAAATTGTGGTGGAGGGTAAGATTTTAATCATTGTTCTTTATGTTGATGATTTAATATTGACTGGTGATGAGAAGCTGATACACTCATGCAAGAAGGACCTTGAAAAGGAGTTCAAGATGAAGGATATGGGCCTCCTTCATTATTTCCTTGGATTCTAAATATGGCAGCAAGATGGTAAAATTTATGTGTCTCAAGGAAAGTATGCAAGGGAGATACTGGGTAAGTTTCACATGGAGGGATGCAAACCCCTGGATACTCCTCTTCCAGGAAATTGGAGGAAAGAGGATGCTACTTCTGGAGAGGTAGTGGATGCTATTGTCTATCGACAATTAGTGGGTTCGCCAATGTATCTACTAAACACGAGACCAGGCATTTTCTATGCGGTTAACCAACTGATTCAAGTGATGGTTAATTCTAGCAAGCTCTTTTGGAAGGCGTGCAAGCATGTCCTAAGATACCTGAGGGGCACATCTAAGTATGGTTTATTGTATAGACAGATAGATGAGGTGAAGTTGAATGGCTTCACGAATGCATATTAGGTAGGTAGCCCATCGGACAGAAAGAGCACATCAGGGGGTATCTTTAGCATTGGCTCTATAGTTGTTTCTTGGTACAGCAGGAAGCAGAGATCTGTGGCACTCAGTTCAGCGGAAGCAGAATACATAGTAGTAAGTCAAGCTGCATGTGAGGGTATCTAGATGAGAAAGATCTTGGTTGGTTTGTTTGGTTCTCATTTAGATCCGACAGTGATTCATTGTGATAATAAGAGTTGCATTAAACTCTCGATTAATCTTGTGTTTCATGATCAATCTACGCATATAGATATCCGATATCATCATCTCAATGATTGTGTGTAGAGGAAGATCATGTTTCTTTAGTACATTCCTATGGAAGATCGGGATGCAGATAATCTGACGAAGGCGCTCACTAGGATCAAATTTGAATACCATAGAGACAAGATCGGGGTGAAGAATAATCCCTTTCTTGTTGAGAGGGAGTGTTGAGATTCAACAAGAAGATCCTAGTGAAAATTATGCACCTACACTAGGATGGAGCCTCAGGCTATTTTTAGGTGGATGTCTATTTATAGATGCATGAGTAAATTCTATTTATAGATGAGGTCTATTTATATATGTATGTGCAAGTTCTATTTATAGATTGCATGTATATTTATATACGCATGTAGACTATTATTATCCCTTAATATTAGTTGAACAATAAACAAAAATCTATTCTCAATGAGCACTTCGAAATAGTTATCTGAAGTGGAAAATTAGTTAGCTATAGGAATTTTGAGTTGAGTGTTTGGTTGGTGGGACATGTAAGTTGACTTAGTTGTAACTGAGTTGATTCAAAGTTGTAATGGAGTTGGAAGTGTAGTTATGAAAGTTGTAAAGTAGTTTAACTTAGTTAAGTGACTTAAACTCAGTTGTGTTAGTTGTAAATGAAGATACAATAGTGAGAGATCAAGTGAATTAATTATTAATTGATTCACAATCAGTGGCCTCACATGCAACTAAAGATTTACTACTATTAACTACATGCATGTCAAATCCAGTTGACTTCCAATTGAGATGTAGGTGAAAGGGATAGTTGCGTTGGAAATATGATGCAATATGTTGTCCTTGATGGAAGCCTACCTCATGAAGTTTTTCTTGATGGAAACCTACTTGATGAGTTGCATTTTGATATCAACCTATTTTTTAAAGATGTAAAAATGATGTTTCTATAGGTCAATTCAGATGTGTCAGAGAAAAGAATTCCAGTAAGTGCCAGAAAAATGAAATGGGAAATATTTCTCAATGAATATGTAGGTTTGATGAAGGGAACCCACATATGGAGGCAAAGTATACACTACTTGGTATACAGGCAACCTGCGTATACATCCAAAATTAGTATATATGCAGTTTTTATGAAGAGAAGCTGTGTATACTTGTGGGTACGCAGAAGAAAAGTCGCGTATGAATTTTGCGCTCTAAACTTTTGATACTAGGGGGCATTACCATGGTATTAGCCCACAATATTGAGCATTTTTTCGTCTATTTGATTTCGTCCAAGAATACCATCTATAGTTGTGTGGTTTTCCCTCATGGTATTGCTAAAGACTAAATCTATATAAGGAGAAGAAGATCATAGTGCAAAGGTGTGCAAGTGGAAGGGTTGTTACTGAATACTTCTCTCTGAAGTATATCTGCATGGGATGAACTCTATTTTATTAGTAGATCTAAATCTATGATGCACCCTTGGATACAATGATGGATCAGGATCTATAGACCTGAAATGACTATGTACTTGCATGATCTAATGATGATATGTTTGGATCTATGACCTGGCACATGTTTGTTGAATTTAAGTGAAGAAATTTGGGTAAGTTTGCATATCTGAAACCGTTAATATTTACAGATCTATACACTAGTTCATCATGGTGAAAGCACTTATATATGCAGCTTTGTCTCAGAAAAAGTGTGTATGAAAGTCAATGTTTTCTGAAGCTTGCTGCAGAGGTTATCTGTTTATTACTGTTGTATTTCTGCTATCTATCAATGAAGTCTTCATGTATATCCGGGTTGCTTGAATACTGTATATGCTGCTAGGTTGAATATGTACAAATCTGATCAATGAGTGAGTAAATTTGTTTAATGATGACTGAGTGATTAAGGGTTTTGCAATACTAAAAAGATATTTGACTGAAAGCCTCAGGTCTGGTTCTGTGACTGACCATATTCTGGAAGATCAGTATTCTCAGATATATACGCAGGTTGGTGTGAAGGAAAGCACATATACACGTGGGCTTAGTAAAGCAAATTAGTGTATGTATTTTAAGATAATTATTGATTAGGGTTGAGATCGATTCTGCATAGTGATTATGAAATCTAGGTTATTACTATGTTCTAGTTACAATGATATCACTGTTCTGATTGAAGTTTGGGTGAATTTGATTATTGATGATCTTTATGATGTGTTCTATTGAAGCTGTGAGATCTAGTGTGAAAATTGATAAAACATGGTCTACAGTAGTTCTGAGGGTTGAAGCCTTCAGTGTGGAAGTATACGCTTCCTTGCAGTAGAAGCTGGTGTTTAGTTTAGGGGGTTGAAGCTCCCTTCCAGTAGTGGCTGGTAAACGAGATCAAGGGGTTGTAGCTCCCTTCCAGTAGCAACTAGAGAATGAGAGAAGGTTGCAGCCTTCTGTAGGTAGATGCCTGCATACTGATATGAGTTTGCATCAGTACAATATTGTAAGCAATTTTCCATATAATAAATATTGAAGACAGAGATGACAACAACGGTGGTTTTCTCCTGAATTGGGTTTCCACCTTAAATCTTGGTGTTCATGTCTGATGATTTATTATATTGTTACTGCACATATTTACTGCTTAACTATTTGATGCATAACTGATAAGCTGAGTTAAATATTCTTTCTGAAAGTTTATCTAACAATAAATTTGTCTCAGTATACGCTATCTGGGTTCATTAAAGTCACGTATGGAATTCAATAAAGAAAAAGTAAAAGTTTTCAGTGAGCTATAAATGCTGATTCAACTCCCCTTCCCCCACCCTCTTAATGTTTTTCCCAATGATTCATATCAGAGCAGGTCCTTTTGAAGAAGCTTAATCGCTAGAAGGAAGACCAGCTAAGATGAGCAATCAAGGTGGGACAACATCTATTAGGCCTCCTTTCTTCAATGGAAACAATTTAATCTTTAGGAAAACAAGGACAAGATCCTATCTTCAGTCTCCGGGAGTAGATTTTTGGGCTATAGTTAAATGAGGTTATCTATATCCAGCTTCAGTTCCAACATATTTGGCAGCAAGAAAGAACTATGAAACCAATGCAAAGGCAGTCAATGCATTATTGGGAATTTTGACTGAATCTGAATTTTCAAAGTCATGCAGTTGAATTCAGCAAAGGAGATATGGGACAAAATCATTCTGAGCTATGAAGGTGATGCCAAGGTAAAAAGTGCTAAACTCCAAACTCTCGGAATTCAATAAAAAATCAGAATGCATAATGAGGAAAGCATTGGTAGTTTCTTTTTACGTCTAGATGATATTGTAAATTGTATAAGAAATCTGGGTGAAACCATAACTGACACTACTGTAGTAGAAAAGGTTTTGATATCTCTAACTCCCAAATTCGAGTCAAAAGTGTCTGCTATTGAATATAAGTAGGATCTACAAACTCTTACTATTGTTCAACTTCATGGGATTCTGACTGCATGTGAAATGAGGAAAGGAGGTCTATCTAAAGTCAAAGAAGTTGTCTTTAGAGCTGCTACAAAAGGAAAGGAAGTAGAAGAACAAGAAGGACCAGGTTATGTTTTAGAAGAAGATGAGATAAATTTTTTAAAGAAGCTACAACTTTGCACTGGTAGGTTCAAAGGTAAGCTTCCTTTTAAATGTTTTTCTTGTGTAAGAGTTGGTCATTATGCTGCTAAATGTCCCCATAAATATAATCATGAAAAGGGAAAAGAAGTGAAAAAAGGAAATAAGAAATGGTTTATCAATAGAAATAGTTATTATACTCATGAAGATAGTGATGGTCTATCAAATAGTGAAGAAGGAGAATCTGATCAAGACATTAGACTACTCATGGCTTTTGAAAAAGACTCTAGTGAGGCCAAAGATACTTTTATGGATGGATTAGAAGAAAATTATTTTCTTGAAGAAATAAATCATCTCAAAATATGTTTGGAATAAAAAAAAATTTCCATAGCTACTCTAAAGAATCAGCTTATAGAAAAGGAGAAGCACAATGAGAAATTAGAATGCGAAATAGTAAGTCTAAGAAAGGAAATTGAGAAAGTGAAAACTTTAAATCTTAGATTTTCTAAAGGATCTGAAACCTTAGGTGAAATTATCAAGGTATAACCAAGGAAAATTTTAGGGGCTAATATTCACAGGTGGGATAATATTCCATGCTTTTTCCCAAAAAAATATTCGTTAATTTCCATTTTTATAAAAATGAATTTGACCAAATTTTATAGTATAAAATTATTTTACCCTAAAAATCACCAATATTATATATTGTATAACATAAAATAATTAGAAATATAAACATTTTTACAAAATTATCATCAAACATTTTAAAATTTGGATATTAGGGACTAGTAAGTTTTTCCAAGGTTGCTAAACTTTAACATAAGCATACATCCTTAAAATTTTTCTTGGGTACGAAGCTCTCCTCTTATAAATATAGGTCTTGGATATATTGGAGAATCCTCTCAGTATTCAACACCAAGCTATCTAAATGCAACTAAAGCCATCCAACAACATTTTGTCACTCAGAAAAAGTACAAAGAGACTACACAGCTAAATCATGACCACTTCAATACAAGGAAGAACATTAACACAAATATCAATCAGTAGGT
Source organism: Pinus albicaulis (assembly GCA_034641835.2). Classification (NCBI taxonomy): domain Eukaryota; kingdom Viridiplantae; phylum Streptophyta; class Pinopsida; order Pinales; family Pinaceae; genus Pinus; species Pinus albicaulis. The sequence goes on from CM076570.1 coordinate 1,321,211,870, forward strand.
ATACATAAATAGAAGGTTTCATGATCACAGAAATTTCTTCTTTAATGGACAATGTTTCTCATGTCATAATTTTGGTCATAAAGATGCTCAATGTGTTGCATACAAAACCATCATGACCAGAGAAGCAAGAAATCAAATAAATGAGACTGGAATAAAGAAGAATATTTATAACAACTTTTATCCTCTTCAAAATGAAATTGAGTGTTCTTATTGCAATAAGTTTGGACATGAAGAATCTAAATGCGGGAGAAAAATTCAGCCAAAAGAGCATATGCCTTCAAATTCCAAGGTATGGAGAAAGGACTTACAAGTGCTAGTCATCCATAATTTTTGCCTTTGTAGATGACTAAATGCTTACCCGAGATTTCTAGAAACAAAATTCATGAATATTGTGAGTTCTAGAAATCTCACTGCCTTCATTATCCTTAGGATAAATTTTTCACTATTTCATTATCCCATCCTGTCAAGGTCAGCTCACTACTCCCAAAAGACCCATCATGGGCTCATGCCACTAAATTTCACTATGTTTGGCCACCTCTGACCTTACCACTCTGTTTTGACTTGTCTAACCCCTCTACTTCCACCTTGGATTGCCAAGTAGCTTAACCGTTTCCCCTATTCACCAAGTGCCTCAAGCATGGGTGGTCTCAAGCTACCTTTCTAGGCTCTTTACATAAATCAAAATCATTAGTTTTTAGGTCTGCAATGCATAAGGTTTGTCAAAAGCTCTATTTTACACCTAAAAACCCCAAGCCAAGTTTTCAGTCAAAGGCCAAGTCCAAAGAGCCTCCCACTAGGTCACTTAGGGTTTCATAGGGCATGTTATCACCCTAGTAATTTCTCAAGATTGTGGGCTTTTGATTTTTAGTTTAAGAAAACTAGGGGTAACCACAAACCTACTTTGGAAGTCTAGGATCTAGCCTTCCTCAATTTCAGAGAGGGCTCTCTCTTTATGATTTAAATTTGTTTTTGTTTAATTATTTTAGGCTAGTTATGATATTTAATTTGGTTTTGGCTTTGAAATGTTTGGTGGAAAATAATATTACTAAAGAAAAATTAAAGAGGGATATACTAGTCCATTGGTCTATGGAGTCAAAGTCTAGCAAGCAGAACTAGAAGGCAAGGCCAAAAGGATGCTAATGTATTCAAGGCAAGGTAGATAACCCTAAGAGATTTGAATAGATTGTTTTGATGAGATGGCTTGCTTCGGGATAAAGGGAAATGAAGAATCCTTTGATCCGAAAAAAGAGGAAAGAGGTAGGGGTCAAACGGGACTAGGAGCAATTAAGAACTCCTAAATCCGGAAATCAACAGAAAACATTTAAATGATTAAGTAGTTAAGACAGGAAGTTCTTACACTATTCTTGAAGTAATTCTCCTAATTAATCATTAAGATTGAACAACATATATGAAATTGTATGTAACTCAGAATGTAAACAATGGCAAGATAGATACACTTTACTCTTCAAATTATCGCATGAATCCTGAATTATGAAGTCCAATTGGCTATTGTCTAGACTGCTGCTTTGAAATCAACACATGTGAACCTCCAATGTACCAGCAAAATGTCTATAATGTTCTTAGCAATTTTATTCCACCCTAAACACTTCATAAACTGAAGTATTTATACACATGTTTATTACAAATATCCTAGAGAGATCTAGGAATAACTCTAGGAAATAAAAAATATCTTTACACATTAAGAGGGACAACTGCTTAACAACTTTAGCAAGCTGTCCTCTTATCTAGAAAATATAGAGCTATCTTATCTAACAAAAAACTTTTTATTTGAGTAGCTGCTCATGTTTGCTGGAATTTTGAAAATATCTTTTGGAAGATGAATTCACTAATACTCTTTCCACTTATACTCTTTGACCTTGTTCTTTGTCTCTAAGGTTCTTTACGTTGTTTTATTTATCATGTTACTGTTGTAAAAAAGAATTTACAGTAGTCAAAATCAGCTGACTATTGTCTTTCTTCTGATACACTTTGACTCTGGCTTTTTACTCTTATATTCTTTAACCAGATATTTTGATCTCTAACTACTATAAAAAGAGGCTTTTTAGCAGTAAAAATTCAAAATCAAATAATGTTTTATTTGTTTTCTTCTCAAACTGACTGCTTCAACACTGTTACTGATGAAATAGGTAACCTGAACTCAAAACGGGAACTCTAGCCCAAAAAGTCTCAAAAAACATGAAAAAACACCCCAAAAACAAAAAAAGTGTATTCCAGAACGCACTTGGTTTTTTTTGAAGGTCAAATTTCAACATTTTATAAAATTATGCTAAAAACAAAGTTGTTTCTTGAAAAAAGGATTGAAAAAACACCCTCAAAACAAAACCAGTTGATGCTGGAATAACAAAAAAAAAAATTGTGTCATATTTTTGACATTTTTAAAAATAGAAATAACATTTTTTAATTTTTTAAATTCAAACATTAAAAAAAACCTAAAATTTAAGAAAAAAAATAAATTTAAAAAATAAAAACATTTTAAAGCTTAAAATTTAAAAATATATAGGAATAAAAAAATAAAAATAAAAACAAAATAAAAATTTTAATTCAAACATTTAAAAAAACCTAAAATTTAAGAAAAAAAATAAAAAATAAAAAAAATTAAAGATTAAAATTTTAAAATATATAGAAAAAAGAAAAGAAAAAGAAAAAAGAATAAATAAATAAATATTAAATTTAAAAAAAAACAAGTTAAAAAAATAAAGAAATTATAAAAAATAAAATATAGAAATTAAATTTAAAAAAGAAAAACAAAATGTTTATTAAATTAAAAAAAAAATTAAATTTAAAGAAATATATTAAATTTTAATAAATTTATAACTTTATTATATATATATATATATATATATATATATATATATATATATATATATATATATATATACATTATTTAAATTAAAAGTAAAAAAATTAAAAATAAATTAAAAATAAAAAATGAAAAATAAAATACAATAAAAATATTAAATTTAAAAAAATATATATTAAAAAAAACAAATAAATTTTAAAAAATAAATTGAATTTAAACTATAAAAAATAATATATATATATATATATATATATATATATATATATATATATATATATATATTAGATTTTATTAAATTTAAAAAAAAATGTTAATATTAAAATAACAAATTAAATTAAAAAAATATTAAATTTTAATAAATAAATGAATAAACAAACAAATTTTTAAATAAAAAATAAATTTTAAATATAAAGAAAAAGCGAAAAACATTGTTAAAATAAAAATTTAAAAAACTTTAAAAATCAATTAAAAATGAAAAATTGAAAAAAATATATTAAATAAAAAACAAATTAATTTGAAAATATTAAGTTTAATTAAAAAAAAAATCTAATTCTAAATACACAATTTTAATTGAAATAAAAAAATATATAAAAATTTTATGTAATTAAAAAAATAATAATAAAAAAAAAATAAAAAAAATATTAAATTCAAATAAATTAAAAAAATACAAAATTTATTAAATTTTAAAAAATTAAATGAAAAAATTAAACATTAAATTTAATAATAAAAAAAATATGAGAAAATTTAAAAATAAAATCAATTAAATAAAAAAAAAATACAAAATTTAATAAAAAATATTAACAAAATCTAGAAAAAAAAAATTAATAACAAAAAAGATGAATAAAATAAATAAATAAATAAATAAACAAAAAAAATTAAAACAAATTAAATTTCAAATGTAAAAATTAAATTTAAAAAAAAAAACTCAAATTAAAAAAAAATATTAAAAAAAAAAAAAAATTTGATCCTGGTGGCGCCGCCAATCAGCTTCCCGCCTAGGTGGCGGCGGAGGCCGATTCCGGGAATCGGCGTCCAGCGGCGGGAGGGCGATTCCCAGAATCACCCTCCGCTGCCACCTGGGCGAGAGGCCGATTAGCGGCGCCAACACGATCAAATGTTTTTTTTTTTTTTTAATTTAAATTTTTAATATTTTTTAATTTGTAACATATTTTTATTTTTTATTTTTTAATTTTTAATATATATATATATATATATATATATATATATATATATATATATATATATATATATATATATATATATATTTTTTTTTTTTTTTGGTTTTTAAATTTTTTTTTTAAATTTAATATTTTAGATTAATTATTTTGTGAAAAAAATCTTTCGGTAAAAATCACATCCAAATGACCAAATTCATTTGGATGTGATTTTTACCGAAAGATTTTTTTCACAATTTATGGATCACAGAAGCAATATTCCTAAAATTAATTATTTTTTAAAATTTATTTATTAAATTTATTAAATTTTAGTTTAATTTAATTTTCTTTTTTTAATCTTTTAGTCTATTTAGTTTTTCATTTTTAAAATTTATAAATTGTTTCATTTAAAAAAAAACAGTAAATTTATGGATATTTGTTTTTTAATTATTTGCACGTGGTTTTTTTTTTTTTATTTTTTTTTTATTTTTTATTTTTTTTTTAATTTGTGTTTTTTTGTTAATTTTAAAATTTGCAATTTTTCTTCTTCTTCTTATTATTATTTTTAATTTAAATTTTTAAATTTAATTTTTTCTTTTTTTTGTATTTATTTTTTTAATCTAAATTTTATTTTTGTAATTTTAATTACTTTAAAATTTTCTATTTAATTTTTTTTTAATAATTATATGGTTTTTTTTAATAAATTAGAAAAAAATGTTTTTGAAGTTTTTTTAAAAAAAAATTTGGTTAATTTTTGTTTTTTTTCTTTAAATTATGTGTTGTTTTTTCAAATTTTGTCATTTCTTTTGATATAATTTTCGAATATTTTTGTTTGTTTTTTTTTTTAAATTTTTTTTTGTTTAATTTTTTTTTTTTTTACAAGTTAATTTTGTTTTCTTTTACATTTTTATTGGTTTTTTTAATTGTTTATATATATATTTTGTTATTTAAGTTTTGTGTTTAATTACCAACATGAAAATCACCACTCTAAAAAAAAAAGGTTGATGCTGCATCAATACGTTTCAAAATTAGCATGAAAATCACCGCTCTAAAAAAAAAATTGATGCTGCATCAATACGTTTCAAAATTAGCATGAAAATCACCGCTCTAAAAAAAAAAAGTTGATGCTGCATCAATACGTTTCAAAATTAGCATGAAAATCACTAACATTTTAAAACAGATAATCATACTTCATAAATAAAAATATTAGAGTGTCAAAAATGTGCACAAAAAAAAGGGGTGATTCTGCATCACCACTTTTCAAAATCGGGTGCTTTTTATGCTACCAAAAAAAAGTAGGTAACAGTGCGGTTACCTATTTCATCGGTAACAATGTTCTTCATCTGCACTCTCTTTCACTGTTTGCTTATTTGTTGCTATAATAAATCTGTAAAAGTCTGCCATTGTTCAGCAACTGGTATTTTTACACTCTTCAACTTTCTGTAGTTCTCATATGCATCAATGTACTCAGCAAAATTTGGTTTTATTACAAATAAATGTTTGAGTTAATTCTGAAGGAAGAATAAATCTTCAATTTATTGAAGAACAACTTTCCCTGTTGGAGATCCCTGTGGCAGTTGCTTATTCACCTGTTCTTTGGCATGGTCCCTTATCTTTTTATCATATTCCTTTTGGTCCATCAATTTGTCATTGAATACATGGATGTCTGAATGTCTGCTTGTCTTAGCATATTGTACTTTGCTAAAAACTTGGTAATGGAAAAATTCATAGCATCACATTTTTCTTTCAAGTTATTCATCAAAGTTTTCTTTGTCAACACTTTTTTGATTTGCAATATAGTCTTTGTCGTGTCTTGTATCTTAAATTCTTCTAGCTCAGTCCCGTTCTTACTATTTAAGAAGGTAATTAGCTTTAATGCCTGTGCTGGTTTGTCTACTAATTCTTCCGTAGTCCTTTGTATTTCACCTTGAGCTGCTAGAAGGAGGTCTCTCTGTTCATATATTATCCGGATTGATGGCCATTGAAGATGTATAGCCTCAATAATGTTGGTCCATAGGTGATTTCGTATGTAAGAAATCTGTGCAGTAAAACTCAAATCCTTTTGAAGGCTTTTGACTTGATCTTCAAGTCTTTTAGCTTTTTGTTCATAATTGTTGGCATTAATCAATGCTGCTTTATTTGATACCTCCATATTCTGAATCTTTTTCTTCAAATTGTTAATTTCATGGGTTTTCAATGTCATTTCTTCCATTGCTTTGACAATCTGCCCTGCATCATTTGTCTGCTGCACCTGTGATGTTGAGGATTCAATATTGGAAGTAGTAGCTGATTGCACTAACATTGCAGTTGCCAGTGGCTCTTTGGGTGCTAACTTTTCTCCCAATGTAGAAGGAATAGTAGCTGTAATAATAGGTATAACTGTGGGAATGGTGGAAGCATTAGTTTCCTTCACAGTTTATTTTTCTTTCATCAGTATATCCAATTGACTTTCCATATCCTTGATTTGGGTAGTAAGCTTTATGATCAACTATATCATATCCTCTTTCTCTTTATGTTCTTGAAGTATTTCCTTCCTCTGTGGGTACTCACTTTGAGGAAGTTTTAACTGTTTCCTCAAAGCAGCAATATTATCATTTTTCTTTTTGATTAATACTTTAGTAGCTTGTACATTTGATGGGTCAACTCCTATTTGTAGAATCAAATCTTCTAAGGCCTTGATCCTCAGATCTTTTGCATATAAGGAGTCTTTATCAAGTTTCATCTGATCTTGCAGGTTGATAATAGTATTTTGCAAATTTGTTACACTCATGCCCTTTGTCACCATAGTGGAATATAGCATCTCAGAGCTATGTCTGTGAAATTCTATCTGATCCAACTCATGTACGTTTTTAGTATCTACTTCAAATTCCATCTTTTTGTAGTCAGCCACTATTTTTGGGGTTGAAGTAGTAGGTTTTTAATAGGAAATGATCATCTTATTTGAAGAATAATCAAAGGCTGTAAGCAATCTATCCTGATTTCCTGGCTTCTACTTGAGAAATTGAGAATAAATCTCACTTTTAATTTCCTCATTTCTTTGTTTAATCTGTTTATATTTGTCCTTAATATCCAAGTCTTTTTCTTCTGCTGTTTGAGAAGAAGAAGTTTCCATATTCACCTGTTGCTCAATCATTTGGGTCTCCTTTCCTTTGGATGCTGCTTGCTCTCTTTCAATCTAAATCAAAGTCTCCTTAATTATTGTAGTGGCCTCATCATTACTGACCTCCGGTTCATCTTCAACCTCAATAAGTTTTTATTTTCCTATGGAACCAAATCTTATCCTTTTATTGTAGATGAGTTTGAACTTGGTATCTGAAGTATTTTCTGCTGTATAGGTTACCTCATCTTTGCTCCTTTTGTTTGAAGTCTTTGGCTGTTTAGGAGTTACCACAGCAAGTGTGGTATCCTTTTTTCCTGTTGGCTGTGTATTTACAGTTAAATATACCAATGTATTTTCTGCCCATTCTGCATGATTGGAAAACTTTTCAATATTAGGCTTTGGCTTATGTATAAAAGGAGGTAGCTTATTTTTAACCGTTATACTATTCAAAAGACCCTGGGGGTCATAATTCCAAGGGAAACTCACTTGAAATTTCAGCTCTGATAATCTTTTTTCTATTTCTTTCTCATCATCCCTGTTATTTACTATGAATGGACCAATCTAATTTTTTAGTTTGAACTGGGTCTTCTTTTTGGATGCCATGAAATGGATAGCATCAACATTCAACACCTGTCTCAAATATTCTAGAGCAAAGACTCTGATAGTCAAAAATTTAGGTAACTTATATGGAAGAAGATTGGTTCCAAAGATTCTTAATTTAGTGTGCTTCTCATATAAGTACCAATCTCCCATTTTGTATTCTTCTGATATTTGTAATATCCTTTTCATATCCTCATTTATCTTGGGTTGTCCTGACTTATGAAATAAATTCATTGTTGGCCTGATAAAAAAATCTGTGAAATCTGTGTAGTTATATTCATTTCCTTCTTTTCTTAATAATGATGTCCAAAAAACAACTGATAGAGGTTGGCCCTCTACATTCATTTTCTGCAATGCTATAGGAAAGTGATCTGCTTGTGAAAATAAGAACAAATGAAATAAATAGGAAGAATACCTAAATACCCCTTCAGTGGGTAGCTTTTTCAACTGATGGTGTATGGAATCAACAATAAACCTGGCAAAATCAAAGATCATAGCAGGAGGCTGACCAGGAGACAAGGTAGACAAAAATCCAAGGATGGACTCATCAGTAAAATCATCAGTGAAGTATCATAAGATGAAGGATAACATTGAAATAACATGTCTAGAACCCTCTGGAAACTTGGAAGTGGAATAGGGAGGATTCAACTTGGGGATGTCCACATGACTAGGCATTAAGTTCTGAAAATTCATGAATATTTTAGGGAAATATAACCCTAAATATAATTGAGTCAATGCTTCAATGGATAACGGGATTGCCCTAGGGTCAAATTGTAACTGCAACATTTCATTGATTGACTCTGCAGTGATAGAAAAAAGGATTTCCCTGTCATTATTCATAATTGATCTTTGTTTTGGGACATAATAATTTTGTCATAGTCTTATTAGGTCTTGACCAGGATGTGTTACTGGGACTGTATATTTAGGTAAGTTTTTATCCCAGAGAGGCATTTCTTATTTGTCTAAAAAGTTTTCATAACACCAATTGTGTACTTCTAATAGATTGAATTCTACTAAAGGGTCTACAATTTTGTAATCCAATTCAACTAAAGGGATAAATTCTTCATTGGACACTGGAGGTTGAAGAGGATTTATAGTCATAGTGGTCTTAGCAGTGATAACAGGAGTAGACTTTGGGGTTTTTGTTGCTTCAGTCTTGGGAGGTTTTGACCCTCCAGGCTTAACAGGCTTGGATCCTCCAGCCTTGGGTGTGATTTTCTTTTTTGTCATTTTAAATTAACTACAGCAAGATTATATAGTTTGCTATAGTTGATTTTTCTTCAACAGAGGGTAATTGAGCAATTTTATGGGCAAGGATGATAGCCGTGGGAAATTTAGTGCTTAATTAGGATTTTTAGGACACAAGGAACAAGTTTGAGACAGAAAACGCAGGTTTTTCGAATGATTAGGACTGTAAAATGGGTTTTAAGGTTTTCTGTGGATTTAAAAACCTTTTGAACTGTGGAATTTGTCTTTAAAGGGTATGGACTGAGAATTTTAGCTTCAAAATGAGGTTTCTTGCAAATGGAAATTTCTGGAAAAAATTGCGAGGGTTTTCCCTTTTTTTTCAATGTTTAGAACAAAATGGATGGGCAATTTTACTCTTTTATCTCAATTGTTTCAATTGTTGGTTCAAATTGTGAATTTTTTGGGAAAATACCTGATTTTCAGGTATCTTGATGCTTTTGAAAAGGGTTTTTGCAACTTTGATGGTTCCTGCAACGCTGATGCAGAGAAATGGCTTCGAATGGTCTTCAAACAGTAGAATAGTGGTTGAAATTGGGTCTTTTTTCTGGGAGTAAGTCAAAAGAGTATTTTTTGCATAGTCGGGCGGCTTTTCTCAGTCGAGAATGCACTATAACATTGATAAACATCATAACAAAAGGTTTTATCTTTTGTTATTAATCTTTAAAACCGTCATCAATGAAAATCGAATTAATGGTGGGAGCGGTTTTCTTTTTGCGAACACAGAAAACCATCGGTGGTTTTCGCACTGGGTTTGAGTGGTAAACGGTATTGCCTAAAATGAACGCGATCGTATCAAAATACGACACGTCATAGGAGGCAGTAATGAAAAAACCAGCCATTTTGCGCTCATTTGGGTGTTTTGCAGTCGATTGTTTTGTGGACGCAAATATGATCGTCCACCGTCAGATCTGTGGCTCAAGCGCGAAGGGTTTAGATTTAAATGAAAGTTGCGGTTAAAGAAGCATGTGGGACCGGGGTTCTATTGATATGCACTGGGATTAAAATATAATAAACCTTTTCATTATATGGATTATATCCAAAGTCTTATATCAAATGGTAATGATTATATGCGGTGTATATAGTTTACAAAGGATTTGAAATGAGTGGTTATATATATCGAAGGTTTATATACAAGGTAAGAATGCGCATGAGGTGGGTTGTATTAGTCAAGGGATTAATTTATATATAAAACATGAGGTTTCATACATCAGAGAAGGTAAAAATGCTTAAGATAAATGATCTTAGGCTTTTAACCTTAGGTTTAAGAAGTGTGGGGAATGGTATTAATTATATTATAAAGGTGCGGATGATCAACCTTTATAACACTTAGGGTAGAATGATATAATCGGGGAAATATTTTTCTCTTAGACATATATAAAACATGCCTAAAGTCTTTTTGTATTTTTATTTTTATTATATAGTTATAGACTATGGCAATGTATATCACTATAGAGGGCAGGATTTTTACATATGGTTAGTTTTATGCCAAATGGGGTGTAATTGGGGTTTTTATTTAAAACATGTGGGTAATTAACTTTGGCAAAAAAGCTTATATTAGTGGGTTTTTGGGAATATTTAAATACAAGGGGTTATATTAATAGGATAAGTTATTTTATAAGGAATTAATAAATAATTTAGGAGTTAATATGACATAGGATAATGAAAACACCAAAATATATTCATATGACTAAGTAAAGTGATGATGTAAAAAGAAAAGCTTTATCATTTGTAATTTGACCACTTTGACCTAAAATATAATATTTTTGGAGGGCTTCTGTTTTTATGAATGAAGGAAATTAATCAAAGGGGATTTTATTTTTCATTAAGTAAAAAAAAGGTCTTTACTTATGAACTTGAAGTGAAAATGGATGAATGTAGTGTAAATGATGATAATTAGGGATTACATAGGAATTCAACACTTTTAACTTAACAGTCATTGAGCCTTGGGTCCAGTCCCAATAGAAGTCAGAGAAATTCTTTGAGCCTCTTTGACTGGAAGTTTAGAATGAAGAATAACTATAGGAGAGGGGAAATTAGTTATTTTTTCCCGGTGAAAGTATTTACATGATTCTCCCACTTCTTTCTACCTACCCAACTTTTAATCTAGCTTTTTTTCTTGCATTTTGCAGGTGCATTTGAGCTAGCAACCTTGAAAATTTTATTCTTTTGAAAGCAATAAAAACTATCTAAATATACCTTATATCATTCGAGGGCTCAGATTAAATGATGAGCTCCTCTTTATTCTGTACCTATCTAGTAATTAGTCAGGATTAAACTGTTTGACTAATATTTATTCACTATTCCACAACAATAAAATTAAAACATGACAAGTCAAGATTAAGCAGTTCAACTCATCATGGATTATGGCATTTATTGACATTCTGCCATAATCATTAGTAACAAAGTAAAAAGTAGTGGCATTTTGACTTGTACACTTTCATGTTTTATTTCTTTTTCTTTGGGGTATATTATTTTTTCTAAGTTCTTTGATTTTTATTTTAGGACTTTACCCTCTTTTTTATTTTTTTACAAAATATGGGAAAACAACTTGCAGAAAGCAAGGTATGTACATATTTTACAAGACTAACATAAGTCAATTCAAAATTATGAATCCTATACTTATAGGACCCTAACAACAGCTTCACATGGGGATGGCATTTCCTGGTGAAATGTCAAGAAATCTAAGATCAGTAGCCTTCAATTTTGACCATGATGATCCTGTAACTGTCTTCTGATTTCTGCAAAAACTCATACTTATGACATTTTTCTCTTCAAAGCTTAGGGCCTTCACTACGGGCTTCAACTTTGGAAAGAAAACATCCAATCCAATGTACAAACTGCAATGGATATTTACAATGATATAAAAGGAAATTAGGACTAAGAATTAGTTAACTCAGAAGAATAGTAATGTTTGAGCATTCTACCATTCACTGGTCCTTCTAGAATGTCTGTTCCATCCAAATTTCTAATAAAACATGCATTGTTACCTCTGTACCCATAAATGACATAAGGCCCTATCCATAGAAAGTCAAAATTTCCATGCTTTCCTTTTTCTTCTCTCCTGGAGTCCCATTTTAACACTTTATCTCCTATGGCAAAGTCATCTTCTTTAGTTCTTTTATCAAATATTTTCTTGATTTTCTCTTGAATGACTTGAGATTTTTCATATACTTCTTCCCTAGTCTGTTGCAAATGAATAGTCTGATTTATCCTTCGTTGTATATCATTGAGTTCTACTTGTGATTCTTGGATAATTTTCATAACTGGAATACCTACAGATGATGGGAAAACTGCATCCATCCCATATACAATCTGGTAAGGAGATGTTCCAATTGACTTCTTGGTAGTAAGTCTATATGCCCATAAGGCATAGACTAACTTTTTATTCCAAGTTTTCTTATTTTCTTCAAGTATTTTTTTGATGATACTCACAAGAATTTTATTTGAAGATTCAGCTAGGCCATTACCTTGAGGGTAATAAGCAGTAGAGTGGCCTAGGGTAATATGATTCTTGTGACAAAAGGCAATCATTTCTTTAGATTTAAAAGCAGCTGCACTATCAGTAATAATTTTCTGTGGGCATCCAAATCTAGATAAAATGTTGTTTTCTAGGAAAGATATAATGACTGACTTAGTGGCTTGTCTGGTTAGAATGGCATCAATCCACTTGGTGAAATAATCTATGGAAGTCAATATCCATTTGTGTTGACCAGAGGATGGAGGGTGAATTTCTCCAATGAAATCTAAACCCCATTGTTGAAAAGGCATCTCAGTAGAAATTGGTTTGAGTGGTAAAGGTAACAACTTCCTTTTTCCTTCAAAGATCTAACATTTGTGACATGAAGTAACAATTTTTTTCACATCAGCAAATAAGGAAGGCCAATAGAAACTAGCCCTAAGAATATTATCTGTTGTACTCTTCCAGTATAAGTGTCCTCCACAATCACCTGCATGAAATTCTCCGAGAATTTTGTCAACTTCTGATTTCAGTAAACAATTAAGTAAAATTCCATTTTGTTCTTTCCAATAAAGCATATTATCTAGAATACAATATCTCATTGCTTTAAGTTTGATGAATCTAGCTTTAGTTCTAGTTAATCCAGGAGGAGCTTGTAAATTTGTAAGTACAAAGATATTCTAAGCACAAAGACAAGAAACACAAAGACAAGAATTAGTGTCAGTCTACTTCCATCGTTGATCAAAATTTCTCTTTTGCATTTGCATATTAGGAGTCCCATATCAATAAATTTCATCTTTCCGCTAGGTCATGTATTCATTGATGGTAGTAATTTTTATCGGTTTTCCCTCATGAGGTACTTGCTGATTTTCCTCCCTATGGTCTTCAGTCACTAGTCACTTTCATTCTCGAAATCGTATCAATAGGTCATAGAATGGGTCTCATTAGTCTCTAAGGTCTCACCATGGTCAAAATAATGAGTCAAGTGTCAATAAATATCAACAAAGCCATGAGGAAGTCAATAAGATTGAAATTATAGCGCCCGGAAGATCAGAGATATCATTCATTCAGTTTGATGTAATTTTCACCTCAAAACCATGTTTTGAGGTGAAAGCATGATACGTTGCCTTTCAGTCACAATTCAGAAGATGTTATTTCCACAAAGAGATGTCCCTGACTTCAAAGAAATTTTCCACAGTGCGTTCAGTGCCAGAGCATCTTCAAAGTAGATCCATCAGAAAGAGCCCGAAAAGAGCTTTCCAACGGTATACTACACTCTCAAAACTGATTTCTGGATCAAATTTTATGCCTAAGTGAAGTAAAACCCCTTATACCCTCATATACCCCTTATTTCCCCATTTTTCCCTTTTAACTTTGTGTTTAAAGTTTAATATTCCTTCATAAATTCCCTTTTCCCCCCTTCCGATTATAATATCGCATTATAAATATTTTAAAAAATATGTGATTTTATTACTCAACCACTTCCCCTCCATGCCTTTGGACTTTATAATAAAGAACTTCATATTATAAGTCCCCCCCTAAACACTTCCCCTTTCATCCCCGTAAACTTTAGAAAATTTTTTTATGTTAAATATATTATATATATCCTCGCCGTAATCGTGCCCTTCCAATCTCAATGTTTATTTAAAGTCCCCCAATCACTCCAATCGAAACAAACCCTGATGCGATTGATCGCACTATCCTCCGATTCGCTGATCGCACAAAACTCCGATCGCATAATCACAAGTTCTCCCTCGGATCACCCCAATCGCAAACATATCTCCGATCTCCCGATCACCAACTCCCGATCATCCCTCCACCGTTGATCTTCTCGTTCAATCCAACGGTCCTCTGCTAATCGGAACTTTTCAATCGCAAACCCTTCCTCCGATCTTCCGATTGCATCACTCCCTCCGAACCCCCGATTACACCATAGCCGTCGATGTCATCATTTAATCCGACGGCCCTCCGCCAATCGGAACGTTCCAATCGCATTGTTTAAATCCTGCCTCCGATTAATCCCGCCCGATGCGATCTCCACCGTCGATTGCCCCCGCCGATCGGACGGTCCACAGCTAATCAGGCCATCGCAATCGGCATTCCCCATATGTGTTGCACTCCGCTCCCCTCCGATGTTGCGATTGCGATTGACCATTGGGTCCCACCACCAGTACTTCTGCCCATTCACATAATAAAGGGCCCTTTTCCCTTGTTAACGCAAAATTTTGGTTTAAAATATAATACAAAGGGTGTCCTCCCCATCACATCGGAAATATTGTATACACCATTCCGCTCCATCCCACCTCCCAATTTACGATTGCGATTGCTATGTTTTATATATCCCTCTTGTGCCCGATCTCTGATTGCGATTTTCATATGGGTCCCGCCTCCATTTCCCTTCCCTTTTCCCATTTAAACGCATTTTTCCCTTCACGAAAAGGCATAAATTCATTTTATCAGCATTCTATTAAAGACCAGAGAATAAAGAAATAATGGAAAGTGGAACGTCAGAGGCCAAAGAAACAGAAATGTAACAGTCACATCTTCGGCAATGATTCTAAAGGATCCACGCTACAGGTTTAGCCTCAGCATTGGATATCCGAAAATTTCAAGAGGAATAATGTAACGTAGCTCTTCCTTTACGAGAAGATTATGAGCTCTTGGTCTTCCATCTCCAGTTATGATTCCTCCTATTCCCATCGATCTATATTCCCACAAATTATGTCTATTTATTGTAAATTCCAATCATTTGTAAAAGGGGGCTGAAAGTCCGAGGTCTGAAAACTCAGAAGTAGGGGAATAGTGTGGCCAGTGAGCTTTAGGCTCCTTTTGTATAGTTTGGCAGGGAATTAATAAAGTGATGCAGCTCTGATTTGTGGGATTCATGTGGTATGAGTTTTAGCATATGTCTTTTCTTTGTGTTTCATATGTACATTGTTATGTTGCAACATTCATTCATAAACATTTCCAGTTGAATGTTTTCAAGTTAGAAAGGTAGAATCCATTTTATATTCTCTACCTTGGGGAATCATTCATACTCTGTGTGTTTTCTTCTGTTTGAAAAGGATCCATTTATTATGCCCTTTTCAGCTTATCAACAGTCCTTCCACTCCATCTTATCTCAAACTATATTGCTAAGTCTCCTGCCTATCTTGCCCCATGAAATACCCTGTATCCTGATTTAATTCCTCAGTTCATGTTGTCCTTGTGTCCCATACATCCCTGCAAAAATTCAGTCACTTATCAAAACCCCTTTCACAGTCATATATCTAGCCTAAAATCAGTTTATTATTGTGTTATTGAATATTTATTCTACATAGAGAGCCCTCTCCTATTTTTGTAGGGCTAGCTACAAGGCTGAGCGTGGTTTAGTTGTTACCCTGATTTGCCTTTTTCAGCCTGGGGTCCAATTCGGGTGCTAACATCTCTGGCGACTCCACTGGGGACAGATTACAAAATTTTTGCATAGAAGATTTATCACCCCAGTAATATTTTTTTTGTTGCAAAGTCTTGATGATGATATTTCAGAGTTTTCTAGGCTGATATAAATATTGTACAGTAGTAAGTTGACCACACTGGCTTCAAGAAGATATACAAGAGCTAATCCTGATCCAAATCCTCCCCCTGTGTTTGAAAATCCAAATCTTATCCCCAGAATAATCAGAAGACAAGAGGGATCGCTAAGTCCTACACCTATTCTTAGGTCCCATACTTGGCCCAGTGAGTGGTTTTTTGTAGAAGAGCTTTCTTTTGATAAGAGTTTTGAGCTCTCTTTGTTTAGAAGTAAGTCTGAAACTGCAATTCAAGTCACGGCTTTAGATCTGGAGTTTCTTGTAGATATCGAAGTTCAGAGAGAAAATTCTTCCATTGATGACTACATTTTGAATTCTCCTCACTCCATCACTGCAACCTATATTCCTGAGCCTTCAGAATCATTAGGAGCAACATTTCCTCCTCCTAATTCATTAGTACTCCCTTCAGTCAACTCCCGGTTATCATCTCCTCCAACAACACCTCCCCCAAATCCTGAAAATCCCGTTGTAAACCCACCCAGAGTCATGGCTGCCCGCTATGCACCCTTGGTGTTACCTCAGGTTCTCAATGATATGCCTGCTGACTATCAGAGTAAAATTACTATCTTTGATGCCACTCAGGGCAATACAGCCCAATAGCATGTTGACAAGATGAATGACTTTTTTGACTTGCATGAAGTAGAAGAAGAGAATGTAGCTACTAGGTTGTTTGTTCAAAGCTTCGGAGGTGAAGTTAGAAAGTGGTTTAGAGCTTTACCAGCAGGCTCCATTCACACTTTACAATAGTTACACACCTTTCGCCTAGACACCGGTGGGAAGTCCAGGCTCAAAACTTAAGTAGGGGAATAGTGGGGCCAAGTGAGCTTCAGGCTCCTTTGTGTTAGCTTCATGTGGAATTAATATTGCTATGTACTCTCCGATTCAGGATTCATGTGGTATGAGTTTTAGCATATGTCTTTTCTTTGTGTTTCATATGTACACTGTTATGTTTCACATTTCATTCATAAGCATTTCCAGTTGAATGTTTTCAAGTTAGAAAGGTAGAATCCATTTTATATGCTCTACCTTGGGGAATCATTCACACCCTGTGTATTTTCTTCTATCTGAAAAGGATTCATTTATTATGCCGTTTTCATCTTTCTCAACAGTCTTTACACCTCACCTTATTTCAATTTGATTGCTAAACCTCCTGCCTACCTTGCCCGACGAAATATCCTGTATCCTTGATTTAATTCCTCAGCTCAAGCTGTCCCTTTTGTCCCATACATCCCTGAAATTTTAGTCATTTATTAAAATCCCTCTTTATATTTATATACCTAGCCTAAAATCAGTTCATTATTGTTTTATTGAATATCTATTCTACAGAGAGAGCCCTCTCATGTCCTTGTAGGGCTAGCTACAAGGCTGAGCGTGGTTTAGTTGTTACCCCTATTTGTCTTTTCACGAGGTCTTATCAGCACACTCACAATCACCGGATGAATTCTCTGGAAGAATGGTCAACTTCGATTTCATTGTACTGGGTTATAAAATTCACTTTATTCTTTCTGCACATTATTTAGAATACAATATCTTATTGCTTTAAGTTTGATGAATCTAGCTTTAGTTCTAGTTAATCCATGAGGAGCTTGTAAATTTGTAAGTACAAAGATAATATCTGAGTACCATGGTGAGTCTAGAAAGGCTTCACTGATCGATGGAGTCGCCATCTCTTCCTGGTCATCAATCTGGGCAATAAAATTTATATCCAAAGCATTACAATTGGATTCAACCATTAGCCTGGCTAGACCTTGTCCTTTTATGACCTTGTTTGGTTTAGTCTCTATGTCATACTCAAGGATAGTGGCAATCCAGTTTCCTCTTCTTCCATCTGGCCCATCTTGTGTAAGAATATCTTTGACTACAAAATTGGGGACATAGGCAATAATGTGGGAGTAAAGAATATACACTCTGAAATCTTTTATGCCTTTAACCAAGGCTAAAGCTTGTTTTTCCATTATCTTATACCTCAAAGGTGCATCTCTAAGGGTTTTACTGAAAAATTCTATGGGCTGTTCAAAACCTTGGTCATTTTTCTGCAGTAGAACTGCAGCTATGGTATGTTCTGAGGCAAATGAAAAGATTATGAAATCTTTCTTAAAGTCTGGACTGATTAGGACTGGTGTTTTTGTCAAAGAATGTTTAATGGATTCGAATAACTGTTTTTCTTCAACTGACCATTTTAAAATAGAGTCCTTTTTTAACATGTTATTCAGTTCTTTGATGATTTCTGCTAGATTAGAAATAAATCTTCTTCAAAAGTTAATTTTACCTAAAAATGCTTGTAACTCCTTAATGTTCCTAGGTGGGTGAATTTTCAGTATGGCTTCTATCCTTGCTGGATCTATCCTAATACCTTCCTTTGAAATTATGTGTCCAAGTAATTTTCCTTCCTCTAGTCCAAAAAGGGTTTTCTTAGGATTTAATGATATACCAAATTTTCTACACTTAATGAAAACTTGTCTCAAATGATCCAAATGTTCATTATCTGACTTAGAAAAAACAGTAATATCATCTAAATAAATAACCAAAAATTCATGTATTTACTTAGCAAAGGCTATGTCCATAGCCTCTGAAAGGTAGCTCCAGCATTCATCAAACCAAAAGGCATTTCACATACATGAAAGTGCCCCATGGAGTGGTAAAAGTTGTTTTAGGTTGATCTTCTTTTTGAACAAGTATCTGGTTATATCCTGAGAAACCATCTAATAAAGAGATCCTGGAAGATCCAACTACCCTTTGTAAAATATGATCCATCTTGGGTAAAGGGTAATTGTCTTTCAATGATACTTTATTGAGATTTCTAAAATCTACACATAATATGATTTCACCAGTTTTCTTTCTTGTAGGTACTAAGTTAGAAACCCAATCAGAATATTTGATTGGTGCAATGATTTGGGCATCATACATGCGTTTAACTTATTTTTCAATCAAAGGTAATAGGACAGGATTAATCATCCTCAATTTTTGTCTAAATGGTTTCTGATTATCTTTTATAGGAATCTTGTGTTGAATGATGTTGGTGGCATATGCTTTTAAATCTTCGTAACTCCATGCAAAAACATCTTGGTATTCTTTTAAAAGTTCCATATATTTTTCCTTTTCTTGAGGGGGTAAATTTTTTGACAATTTGATCATTTTTGGTTTTGTGTCTGTCCCAATGTTACATTCTTCAATGTCAGACTTGACTGGTTCCATTTTAGGCTTTTTGGGCAAATCATTGGAATCAAACAAGTCCTCCAAAGGAGTTAAACCTTTAGGTAAAAAATTATCTTTTAAATCTAACATTTCAATTTCATCTTCAATTATTTCATCTATATCTACCTTCTCTAAGTTATCTATGTCACATTGAGTAAATATAGTGGGTTTGGTAAGTTTATGTGCATCTATGTTATTTATTTCACAATTAACATCTAAATCTATGTTACACTCTGAATCTAAATTACCATCTTTGTCTATCATACAATTTTGAAATTCATCCTCACTATTCAAAAAATGGTAAATCTGTTCATCTTCAGAGAAAATCTACCAGTATTTGACATTATCAGGGATAATGGGTCTATATTTAACTTCAGCAATATATCTGTGTTGGTTGAAAAGGTAAGTTACATGTGCTAGCAAAATTTTCTAGGCAGTGTGCTTGCAAATTTTGTTTTGTTGGAATAGTAGCAAACTTACATTCTAGTAAATCATCACATAAATCAACTGTTGCATCTCTATATCTGGCTAATCTAGGATTATTAACATAATAATCTCCATTTAATTGTTTAATGATTAACTCCGAATCTCCCATAATTAAAATTCTTTGACCTCCTAAATTTCTGATGATTTGAAGGCCTAAGATAATTGCCTCATACTTTGCCATGTTGTTGGTGCATTTAAAGTTGAGTCTAAAGGCATGTCCTTCCGAATGACTGGTCTCAATGTTTGTGATCCACACTCCAACTCCTGCTCCTGACTTATTCATTGAACCATCAAAGTATAAATGCCAAAGGGCTTGATGGAAAATATTATCATTGTTTGGTTTAGGCTTTATGTCAATTAATTCAGTTTGGATTTCATTATTATCAGAGTTACATAAAATGAAAGAGTCAAGATTAGTTGGTGTTGAGTAAATTGGGTAATTTATTGATCTCTCAGCATTGCTAACCATGTATTTCATTAGAGTTTCTCTGTAAAGTTTCTTAGGTTGTCCAAACACTGTTATGGTGGCATAGCTCATGTCTAATTGTAGAGATCTCTGCAACTTAGCTCCCCATGAGTGAGAAAGAAGCATACCATACTTTGGTGGGATATCAGCGACTACAATATCCATGACCATACTTTTACCGGGATACTGAACCAAATTCACACATAAGTCTTTTATCAATCCTATGCATTTGACCTTGCTTGAATCAAAAGAGAATAAATCTTTATAAGGCCTTGTTATTTCTAAATTCAGAGTTTCCATGATAGCTTTTGGCATTAAGTTGTGAGAATATCCTGAATCTAACATTGCATTATATAGAATTTGATCGTGAATACTAAGACTTATATATAAGGGAGGAACTAATCCATCTGAATGTTTACATTTAACATCAGGGCCAAAAATTAATTCAGGCTGATCATCATTTAAATTAATAGAATCTTCACCAACATTCATATTCAAAGTTTCAGTAATTGTTGATTTATGCACATCATTCTTTACCAATTCTGTCAAAGGAATTGGTATCTTTAACTTTGCTATTTCAGTTTGAATATTAAATGCTAGTTGAGATTTACTAATCTGAATTAGTTCATCTTTTGTGACAGTTATCTGGGTGGGTTTTTCAGGTATTTTAGCAGATGTACTCTTATCTTGAGTTTTCCTATTGTTCTCTGTTTGAGTTTCTTGATTCTTGTTGTAATTAGTTCTCTTTTCAAGGACAGATTCAGGGGCAGCAGGAGTTTTTTCAAACTTTGAACTTTCAGCAGAAGGTTTAGTGTTAACAGTTTTTGGATTTCCTGACTTAGAATCAGGAGGATTCTTCTTAGGATCAGGAATTGTTGATTTTGATGAATTAGGGGCTTTGGTAGTGTTTGTCTTTTGAGTATTACTAGAGGATTGGGCCACTTCTTCAGTGATGTCAACAATTTTTGGACTTAGCCCTTTTTTAGGACTGGGAGGATTGGAATTTTGCTTGTTTTCTCTTGGGAGAATTTGCAAAATCTTTGTTTTTGGTGCTTCTACATTATTTTTGGTTTGACTTTGAGAAGTGTTTTTTGTAGAAGGCTCATTTTTTTTTCTGTTTCTAAGGTTATACTGACTGTGAATTTCGTTAATGGCAAAGTCATAACCTTGTTTGAAATCAAAGGATTCAATAGATTCTACTTTGAGTTGTTGAAGCTCAAAAAGTTCTTGATCCTCCTGAGTGAGGAAAATAGTGTTTTCTTCATATATCCCCATTACTATATTGATGTCATCCTCATCTTCATCATCATTATTTTAAGAACTTTCAGCATAGTTCTCTTTGAATGGGGACCTAATGTTTTGATCTGGAGAAGTTTCTTTACCTTTTCTAGGATTATTGTTTTTCTGAAGTTGCGATTTTTGATTTGTGGTTGGTTATCCCATTGTGGTTTTTTTCTCATTATTGTCTAATTTTTCGACTACTCTTTCTAAATTTTTAGCAAAAAAGTCAAATTTACCATCTGAGTTTGATGTTTCTTCTTTGATTGTGACCCTTCTTTCATTCCTAAACCTGGCTTTTCTAGCTAGAATATTAATTTCTACACTAACAACATGTAATTGCATTTGTTCTAATGTTTCAGCATCTCTTTCTCTTAGTTGGTATGCCATACCTGGATCAAATCCATTAGGGAATTTAAGAAGCACAGAATATGGTGTAGGTTTAAGATCTGCAGAAATAGAATTATAGACACTGTTGTACCTAGTGCAGTAATCCTAAACAGACTCATTAGGAGCTCTTTTTAAAGAATCAAACTCAGATAAAATTTGCAAGGGGTTCTTTTTCTTTTCCCATTTATTTAGAAATGCTCTATGAAATGTAACTAAATTAGCTATACTACTAGCAACTAAATTTTTAAACCATTTCTTAACTTCCCCAATTAAAATTTGAGCAAACAACCTCATCTAAACATCTGATTCAGCTATTTCATAGATTTCACAATAGTTTGTCATTCTGGTAACATGTTGTTGAGCAATGTATTGTGACAAGCCATCAAATAAAGGTATATTCTTTTGGTAATCTTGGGGCATATCATGAATATTTTGAGGCAAAACAAGGGGTGCATATCTAGCAGCCATAGCTTGAAGCTTAGCTGAGCTAGGGGGTACACTAGAAATGACAGATATGTGTTGGTTATAGTAGCTGATGTGCTGAAACCTGTACTTGAATAACTTGGAAAGGAGGCTGGTATATATATGGAATTGGTTGGAAAAAATGTAGTGCTTATAAAACTAGTGGATGCAATGGATTGAGTGAATGAAGGAAAAACTATCCTAGGCTACAAAGGCAACTTTGGAATAAAAGGTTATGTGGATGAACTAGCAGTGGAATCTAAAAATGATATGACAGCATACAAAGTTGAATCTGATGCTGGAATTATTGTTGTATGCAATTAAGAAAATGGAGGCTTAATGTGAGATAATAAATGGGCTAATTTAATAGCTTCATCTATGTCTTTAATCAATGTAACATTAATCCTTTCTACTTGACTTTGAGATTTAGATTTATCTGATTTTCTTTTTGTTGAAATAATATTATGTTTTTCTTTCAAGAAAGAAGTAAAAACAGGATCTATTACCGTATCTTTTAAACCAGTTTCAAATTTAATTTTAAACAATGATTGTTCAAACTTGAAATCAAAATCAATATCAGATAAGCTCATTAATTCTTTGGGTAAAGAATTAGCTTTTCTTAATGGTACTTCAGTTTCTAAATTGACAATTTTTTTTTCTTTTTATTTTTTTCCAATCTGTTCTGGGTTATCTACTATAACTGCAGGCTTAGGATCCGGGTTAGACCTGGTATAGTAGGTTTTCCTAGAAGCCAGAATGACTATTTTTGAACACCCACAACCCTTAAAAATAATCTTAAAGTAAAAAGATAGATTAAAGATCTTCCTTTAAGACTAATTTTAAAACTGGAGATTGGTTAGATCCCTAGTGGAGTCGCCAATATGTTATCACCCTAGTAATTTCTAAATATTATGGGCTTTTGATTTTTAGTTTTAAGAAAAATAGGGGTAACCACAAACCTACTTTGGAAATTTAGGATCTAGCCTTCCTAAATTTCAGAGAGGGCTCTCTCTTTATGATTTAACTTTGTTTTTGTTTAATATTTTAGGCTAGTTATGATAGTTCAATTTGGTTTTGGTTTTGAAATGTTTGGTGGAAAATAAGATTACTTGAAGACAAATTAAAGAGGGATCTACTAATCCATTGGGCTATGGAGTCAAAGTCTAACAAGCAGAACTAGAAGGCAAGGCCAAGAGGATGCTAATGTATTCAGGGCAAGGTAGATAACCCTCAAAGTTTTGGATAGATTGTTTTGATGAGATGGCTTGCTTCGGGATAAAGGGCAATGAAGAATCCTTTGATCCGGAAAAATAGGAAGGAGGCAAGGGTCAAACGGGACTAGGAGCAATTAAGAATTCCTAAATCTAGAAATCAGCAGAAAACATTTAAATGATTAAGTAGTTAAGACAGAGAGTTCTCACACTAGTCCTGAAGTAATACTCCTAATTAATCATTAAGATTGAACAACATATATGAAATGAATGGAACTCAGAAAGTAAACAATGACAAGATAGATGCACTTTACTCTTCAAATTATCGCATGAATCCTGAATTATGAAGTCCAATTGGCTATTGTCTAGACTGCTGCTTTGAAATCAACACATGTGAGCCTCCAACGTACCAGCAAAATGTCTATAATGTTCTTAGCAATTTTATTCCACACTAAACACTTCATAAACTGAAGTATTTATACAAATGTTTATTACAAATATCTTAGAGAGATCTAGGAATAACTCTAGGAAAATAAAAATATCTTTACACATTAAGAGGGACAGCTGCTTAACAACTTTAGCAAGCTATCCTCTTATCTAGAAAAAATAGAGCTATCTTATCTAACAACAATTGTTTGTTTGAATAGTTGTCCATGCTTGCTGGCATATTGCAAAATATCTTTTTGGAAGTTGTCTTCACTTATACTCTTTCCACTTATACACTTTGACCTTGTACTTTATCTCTTATACTCTTTCACGTTGTTTATTAATCATTTCACTGTTGTAAAAAGGGAAATTACTGCAGTCAAAATCAGCTAACAGTTTTTTTCTCTCTGATACATGTTGACTCTAGTCTTTCACCCTGATACTCTTTAACCTAATACTTTGACTTCTAACTGCTGTAAAAAGAGACTTTTCAAAAGTAAAAAATCAAAATCAAATATTGTTTTATTTGTTTCCTTTTCAAACTAACTGCTTCATCTGCACTCTTTTCACTGTTTGCTTCTTTTTTGCTATAATAAATATGTTAAATTCTGCCATTGTTCAGCATCTGGTATCTTTACACTCTTGAGTTTTCTGTAGTTCTCATCTGCTTCAGTGTAGTTAGCAAAACTTGGCTTAATTACAAACAAATGTTTAATTTCATTCTGAAGGAAGAATAAATCTTCAATGTATTGGAGAACAACTTTCCCTGTTGGAGATCCCTGAGGCAGTTGCTTATTCACCTGTTCTTTGGCATGGTCCCTTCTCTTTTTATCATATTCCTTTTGGTCCATCAATTTTTCATTGAATGCATGGATGTATGGAATGTTTGCATGTCTTAGCAAAGTATACTTTTCTAAAAACTTGGTAATGGAAAAATTCATAGCATCACATTTTTCTTTCAAGTTATTCATCAAAGTTTTCTTTGTCAATACTTTTTTGATTTGCAGTATAGTCTTTGTTCTGTCTTGTATCTTCAATTCTTCTAGCTCAGTCCTATTCTTACTATTTAAGAAAGTAATTAGCTTTAGTGCCTGTGCTGGTTTATCTCCTAATTCTTCTGTTGTCCTTTGTATTTCACATTGAGCTGCTAGAAGGAGGTCTCTCTGTTCATATATTGTCTGAATTGATGGCCATTGAATATGTATAGCCTCAATAATATTGGTTCATAAGTGATTTCTTATATAAGAAATCTGTGTAGTGAAGCTCAAATCCTTCTGAAGACTTTTGACTTGCTTTTCAAGTCTTTTAGCTTTTTGTTCATAATTGTTGGCATTAATCAATGCTGCTTTATTGGATACCTCCATATTCTAAATCTTTTTCTTCAAACTGTTAATTTCATTGGTTTTCAATGTCATTTCTTCCATTGCTTTGACAATTTTCCATGCATCATTTTTCTGCTGCACCTGTGATGTTGAGGATTCTATTTGGGAGGTAGTAACTGATTGTACTGACACTGCAGTTGCTAGTGGCTCTTTGGGTGCTAAGTTTTCTCCCAATGTAGAAGGAATAGCGGCTGTAATAATAGGTATAACTGTGGGAATGGTGGAAGCATCATTTTCCTTCACAGTTTCTTTTTCTTTCATCAGTATATCCAATTGACGTTCCATATCCTTAATTTGGGCAGT
Source organism: Pinus albicaulis (assembly GCA_034641835.2). Lineage (NCBI taxonomy): Eukaryota > Viridiplantae > Streptophyta > Pinopsida > Pinales > Pinaceae > Pinus > Pinus albicaulis. Next base: position 1,321,237,421 of record CM076570.1, read on the forward strand.
AAGCTTTATGATCAATTGCATCATATCTTCTTTCTCTTTATGTTCTTGAAGTATTTCTTTGCTCTGTGGGTGCTCACTTTGAGGAATTTTTAACTGTTTCCTCAAAGCAGCAATTTCATCATTTTTCTGTTTGATTAATACTTCAGCAACTTGTATATTTGATGGGTCAACTCTTGTTTGTACAATAAAATCTTCTAAGGCCTTGATCCTTAGATCTTTTGCATATAAGGAGCCTTTATCAAGTTTCATCTGATCTTGCAAATTGATAATAGTATTTTGCAAATTGGTTACACTCATGGCCTTTGTCACCATAGTGGAATATAGTATCTCTGAACTATGTCGGTGGAATTCTATCTGATCCAACTCATGTACCTTTTTAGTATCTACTTCAAATTCCATCTTTTTCTAGTCAGCCATTGTTTTTGGAGTTGAAGTAGTAGGTTGTAAATAGGACATGATCATTTTATTTGAAGAATAATCAAATGCTGTAAGAAATATATCCTGATTTCCTGGCTTCTGCGTGAGAAATTGAGAATAAATCTCACTTTTAATTTCCTCATTTCTTTGTTTAATCTGCTTATATTTGTCCTTAATATCCAAATCTTTTTCTTTTGTTGTTTGAGAAGAAGAAGTTTTCATATTCACCTGTTGCTCAATCATTTAAATGGCATCAATGGTCTTCAACAGGGGAACATCAATTGAAATCATATTTTTAATGGGAATTTTAAGGCTTCAACACACAATAAAGAACAATGTGGGAATGTACATAAATGGGTGTTGATAACAATATTCATTATAACAAGGCTTTTAACTTTATTATAAATATTTTTAAAAACTATCATAAATGCGAATGGAATTAATGGCAGGAGAAGCGTGTTTATTTTGTAAATGTGAAAACCATATGGTTTCATGTTCAATTTGGGTGGTAAATGGTTTCTCCCCAAACGAACGTGATCATATCAGAGCACACCACGTCATAGGAGGTGGTAAAGAAGAAACCGCCCATTTCGCTCTCGTTTGGGCATTCGGTGGTCGATTGATTTGGGAGCGTGAAATTGATCGTCGGCCAATGGATCTTTGGAAAGGGAGCGAACGATCCAGATTAAATGGGAAATTGCGGTCAAAAAAGCATGTGGGAATTAGCGAATTTATGCGTTGCGTAAATGTAATAAACCTTTTCATTATATGGATTATATCCAAAGTCTTATAAAAAAGGTAATGCGGGGCATATGGTTGCAAAGGATCAATACAAGAAGTATATGTCAAAGGTTTGTACATATGCGCATAAGGCGGGGTTTGTATTTAACCAAACGTTTAATATGGGTTATTCATGATATAAAACGTGAGGTTTTATTCATCGGGGAAGGTAAAAAGGCTTAGGGTAAATGATCTTAGGCTTTTAGCCTTAGGTTTAAGCAATGCGGAGAATGGTATTAAGTAATTATAAAGGTGTGGATGATCAACCTTTATAAACTTAGGGTAGAAAAACATGCCTAAAGCCTTTTTGATCTTTTATTTTTATTATATAGTTATAGACTATAGAAATTTCTATCACTATAGAGGGCGGGATATTTACATATGGTTAGTTTTATGCCAAAGGGGGTGTAATTGGGGTTTTTATTTAAACATGTGGGTAATTAATTTGGCAAAAGAACTTATATTAGTGGGTTTTTTGGGAATATTTAAACACAAGGAGTTATATTAATAGGATAAGGTATTTTATAAGGAATTAATAAATAAGTTAGAAGTTAATATGACATAGGACAATGAGAAACACCAAAATATATTCATATAACTAAGTAAAGTGATAATGTGAAAATTAAAACTTTATCATTTGATACTTAACCACTTTCACCTAGAATATAATATTTTTGGAGGGTTTTTATGTTTTTATGAATGAAGGAGATTAATCGAAAGGGGATTTTCTTTTTCATTAAGTAAAAGGTCTTTACGTATGAATTTTGAAATGTAAATGGATGAATGTAGGGTAAAATGATGACAATTGGGGATTTAACATAGAAATTCAACACTTTTAACTTAACAGTCATTGAGCCTTGGGTCCGATCCCAACAGAAGTCAGAGAAATGCTCTGAGCCTCTTTAACTAAAATTCTAGAATGTAGAATAACTATAGGGATGGGAAATTAGTGATTTTTTTCCTGGTGAAAAGTATTTACATGATTCTCCCACTTATTTCTACCTACCCAACTTTTAATCTAACATGTTTTCTTCCATTTTGCAGGGGCATTTGAGCTAGCAACCTTGAACATTTTACTCTTTTGAAAGAAATAAAAACTATCTAAGCCTACCTTATATCATCCGAGGGCTCATATTAAACTAATGAGCTCCTCTTTATTCTCTACCTATCTACTAATTAGTCAGGATTAAATTTTCTGACTAATTTTTTATTCACTATTCTACAACAATAAAATTGAAACATGACAAGTCAAGATCAAACAGTTCAACTCATCATGGATTATGGCATTTATTGACACTCTACCATAATCATCAGTAACAAAGTAGTGGCATTTGGACTTGCACACTTTCATGTTTTATTTATTTTTCTTTGGGGTATATTATTTTTTCTAAGTCCTTTGATCTTTCTTTTAGGACTTTTACCCTCTTTTTTATTTTCTACAAAAATATGGGAAAACAACTGTAGTATGTACATATTTTTACAAGAATATCATAATTCTATTCCAAATTACAAATCCTATACTTATAGGACCCTAACAGAGGATTAGTCGCACCCTATTGTGCATACACCTACCCCTAAGGGGGCGGTGGCTACTGTTGCAGGGGCTGAGAAGGAAAGGGAGGCAGAGGTGCTAATGTTGGAGGAGCCGGGAGCACTGTGCCGCAACACGGATAATAAGGAGGTTCGGAAAATTGGGGGTAAATTGCTAGAAAGGAGGAGGCATGATGTATCCTAGATACATGCTATCGGGAGGGGGAAAAGTGCTGGAGGAGTTTGCCCCTCCCTGAGGGAAACCATAACCCATGGGAGGATGAGTGTATGGATGAGAAAGGGCTCCAACGATACCATTTGCGGCATGGGATGCCCCAGGTACGTTGGCACCACCAGGTCTAGGGAGATTAGGTAAGACAGTATAAACATAACCAAACTGTGCATAGATCAGGTCATATTTCAACGTAATCTAGAGGGAAGCTTCCTCGATTTGAGGGAAGTGAGAGGCGACATCTTTTCCAATGGCAGGAAAAAGGGATCTGAGAAACCAGACCATGTAGACACGATCTTTGAAGGTAGGGGCTCGACATAGGCTCTTTCTTCTCTGCCATTCTTGGACATGATTAGATAGGCAGGTCATAGAAGATTGACAGAAAGAGGTCAAGATTTCAGTACTGGTGTCATAGTGAAGGGGAAGCTAGAGGTAAGATAGAAAATCTCTAGCAAGGGTTGCAAAAGTAGTATGAGAGGAGGAGGCCTGGTCAACATACCACTTGGAAGCTTCTCCAGTAAGCGTACGCTGGAACAACCGAAGATGAACAGATTCATCGATGATGGAGTTAGAAGAACACCACATGTGGAAAGAACGAACATGGTTGGTAGGATCCTCTCCAGCAAGACCTTCAAACTTGGGGATGTCTAAAGGGAGCTTGGTTGGCATAGCAGGCCAACCAGGATCATGGTGTATGGGGTCATTAATCAACTGGCTAAAATCAGGAAGACTAAGGCATGCCATATAAGGGAGCAAGGGAGAAACTGGGATAGTTCCTATTTTGGACCCACTAGTAGAATTCCTAGCATTAGGGTCGGGGCTACCACCAGCATTAGGTCCTAAACCAGACACGGTGAAGGCGACAGGAGGAGATTCGGGGATAGAACTAGAAGGGGAACCCAATGAACCAAAAGCAAAGTCAGAATGGGGACTCGGTGGAGTACAAACTCGAACCCTACGCAGAGGAGTATGTCTTCATACTGGAAACTGAGGATGAAGGCCTAGGATTCTTCGGGATAAATGCCTTGGAGGTGCAATGATGGAAAACAGACATGGATCACAGGAGGAAGAGAGACCAACAAGGGCAAGGAGGTGCAGGATCAAATGATTACAATTTCGAAACAAGGGAAGGGAGGTGCAGGATCAATTGATTACAATGTTATAGTCTTGGTCTGGCGGTGTAAACCAGACGCTCTTCACTTAGGGTGTTTGTGTATGTGATAAGTGTGTTAATTTTAATTAAGCCCGGACGTGTGTAGAGAAAAAATAAAAAAGATTTTGTATAACTGAAAATAAAGCTGAAAATGGAAGTAAAGTAAACTGAATATGATATAAAATAAACAGCTAAAGATGCATCAATTTGAACCCAAGGAGGAGGGCTTCCCAACAACTAGTATATGGGTGGGTGAAATCTATTCAAAACACACTAAATGGCCAATGGATCTAAATTCGGGAGGGACAAGGATCTAAATATCAGATCTGCTGGAAATAGGTGCAGAAAACAACAAAAAACTAGAGGGAAAAGTGCTGCAAAAAAGGTGTGAAAGGCTACAACCTTAAGGGAAATGGAGGGGACCCTCTATGAGGACCAAAAAAAAATAAAAATAGGTGTTTTGGATGCATGAATAACCAATCTGAAACAGATCTGAAAGTATAGGCACAGACCTAAAAAATGGTTGAACACACTAAATCTCGGAAGACCTGCTTTAGCTAAACTCCTCCTAAAAAGGTGGAAGCATATTGAAGCCCTAAGGGGCTTGGTTCCTACTTCTATGAGTAAAAAAAAGCAAGTACAGGTCCAAGACGAGTGGATATGGATGTCAAACAACCTTGAACAGTAGCCCAGACAAACCCAGAAAAATCACAGAAAAACTCCTGCAAAAAGCAAAGGTCGCAGGTTCTGACCTGTTTTCAGTAGAGGTCACAGGTTTCAGACTGTTTTCTGCATCCTGAAGGTTGAGGTTGTAGGTTTTGGCCCAAAAATTATGACCTGCACTTCCATCCATATCAAGAACAGGTTTCAGAAAAAAGTGTTGTCTCAGTTGCAGATGTTACCTGTCACCTGCGCAATAGGCCCAAAAACACACGGAAGTTAGAATTTTTATTGTTTTAGAGTTTTAAAGGTTAAAAACAACATCAAGAAATGCAAACTAATAAGCTGAAGAAAAATCATAAGGGTTGAAGCAGCTGATCATGCAGGGATCTAAAAAATGACAGCGGTCGTAATTATAAGCCCTTTTGGAGTCGCCACTTGTTAGTGTGAATTCTAATCGCAAGCGTACGAAAAAAGCTCACTTTATTTATGAATAATAAACAACCCTAACATCAAAGATGTCTGTAAATTTCCTTAGATCTGCAGTTATTGATCAAAATAAATTCTACAGAAATCTAGATCTATGTAATTAAACACATTAAACAACAAATAAAAGCAAAAGTTGCTTCATGCATCCAAACAACAAGAATGTTTTTAAAGAATTTTTGTATTTATGACGCCTAGGAAGGGAACATAGAAAGATGTTACAAGTCCCCCTCAATGGGATGGGTTCTTGTATGTCCTCAACACTTCAAATCTAAGATCTCTCTCTCTTGATGTTGTAGAAAACCCAGACAAAAATGGAACTTAAGGGGAGCTCACAAGCAAAAAAGGTAGAAAAATATGACAATGATGGAGGATCAAAGTCAGACCAAAAGTATAGATCCAGAGCGATCTTTAGGCAAAAAAAGGTAGTGAAAGAATGGAAAACCCCTTCTATCTATAACAAAATATTGCGTTAGTCTAGATATTGATGCATAATTAAAATATTATTAATCAAAATTATATCCAACTTTTATGGAATATTTTATTATTTTTGTTGGAGGGAAAAAGAATTTGAATTTGGTCAAATCCTTTTATTTGTAAATAATAAATAAATGAATTATTTATTTATTATTTTAATAATGTGGTTGAGTAATAAATAAATAAATTATTATTTATAAATGATTTAGTCAAATTTAACAAGGAATATTATTTAAATAATGTTTTAAATAAATATTCCTAGAAAATAATAAGATAAATAATGATTTATCTAATTAATTTTCCTGTTTTGGGTTAAATATAACCAGGAATATTAATTAACTGTGGTTTAATTAATTATCCCTTGAGGAAAGTCAAACAAATAAGGATGTATTCTATTATTCCTCATGGGGTTTCCTGTTTAGAGCATAAACAACTTAATAAATTATGGATTACTAAGTTATTTTTCATAGTGAAAGAAATTTTACTAGGGTAAAATTGGCCTTACATGGTGTACTTTGGTCCATCTAATAGTAACAGGTTAGATGACCAAAAATTGGTGTAATAGTTTCCCACACAAAACCTATGAAAAATTGTGAAGATGGTATCAGGATTATATTACACATGATTTTTTCATTGCCCAATTCATGGTGGTCTTTCACAAGGCATTAAACATTCAAATGATTTTTTGACTCTAAACGCATGAACTGTAATATGTGAGTTTCATGCCAAAAGTGATTTGGACTCATAAGTCTTAATAAATCGCACTTTTAGTCTGATCAAATGTCATAATTTATAACGATTTACACTCATCTCCAGCATTTATAATAGCTTTACTTACATATATGGTGACAATTTCAGTGTATTAGTTTGATATGTATGACATGTGCATTGCAATGGTGTTGTGCTTGCATAGTGCATACCTAGAGCACAGAAAAACTCAATTTATTGTGCGACTTGTTGGTTAATTTTTGAACAAGATTGTGTGAGCACGTTAACCTTTTTAAGTGGTGGTTTGTCAAATTGGTTTTGGGTTTTGTTGCAAATGTAAATGCAATTAATAAAACATCATCGTTTATCTAGTCACACATGGATCTCACTAGTGCCTATATGTAATCGTTCTATGTTTAGTGCACACAAACATTCCTTTGGACAATATGGATGGTTTTAGTGGAGTATGGTGTTTCACTTGTCTATCATGGAAAATACAACTTCAGACCTATGAATGGCAATGAATATGGTGAAGGTTTTCAATGCTTCTCTCAATGCTAATAAGCGCGATATTTAAGACATCTCCTTCTTAAGGGAGATTTCACACATTGAGTTGTAGAGGGATACCAACGGTTTTTGGTTCTCTTGAGAGCGAAAATTGTAGATCAATCTGTTAACATATTTCCTATTAAAAATTACTCACCACCTGCTGAAATCCAAGAAGCTTGCATCTATTTTGTCATGTGGGAAGGAGAATAGTGATACTTAGTTACGCTGATAAAGAATTGTCCACATGCATCTTGGTTAATGATACGATAGATATATTTTACAGTGTGTACTTTTTTGGATGTAATCATTTTCCCAGATTTGGTTGTGACCTATTGTCCAAAAGCGGCATCATTATCGTGGAGTTAGAAGGAGAACATTGCAGGAGTTATGTTCATGGTTGAAAGCTTAGCTGAGATGGAAATGACAGTGTAAAGAGATTTGTGAAATTAATCTAGTGTATTTCTCTGGCAGCACTGAGTATAATCTATGTGAACAAAGGAACTTGGTCTAGTCAATGGCATAACAATATTGTGGTGTAAAGTGTTCAAGTTTGTTTCTATGAGCGGCATCTGAGAAAATAATTTGTTGGTTTGTGGTATGAATTGTAAATTCCTGTGAATAGAACAATAAAGGAATATATTTCTAAGTCCAATTAATCAAAAGCTTGAATTTCTGGAATTATGGAAAATTTATTTATTGTTTACCCGATGGACGATGAGATGTTCCCAGAAAAATACAAACTTGTGTGCATATTGTTAATGTGAAGTCGCATTCGGACGACCTCGCCTCCAACGCCATCTGCCACCAACCTCACCGACTCTCTGACAACGGCGTTGCCACCCAGCCGCTCTAACCAACCACTGCACTGATTTCTTGTGCATCCATGTAATCCACAGGGAATATTAGGAATTCCATATCTTCCTCCTTGATCTATAAATTTGTGTTTCCTACCTATGCAAGCCAAGCAAGGCCTCCTGTAATACAACTCTATGTTTTTTTTATTCTCCAATTTGTGTGTATTTGTGATGTTTTCTCTTTGTCTCTTAAATTAAATTCTGATGTCTGCATTTCTCAGAACTATGTGTGCTGTGTTGATCTTTTTCTATTATCTATTATGCTACTTTTCACTCAACAACTAGTATCGGAGCCAATTTACTTCTCTCATCCATTGCAATTCATTTGCAAATTCATAATCTGGAAGTAGAGTGAATCTGTGCCTGCAATTTCTTTGTGTGTGGAAAGCCACTACAGTGAGCTAAGCACCGATATTTTCTACAGCTCAGAATGGGACAATTTTAACCCATTCACGGGGCATTTCTGACAAATCGTTGCGTTTCCTTAAGAGAAAACTGAAATTTTTGCACTCCCTTAAGAAGGGTTCTGTAAAAAATTTCAATTGTTGGTTACGGTGGGATCGCTACTAGCTGAAATCATTGCATTGCTCAATTGGTTCGAGGCAGCCCCACCACAATACATATGTCGCTGCCAAAATCATACAGTGAAGGTGGAAGATAGAGAGAAGAGATCCTTCTCACTAAACTCGAGACAACGACAATGGTTTATAATTCTAATTTAATTACTTTCATGTTATTTTGACTTTGTGATAAGGTCTTTTTTCACCCTTTTAAAAAGGAAGTGGATACGATTTCATTAGAAGGTGAAAGAGTTTTTTACATGTTTCATAATTATTATAAACATGTATTATTATATTTTTTATAATAATCGTTGATTTTTTTAAAGATTATATTTTTTTAAAGGAGATGTATCTTTATTCTAAAAGTGTAATATTTTCAAGTTTTATCTTGAAAGTGGTCTTGATTTTATTGAGAATGGAGATTGGAATAGTTAATGATATGGAGAAGTAAATTGGGGCTAATTCTTCCCTATGGAAATCATAGATGGAGGATATAATAATTTTAAAAGATCAATATTTGCATATTGAGGGTGTGACAAAGAAACCCTCATCGATGACAGATGAGGAATGGAATAAGCTAGACAGAAAGGATATTGTGACAATCCGCCAATATCTAGCCAAGAATGTTTATTTCAATGTGTCCAGAGAAAATATTGCAAAATAATTGTGGAAGAAGCTCCATGATCTATATGGGAAGAAAATTTCATCAAACAAAGTGTTCTTGATGAAAAAGCTTTACAATCTCAAGATGAAGGAGGGTGCTTCAGTTGCTGATTTTTATATGTCAATTTGGGCATCATCCCTCAAGACCTAGTCAAACTGGACATCATCCCTACGACCAATGAAATAGGGTCTATCATCCCCTTATATTTCAATTGCTATATGCCCTAAGTGAAGAGAATTTCATTCATGGCTTCTATTGTGAGATTTCCAAGGTTTGAGTATATGTTATATGACCCACTGACTCACCAACGCTCATCTTCAAGGGAATATCTATGTTGCAGTGCCAATTCCTCCATGCAAGGGTGCACTACAGTGCACTTTTCGACAATCAAGGGTGTGTTGGTCACCTGGGAGCGGAATTCTCATTATTCTGGGAATCTCCACATGGCCATTGCCTTCTACAAGAGTCCATAGGTGTCATACTTTAAATCCAAGTGTCCATCTAACACCTCTGAACTTGGAAACATGTCTTTCTTATTATTAGAAATTCATTCATTGAGAAACTACCATCAGTTTCCCTATAGATTGAGCATTCATCCTAAGTGCTAGGGAGGAATAATTTTGTGCAAAGTTATGTTGTTGGATTCTCATTTGATAAGAGAGTGAAAGTACTGATATGTAGCTGAGATGATGTTGGATTTGATGAGGCTGGAATGAATTTGGAGAAGGTTGACGACAAATCGATCCATTGGTTGTAATCTTCTCCTCCTAATCTTTAATAAAGATTGTTCTTCATTTTTCCATACATATGTCTCTATTTCTTGTGAAATGTATTCTTGAATGATATACGTATTTCAAATCTAATCGGTTTTATTTGAGTAAGATAAGTAGATACTTGTATATTGTATGTTGTTTGATGTTCTTTTTTTGTGTTTGTAGGAATCGATCTAGCGACTTGAGTTGGATTGAGAGTGACGACAACAGCGACAGAAGGATAAGGAGAAGCGAAAGAATCACAATTAGGCTCCTTTCCCATTCTATATATCTGCTTGTTTTAGAGAAAATAATAGTTATTCTTTCCTCTATTGTTATAAGTGATAAAAACCACACTTAGGGAATTTGATTTATCCATAGATCACAATTCTATAAAACAAATTGGTGACTCTGCTGGGGAATATCCTACCATTGCTAGTGTTTTTGCCTCTTTTTATCTTCATCAGTAGCATCTACTTTCTGCTATTAGTCATTTGAATTAACAAATTGAATTAGAAGTGTGTCTAGCTACTTGATTTTTCAATCTTAGCTATGCCCAATGCATTGTTGGTCAAGACACGGTGCACTGCAGTGCACGGTCTCCCACTCAGGGGTGCTCTGCAACGCATTGTCTCCCCTTAGAGATTGTGTTTCCCCCTCAGCCAACCAAATTCCTTCAAAATTTTTCATTGCTTTCAGTTTCAGCCACTTTTTTGGTGTATTCTCTCATGTCTGATACCTTTTAGAGACCAGTAGAATTTATTGTTCTTCCTCCTTTGAAAAGTAATTTGTTTAATGTTTCATTAGTGTTTTTATTTATCATTGGAAAATCAAACTCAAAGTAGTTCATTTCTGCATTAGATCAATTATGTTTTTGAAATGGAAATTGTTGTCTCATTCCTCGTTTCTTGTAGGAAAATTGTAGTTCCATTCTTCATTTTCCTAAGAGAAATTATTGTTTCATTCCTCGTTTCTCATAAGAAAACACTTGTTTGATTAATTTATGCATATAGTTTTCTTTCTTTCATTCAAATTAAAGGGAGCTGAAAAGAAAAACCTGCATGTGCATCTAGTGAATTGTGTGTGTTGTGTTAGGGTCCCGTGATTTGGCCGATTGGAAAGCCAAGTGACAAAAGGTAACATAAAACCAATCTTTGGAGCCCAAGGACCTAGCCTTCCTGGACTCAGAGAGGGCTCTCTCTATTTGTGTAAGGGATATTTGTGTGTTTGCTTCTTGTGTTTCTGATTTTAGGCTAGTTATGAAGTAGGTTTTTGGTTTTGTTTTTAGGTTTGTGAGGGATGAACTGATCAAAGACTAAGATAGATAAAAAGATTGTCAGATTAACTGGGCTATGGGGTCGAAAAGGTCAAGAAATCTTTCAGATGGTGATACAAGGTTGTTGAAGGGCCGATTTGATCGAGGTAAAATGGATCTTTGGGTAAAATGGAGTGGGATGGACACTAAATTTGTGAAGAACAAAGGATTTCAAACATAAATAGTTCAATAGTTGACATAAACATGGTAGGGCTAACCATTAATCATGAGAAATGTAACTATAAACTGATCAATGCATAGAAATAAACATTCAAGCAATACATAGAGATATATGACTCTCTAACTTTAGGAAATTGCTATCAGACTTTGGGGAAATACAATTAAGACAAACAAACAACTCAAATCACTATGAGGAAATGCCTAAGCATAGTATTTCAAGCTATTGGGCACTTTGAAGCAAGATTGCATAGTTTTAGGCAAAGGGCAAGATCAGTACAAGACCTCCTTGGTTCAACAAATGACAATCAAACAATCAAAGAAAAGTTTCAGAGGTGGAGCTATGACTAGCCATGAGTAAGCAGGGCATACCGTGAATCATACTTAGTATGCATAAAACCATAAATGAAACAAGCAAACAATTTCTTCAGTTATCAAAGAGCAATCAAGGATTCTTTGATATGACTAAGAAGGAAGAAAACATAGAAGCTATAAAGAAATAGGAAATTTGAGGTGCCTCCAAGGGCATGTCTCAAATCTATTCTCTACTGTCTTATAGCAAGCAAGAACATGGAATATGAATGAAAACTAAGAAGCATAACAGAGAGGGACACTATACCATTTTACCAAGTCAAGGAATCCAACAACAGTCCTCTTTCATCATCCAAAACATTCAAGAAACTATCCAATGCATGAGACAAGTGTTTCTTCCAAGCTTGTATAACCATATATTGCTCTATATCATCAATTTCAGCCTTATTTACAATGAAGTCTCTTGGAATATATAGGCCAAGATGAGGGAAAACCTCCTAGTGCAACTTGCAATCTCATTGGCCCATCAAAAATATTTGATTTTGTCCTTGAGGCTTTGCAAAGCCCAAGGCACAAAATATCTAATAAAATATCTCAAAAATGCTAAAAAAGGAAAATATATTGACTTTTCATAACTAACTATGCCCAAAAATAGCTAAACGCACATTAGGAAAAGCCACTTCAGAAAAGTGTATTTTTCACAAAAATACTTAAGAAATATATCAGCAGAAAGTCCTTTGTCTTGCGGGCAGCTTTTGGATGCCTTCCCGATGTCAAAATGAGGCCCGTGATGGCTCGTTGGAAAGCTCTGAATGTCTATTTTTTGAAAATTCTTATTTTTCTCCAAACTGATCACTAGAAATATGTCAAAAAATGACCTGTGTGTAAAAACCCAAAAAATAGACTTTGCTGATAAACGGGGCAGAGTGTGGAAAAAGTGAGTGTTTTTCACCATTTTGGGGGACCAAATTATCTTCAATTGATTTAAAAATCGATGAGTAGATGCCCCTGAAATTATGGCATCCAATGATACCATTTTAATCCTTTGAGGATGTCCCAAACAGAAATGGTGATGCCCATGATTTTTAGCCAAAAGCCCAAAAATGACAAAAAACCAAAACTTGTTGAATTTCACCCAATTTTGGCAAGCATGACCCTCAAGGGTTTTCAGAAACATGCTGAGAAGCTGAGGCCAAAATTTGGAGCTTTGAGGTGTCTTTCTTCATTTTTGGTGTCGGGTACCTCTTTTGAGCTTCCTTGAGTTTTTCTTGTGTGGCCTTCAATTTCCGTCAGGCGAACTAATTAAGCTTCTTATAGTGCCCGGTAATCCTCCTTTGAAGGTCCAAATCTCTATTGGCCTTTTCCAACTTCTTCTCCAGGTGATCATTCACACTCTCAAGCCATGCTTCTCGATTGTTCTCTATCTCTTGGGTGAACAAAGTAGTGAGAGGAAAAGATTGGAAAAGGGTAGCTTCTTCCTCCTTTTGTTTCTCAAGGGCTCTTCTGAGTCCCATGGTCCTTGGCCTCTTTCTCCTTGGCTGATCTTCATCTTCGCTATCATTGAACTCGCCCATGAGTTCTTCCAATTTAACTTGCGCCTTGGAGGCCTCCTTTTTATATTTGATGGCCCGTGTCTCATACACCGCCATGTGGACACTCATCTGTTTATTTTGTGTTTGGAAAAAGTGAATGAAGTTTCTAGACCTCTCTAGATCTGTCCTCAAAGCATCAATTTTTTCTTCTTTATTGATCAAGAGAGACTCTAGGATTCGGGCCTCATTGTTGCTATCATCACTTTGGATCTGAATTATGTCAAAGTCCCTCTCCTTCTCATGGCTGCTTTCTTCTTTCTCCTTTCCCTTGCTTTGGGTGGCCTTCTTGGTCTTCCTCCTCTTGGGTAATTCGACAATGGGTTGCTTGGGCAACTTCCCCTTGCTTCGGAGGGCCCTAGTAACATTTGGAGTTATAGTTTGAGGCACTCTTTTCCTTGATGTCCGGGGCTTTGCCACTTTTGGAGAAGAAAGCATGGCCCCTTGCCTAGGAGAGGCAGCTAGCACATGCTCTATTTGTTCTTTGCCCTTGCTACTTCCCTCATCATCCTCGCCACTGTTTTGAGTTTCTTCATGAATGCTTTGACTATCCTCTTGCATGTCTTTTTGAGGGCTGCCTTCTTTACTCTTTTCCTTGCTTTCTTTATGACTTTGAGGCTCTGTCTCTTCAATTTTTTGGGCTTCATCTTCATCTTTTTTGCTGCTGTGAGGGCTACCAATATCCTCATCAAACTGTTCAATTTCCTCATCATTTCCCTCCTCACTTTTTTTCTCTTTTTCATGGCATTGCTCTTCATCACTGTGCTGCATATCATCACTGTGTTTTTCTTCACTTTGTTTCCTTTCCTCACCGTTCTCTTCTTCACCTTGTTTCCTTCTTCATCATGTTGCTCTTCTTCATCATGTTGCCCCTCCTCATCATGTTGCTCTTCCTCATCTTGCTGCTCCTCCTCATCATGCTACCCTTCTTCACTAATCATGGGAAATTTTAGCTTCTTGGGAATGGGCTTACTTGAAGAAGGTAAAAGATTTTGAGTGGAAGGTGAAGGAGATGCATGGGATGAAGGTACAATGGCGAAATCTAGATGTGCAATGAAAGTGTCCCAAGAGATTCCCTTCTTCTCAAGATGATGAAGAATGACAATCTTGATGAGGGAATGATGGAAAAGGCAAGCTGATTGCTGAGAAGGAGGTCTTTTCCGAACAGTGGAGGCCATCTTTTCAATACTTCTATGGAGGAATAAGGGGAGATTTAACAATTAGGCTCTTGTGAAATGCATGAGCAATCGGACATGGTAAGCATAGACCCGGGAGAACCTTCCCTTGCATGTGAAATATTTCATGATTATATTCATGAGGGGAGCATAGCTAGTCAACAGATATGAGAAAGGAAAGATGGATGGGCATGTATCTCTATGCTCCGGTCTAAAAAAGGTTTTGTATTTTTCTGAGTCTAGGTGGCTCTGTTTAAACCATTTCTCTTCGATATAAGGGATTTTGGTGGCTTTGGAAATGGATCTAGGAGAAAACTTGAAATCCAAGCCTGCCAGTGGAAAGTGTTTCCCTTGCAATTTCAAAGCACAAATATGTGTCAAGGGGAGATAGCTTTTCACCTCCTCCACCCTATGACAAAATTCTAGACATCCAACTTCATGAAAGTTAAACAAGACTGATGGATGAGCATTTACCTCTTCAGTTGAAACAGGTTCAAACCTCTTGTGAAGGCCACTTCTACTATCTTGCCTTGGAGGCATTTTTTTTTGGATACTCTTTGTTGACTGACAAAAACAAGCTATCTCAAATGGTCCTTGAAATGGTTTCTCAACAACACACCCTATCCTCCTTATAAGTAATTGTTTTATCCTCTTTGATGCCAATCAACAAGTGCTTGTCAAATGAAAAACAAAAATTCAATTTATCACTGTGCTTGGGCAAGGTCTTGAAAAGATGTGTTTGTTGTCTCTTGGTGAAGAAATAATTCTTGTGTTTTGACAAAAACAAAAACTCCTTTCCTCCAAACAATGTTCTTTTGCTATTCACTATTCTTTACAAAGTAGACAAGACACCCTGAGCTGACTTGAAAAACCTTTCAACACACTCTGTTTTTGGAACTCTGGTGGCTGCACAAAGTTCACTATTTCACGACATAGAGAGGACACTTTACATGACCAAGCCTTCACCTTAAAATCAGTGTTTTCCCCTTTCATTTTGCAGACAAAGTTTGTTCTTGTTTTCACACTGTTAGGACACCTTCCAGCCAACTTGAAACCTCTACAACTCTGTATGTGTGTCTAGTAATTAGTGTATGGTTTATCACTGTTCTTAAAGGAAGTTAAGGCCCTTTAAGACTGATAAAAACACCCACCTATCACTGTACTAATCCTTGGAAATCATAGCAACAAAACTCTTTAATTTTCGACCAAAACCCCACCCTCTTTAACACTATTTGTTCCTTTGGAGAAAACAGCATAAATACCCCTTTAATATTTCAAAAAATACCAAGAAGCAATGGAGAATACCTTGAATAATTCTCATGGACCTTGTTTGATTGATTGAGCAGCTCCAAAGAGTCTTTGAAGGTGTTTTGGATGTTTAAAGAGGAGCGTCACGTTCACTGGAAAGAGCGTCACGCGGTGAGGGGTGTTGGGTCGGCCTTCAGGCAGTGGGTGAATGTGCGCATAGGTGCACCACGCGCCATTATAGGTGCGTCGTGCAGCAATTTAAACTCTACATATATGCGCTCATAGGTGCGCCGCACACTTCTAAAAGCGTGCCGCACAAGCTTCTGGGCCTCAAAACTTTGAAAAAATGCTGAAATCACTTGGGTTCTCCAGCGAGAAGCTAATAGACACTTGTCTCATGGTTTTGAAAATGCATAATGGGCTTTTAACCGGTCTTCCCACCTCTTTTTAGAAGTCATAAAGCTAAAATATCTTCGTAGTTTCTTTGTGAGGGTTTGGATTTTGAAAAAGGCCCTTTTGTCATGTAAACATCAATCACTATTCTTTATTATTTCATCACTCTTAAAGTACCATGAGGCCTTCTACGAACAAGAATTATAACAACAATTTAGTGGCCAACCTCTTTTCAAAATGCCATAGACATGACCTCCTTTTTTGAAACAAAGAAACTTCTTAAAAGCCAAAATCTTTTTTTCACTGTTCTCATTAAGGAAGAAACTCTGTCACTGTTTGTCTATTTCTGACCTTTAGAGGAGCACTTCTTAAGAGTCATATCCAATATTTTTGATGCATCCTTTTCCATATCTTGGAAGGAGATGATTCACAATTCTAGGACTTATTTTGACAACTCAACTCTATTGGTGTTTGATGATGATTATGCCTATTGTGAAGTTGATCAAAACAGTCAGGCGCCCTTGGATATTTTCCTTTGACTGTGGATGAAGAACCTTATTTTCATTCACCCATGGCTTGATTTATATCTGTTGATGAAGGAGAAAAGCCTTTGGAAACTCTTAATGCAAATACATACAACAGCAGGGTTTGTTCATATGTACATAAAGAGGTCTTTTTCTGTGATAGTGATATGGCTTGATTCTTTGAATATTTTCTTGAATTTAAAACATTTTTCATACCCTTTCCTCACACATACTATCTCTGTGTGTTCATTTGCAAAAGTCTCTTTCAGAAGCAAGGCTCAGACTATCCTCTTTGTCATTTTGATGAGGTTTTTGTAAGCTTGGGCATTCTAGCCTTTGTTTACTCTTCGAAGGAGGCTTTTGTAGACATGAAAAACAAAGCTTCTTAACTCATCATAGTAGGTCCACTGCTTGTCCTCTGTTTAACACCATTTTTTACTAATTATCATTCAATTGTTTCCCACTGCATTTCAATTTTGTCTTTCAACAATGAAACTATGTAAGCACCCCTTGAAACACCACTGCTATGCTAGTGGTTTCATCTATTGGAGAAAAAGGTGTTAAACAAGTTTTTTAGGCCATTTACAGCATTGTTAGCCTTGTGCTTTTTGAATGAGGCTACAACTCTGTTCCTGACCCTCTGATTATTAAATGAAGGAGGCCTTAATCATATTTACAAACCATCTGTTTTTAAATGAAGGAGTTTTATAACAAATGACCTAACCATCTGCTCATTTGGAGGAGGTTTTACACAGTTACCCAACCATCTGCTCATGTTTGGAGGAGGTTTTACAACAAGTGACATTTCATCCCTTTCTCAAACTGTGTCATCTTCCCTTGTAATGCCTATCTCTGCTTGGTATATCACAATAAGTAATAAAAAGTGAAAATTTGACAATATTCCATGAGGGGCATGCTCTGAGATGTGTATCCTGTTGATAGAATACCCTTATGCGTCTTTAGAAACCAGAAGCAACCTGACTTGTATCTGCAGAGTAATACTTGCTAGTCATTAGTCACTAACCTTTTTTACTGTGTTTGCAGAAGTTCATTGAATTACCTCTCTGTCCAGTACTTTCATCCCAGGCTTAAAACAACATGAGAAGTAGTTGTCTTCTCATGTTTTTATTGGCAATGTCTTCTGGAATACCTGAACATCTCTGCTTTTGAAAAAGACACTGAAACACTGTAAATCCACCGAATATCAGTTTGGCTTTTGGCATATGCACTGCTGAGACATCAAGACTTTTTAGTGGCGTGACCTAAGGGTTTATCAAGCTTTGTTTTCAGAATAGGAGGGCCATCTATGACTAGTTGGTATTAGACAGAGGTTCTTTTGGCTTAGGATAGTTTGTCAAGGGAGGATTACCTAAAGCGCCACTACCTAAATTAGGGGAGATTTTTGACAGATTTGGAGTATTCTCTTTGGTATGATCAGATCTCAAGATGAGATATGACCAGAGGTATGATAGCTGACATTATTATCAATCATTTGGTTAATGAATGAGCTGGGGATGAGGGTGAATGACAGCATATGACTTTAGCTTATGAAAATTTATGGACAAGTTTGTATGACTGAGACTAGATAGGGCTTGACAATTAGGTTTTTTCTCATCATAGGCTGATTGAAAAGGTAGGAGGGCAAAATGTTTAGTGGTGTTTTCTAGCTGACAAATTTGACAAATTGGAGATCAGCTGCTAGAAAACTTGGCTTTAGCTAGTGTCATCAACGGTGAAAATGCGATGACTAGCAATGAGAAATAGTAAATAACATGAAAGCTCTAGGGGAAACCATAAAAGAAGCTGTGATTGTTCAAAAGATTCTAAGATCTCTTCCACCCAGCTTTAACCCCAAGGTTTCTTCCATAGAAGAAACAGTTGATTGGGAAACCTTGACCATGAACCAGTTACTTGGAAATCTAACAGCCTATGAAATGAGACTCCCATAGAAGAAGCTAAGTGGGAGGGAGGCAGTTTTTAAAACATAATAGAAGAAAGAAGAAAAGGAAGATATATGCTCTTGCTCTGATGAAGAAGAGGCCAAATTTGTCAAGAAGCTGGATAGAGGCTTAGGTAAATATAAAGGTAAACTTCCATTCAAATGCTTTAACTGTGGAAGAGTTGGACACTATGCTGCTAAGTGTCCTCATAAGAAAGCAAGGAATCAGGCTCAAGAATCAAAGAAAACTACATCAAAGAACTAGCAGAAAGTAAAGAAATTAAATAGAAAATCTTTCTATGCTCAACAAGACAGCAGTGCATATAAAGACTCAGATGAACCCTCAAGTGAAGAAGGAACCTCTGAATTTTTATTGATGGCCATAGAAGAACTTGAAGGACTCCTTATAGAAGATGAAGAAGAAGGTGAAGTTGACCTTGAGGGGGAGCTAAGAAGTGCCCTAGAGGAGATTGACAGACTCAAACTGAAGTGCAGAAAACAAAAGGACATTCTCCTCAAGTATGTAAGAGAAGAGAAAAATTCAGAAGTCCTCATGCAGCTAAAGGTAGAGCTTGAAGAAGCCAAGAAGATAGAAGACATGTTACTTAAGCAAATCAAGGATAAAACTCAGGAACAAGAGAAGTTGGAAGAAGAAGTAGTATGTCTGAGGAAGAAATTAGAAAATGCCCAAAGGAAAGTGTCTATAAATTCTTCTCAAATGACAAGCTCTGGTAAGTTGAACGAAATCCTGGATGCTCAAAGATCTCCTCTGATAAAAACTGGGATAGGCTATGAAGGAGAATCAAGTAAAGGCAAAGAAAAGGAAAACAAAAATATTATTTTTGTAAAAGCAAATAAGGCTGATGAAGCATCTCAAATGATTCCTACAAAAGAAGAAACATGAAATGAAGGAGACGGAAACCAGAAGGAACCTCTAATAACAAAGAATGAAATAAATACTCAGCCAACATAAAAAAGCTCATATACCCCTGAGTATGTCAAATTTGGAAGCCATCAAAGGAGATTCTTCCCTCCTATGAAAAATGCCACCTGTTATGCCTGCCACAAGCTGGGACACATTGCTGTATATTGTCATACAAGGAGGAGTAATTCAAAACCAGCAAAGGATGCAAACAGTGAAGAGATTGTCTCAAGCAAACAAATGGAGAAGAAAAACTCACATCAGGTATGCAAATTGTTTCTATGGTTACTATTTTTATTGTAAGGAATTTGGCCATAAAATCATTGAGTGCAGAAAATATGGACAAAGATTGATGTTCAACACCTCAAGGAGGTTTATGAATCATGAATATTTTACTCGTACTCACAATTCTGCAAAAATTATGATAAAATGATGTGTATGCAATAAAATTGGACATATGCCTTCCAAATGTCCTCTCAGAGAATGTGGTTCATCATCTCACAAAAGGTACTAAACAAAAGGATGCTTCCTATGGAAAAAGAAGGTGAATAAATGTGACCTGGCTCTAACTACTCAAGACCTAAAAAGTCAATGGTATTTGGACAATGGCTGCTCAAAACATATGACTGGAAATAGAAGCAAGTTTATAACCTTTGATGAGAAGAAATCTGGAAATGTTACTTTTGGCAATGACAAAGCAGGGAAAATCAAAGGAAAAGGCTCAGTCAGTCTAGATAATGGTAGAGGAAAGGCCCAAGATGTACTATTTGTGGATGGACTGAAAGAAAATCTGCTGAGTGTCAGTCAAATGTGTGATAAAGGCTGTGAAGTTATTTTTAGAGCACAAGACTGTGAAGTCAGATCAAGCACCACAAGAAAAACTCTGATCAAAGGTGTTCGAACAGAGAGTAATGTCTACATAGTGAAAGAAGAGAATGAAGCATGCCATCTTAGCAAACTTGAGGAGTCATGGTTATGGCATAGGAGATTGGGACATCTTAACTTCGACCATATCATCAGACTGAGCAAGAAGAAAGCTGTCAGAGATATGCCAGCAATAAAAAGGCCTTCAAATACCATATGCAAATCTTGCCAATTGGGAAAACAGACCCAGACATCCTTTAAGACCAAGGATGAGCTATCAACAAGTAGGCCACTTCAGCTTGTACACATGGATCTGTGTGGACCTTCAAGAACTAAAACACCAAGTGGAGAATCCTACTTCATGTTGATAATAGATGATTTCTCAAGAATGACATGGGTTTGATTTCTCAAATATAAATCGGAAGCACTTGAGAAATTCAAGATATTCAAGGCATTGGCAGAAAATCAAACAGGATGCAAGCTAAAATGCATCAGATCAGACAAAGGAGGTGAATTCACAGACTATGACTTTGTAGACCTATGCAATGAACATGGGATAAAGCAACAATTTACTATTGCAAGGACACCTCAACAGAATGGAGTGTCAGAGAGACAAAACAATTATGTACAACAAATTGCCAGAGCCATGATGCAAGAAAGTAACATTCCCCAAACCTTCTGGGCAGAAGCAGTACACACAGTTGTGCATATTCTAAACAAAGCTCATTTAAGACCAAACAGTGACAAGACTCCTTATGAACTATGGCATGGTAAACCAGCATCAATCAAGCACTTTAGAGTCTTTGGAAGCAAGTGTTACATAAAGAATAATGATGAAAATATGGGGAAGTTTGATGCAAGAGCAGATGAAGGAATATTTTTAGGATATGCATCCAAGAGTAAAGGTTACATGTGCTACAACAAGACTCTTCGAAAAATTGTAGAAAGCATTGATGTAAGATTTGATGAAGAACTACCAAACAAGACAAGAAGTACAGACTGCAGCAATCCTCTAGAAGATCATGAAGAAGAGAACCAAGATGATGATGAAACAAGCAAGACAACAAAAGATACTTAACTAAGCTCAAAAGGCCCCTCAAGACACACTCAAAAGAACCATCCAGAAGATCAAATCACTGGGGACAAGAGTGTAGGAGTCCAGACAAGAAGACATCTAATTGAACAGACAGAAGAAGTATACCTAGCTATGTTATCACAAATAGAGCCAAAGAAGTTTGAAGAAGCCAGCAAGGACAAGTATTGGGTGAATGCTATGAATGAAGAATTGGACCAAATTGAGAAGAACAATACCTGGGAATTAGTTCCAAGACCCACTGAGAAAAATGTCATAGGCTCAAAATGGGTATTCAAGAATAAAATGAATGAACAAGGACAGGTAATCAGGAATAAGGCCAGACTTGTATGCAAGGTATATTCACAAATTGAAGGTCTTGATTACGATGAAACATTTTCCCCTGTAGCCAGAATGGAAGCTATCAGAATGTTTCTGGCCTTTGCATGCTACCATGACTTCAAGGTATATCAAATGGATGTGAAATCTACCTTCCTGAATGGAGACCTAGAAGAAGAAGTCTACATGGAACAACCAGAAGGATTCTCATTAACAGATAAAGAAGACTATGTGTGCAGACTAAAGAAGGCTCTATATGGACTGAAACAAGCTCCTCGTGCTTGGTATTCAAGGCTGGATAAGTACTTGCAAAAACAAGGCTTTAAGAGAGGAGGAGTAGACAACAATCTATACATAAAAGCCCATGAAAATGAACTCTTGATTGTTGTAGTATATGTTGATGACATTATGTTTGGAAGCAACAAAGATGAGCTAGCAAAAGGATTTGCTGAAGAGATGAAATCAGAGTTTGAGATGTCTATGATTGGAGAGCTCACCTTCTACTTAGGACTTCAAATTTAGCAAAAGAACACAGGTACATTCATCTCACAGGAAAAATACTTAAAAGAGATGTTGAAAAAGTTCAAAATGGAAGACTGCAAACCTGTGTCAACTCCCATGATCACTGGATGCAAGCTATGTGCTGATGATGGATCTACTGATATATATCAAAGACTTTACAGATCCATGATAGGAAATCTGCTATACCTAACAGAATCAAGACCAGACATCATGTTGGCAGTAGGACTTGTGGCTAGATATCAAGTAGCACCAAAGCAAAATCACCTTCTAGCAGTCAAAAGAATATTTAGATATCTACAAGGAACTGTACAGTATGGGCTATGGTATCCAAAAGGCAAGAGCTTCACTTTAACAGCATATACAGATGCAGATTGGGCCAGTTTTGTGGATGAAAGGGAAAGCACAAGTGGAGGTGCATTCTACTTGGGAAAAAGTCTGGTGGCATGGCTAAGCAAGAAACAAACATCTATCTCTCTATCTACAGCAGAAGCAGAATACATAGCAGTAGCAGCATGTTGCGCACAAGTCATGTGGATGAAACAAACCCTCCAAGACATGAAGGTAAGCATTGATGAACCTATCTCTATCAAATTTGATAATTCAAGTGCTATAAGTATTTCAAAAAATCCCGTACTTCATTAAAAAACTAAAAACATCCCAATCAAGTACCATTTCCTAAGAGAACAAGTAGCACAAAAGGTAGTGAAGTTGGAATATGTGCCAACAAAAGAACAAACAATAGATATATTCACAAAACCTCATGCTAGAGAGCCATTCGAATATCTGAGAAACAAACTAGGGGTAGTGTCTTCAGATACTCCTCTATGATAGAAAAAGAAAGCTTCATTCCAGGGGGAGAACAGAAAAGAAGACATCATTCCAGGGGGAGATGAGTCAACAAAGAAAGTCACAAAAGAGCCAGAGCAACTAAGAAGAACATGAAACTGGTCCTTAGGATCAGAGTAACATGGACGAGATTTAAAAGCACACGGGGAAATAGGCAACCCTTTGCCATTGATGTCAAAGGGCGAGGAAGAGTAAGCAACAGAAGAAAGGGTCCTAAAAGGAAAGCAGAGGAAGTGTATTGCCATCAATGCCAAAGGGGGAGACTGTTGGAAATGTTGTCATTGATGGCAAAGGAGATGGAAATGGAGACAGCATAGATGCAAAGGATATGGCAAAATAATACTGTTGAAAGGAAAAGAGAGAAAAAGAGGCAGAGCTGTGAGATGAAACGGTCGAGCAACAGAGAAAGGCTATAGAGAGTACAGTGAAATAGAGACAGAGAATACAGAGGCAGAGATAGAGAATAACAAAGACAGAGAATAACATAGGATGTAGAGAGTATAGTGAAACAGAGACAGAGAATAATGGAGGCGGAGATAGAGAATGACAGAGACAGAGAATAACAGGGATGGAACAAGTAAGGACGGAACCAAAAAGCAAAATAATAGCGGGGTTATTTGTATATGGGTTAAAGCACAATCTATACATTTAAATGAAGAATGGAGGTTTAATAAACAATTGATGCGAAATTATAAAATACCAGAACCCTGAGTCAAAGACAGAACCATGAGGAATAGTGACGGTGGTTTCGGCAGAAGAAACAACCTGTATCACGCTGCCCCTGAGTGGTAAGCTGAATTCACCTTTTTGAACGCAATCTATGTCACTGATGGCCACGTGTCCTAAAGTGGTTTTCGAATACAAATTTTTTCGCATAATTTTGGAGAATTATGTGACGAGCATATAAGTTGCGCAATATTGCACGTCGTTCGTCGGATGGGGGCCCAAAGCTCAGTTGGTGCATGAGCACAGATTGACCGTCCAATCAAAGAAGAAGTTGCGGGGAAGAGAACCAAGGCTGTGGGACTTACATTCATAGTTGAGGGGCCAAGTATTATATGAAATCCTATGTATTATGTGTATTATGAAATTTAATAAACAGGCAGAAGGTAAATAACAAAGCAGTGTGGGCCCGAAGGTTATTTTTAATTCACAGTTGTAGTATAAAGCCTGAAAGGCCTTCCATATGCGTCAGGGGTTATATAAAATGTATTGTGAGTGGAAAGGGATACTGTGGGCCCAAGTATAGTTACATGAAGTTTTGAGTTTAATATATGGCCTAAAAGTAAGTTACATGCCCATGAATGCAATACATTATGAAGTGTTGGGTTAATGTTATAAGCCTTGGTTGAAAGGTTATAAACGCTTGCGTGTTTAATAAAAGGCATCAAATCCATTGTTATAACGTTAAGTGATAAGGTTGAGAATATGCAAGTGTTTATTATATCAGGTTCAATCCTTAGAGAGCGGGTTATGAAGGTTGTGTGTCGAGTTAATACACTTGACATAATAAACAAAGGAAGGGGTTCAATATAATATGAGCGATGTATTAAATGGGGACCCAGATTATAATACAAGGCATATAAAACATTGTATATGTGGATACAAGTTGCGGTGGGCCCAGTTGGAGTATCGTGTTAATGGTTAGTGATTAACCATTGGAGAAAATGCTGAATGGTTAAATTTTTTATATATATTAACTGTGGACCCCGACTATGTTCCGGATTGACGAAGAGGTAACCGAAACTTTAGACAGTG
This sequence comes from Pinus albicaulis, assembly GCA_034641835.2. Classification (NCBI taxonomy): domain Eukaryota; kingdom Viridiplantae; phylum Streptophyta; class Pinopsida; order Pinales; family Pinaceae; genus Pinus; species Pinus albicaulis. The sequence goes on from CM076570.1 coordinate 1,321,262,238, forward strand.
CATTATATCATTATAAACAAGGCGAGTTAAAATAACTCTGGAGCCCAAAAGGTTATATTACTACATATATTAGTGTTGGGTTTAAGTCTGAGTCAAAGACTTAATATAATGTTGACGGAGGATATTATATGTGTAGTGTGGGACCCCCCCCCCCCCTACATAAAATTCCGAGAATCCTAACCCAAGTTGAAGGATACATAAAGGCTGTTGCGGCAAAGTTTATATATATATATATATATATATATATAGCACTTTATATACAAGGTACCAAGGTTATAATATGAGAGCATATGTATTAATATATCTATTATGCGTGATATCAAAAACAAAGAACAAAGGTTCTATTGTTCGGGCTTAAAACAAACAAAGCATTATACGGTGGGACCCTCATGAATCACATCGGAGAAAATTATGGGAGCGGAACATGTTAACAAAAGTTCCGATTGAGATAGCGGACCCGATTCATTTATAAACGATGAGTCTCATATTTGTTTGAGTTCCGCCTTAAAGCGCATCGGAGCAATTCATCGCATCGGAGGAAAAAGAGTAACATACAACTGAAAGTTCCGATTGCGATTGAGCGATCGGATGACAGCCGTCGGATTTGCTGAAGGATGGACGGCGGATATGAGCTGTTTGACTACATGTTGGGGCCTTTGTCAATCGCATCGGAGAACTCCAATTGCATCGGCGCAGTGAAGTGCAGTGAACAGTGAACCATCGCATCAGAACAAGCCAACACAGTGGAACAGGTTAATAGAGATTGCGATTGCGATCAATCGCAATCGGAAAACTCTGGAGAAGGCTCATCGCATCGAAGCATAAGAAAATTTCGGATGGTGGGCCCTAAAGGGCATTTTATGTATTAAAGGGTCTTTTATTATGGCTCCGAGAGTTGATTTGTGTTACATAAAAAGGGCAGTTTATATGTTAAAACGCTTTATTATAACGCCGAGAGTTGAATTGCGCTATATAAAAAGCGTAGTTACATATATACAACAGTTACACCACGGCAGTGAACAGGAGAGCAAGCAGAGCCGGAAAAAGACAGACACAGTCACAAAAAAGACAAACACACGGTGATCCAAAACTGAATGGGTTCATTTGTAATCCATATTGTAACTGAATGTAAACGTTTTTGATTGGTTTATATTGTTTGTGATACACTGGCAAGTCTCCGTAGGAAATAAAACTCCACTGTAAAACTGAAAGTTGTATAAATTGCTGAGATTTTCTGAATGAGCTGGATAAAGAAGTGAGGAGGCAGAAGGCAAAGAGTCAGGGCTGTTCACTTTGAATTCCATGTGGAATACGAACTGTTATGAGGCAAACTGTATAAAGCATATCACATTGATATGCAGAGAGAGGTTAGAGAATGCAGAGTATAAAGAATTAAGGCAGAGAAGATAAGAAAAAGGAGGAGCAGAAAGAGATGCTACAGAACAGAGCTGATATCTAAGGTAAAACAACAAATATTTTCTTTTGATCGAATGAGGAAGTTGGAGCTTCCCTATCAAGTTGAAGCTTGATAGATTTCAATTGTAGCTAACTGAGGTTGGAGCCTCCTGTAGGTTGATTCCTACAGAAAATTAGTGGTGAGAGGGAGTTGGAGCTTTCATTTGCATCACAACAATAATAAGATGTGGTTCTCTCCCTTTATGGGTTTCCACTTATATCTGTTGTCTCTGTGTGTGTTGCCTATGTGTTGATATGTTCTATCCAATCTTCTTAATGCTTACTGCTCTCATAATAAGTTTGGTGTAACATTATCTTAATAATTGCTACTACATATTAAGACTATTCACATATTAAAGTTGGTTATAAAATTAAGCTATAAATAAGCCTGATGAAAAGTTTAAAAAGCTTATGTATGTGTTAAACTGATTCACCCCCACCTCCCCCCCCTCAGTTTAACCAAGGATTCAACATTGGTATGGATGATTACTTAAGGGATACGACTACCATGGAGACAAATTTTTTAGATGCATTCCAAAGCGATGATCAACTAGGGGATGATGCTCATATCGCTGACACCTTTTTCGAAAGCCTTAAATTTGCTTCCACCATCCCTCTCTTTGGACCTAGTGGTTAGTCAAAGACTACCCAATTGGGGACAACAATGTTATTATACAACTTGAAAGCAAAGTTTGGCTTTTCGAATGCATGTTTCTCGGAAATTTTGAGGTAAGTTACCATAAAGTACTCCCCTTATATAAATTTGAAATATAATCATTACACTGCAATGGACATTACAAATGGTAAATTTTATGAACGTTAATAATTAAATCGACATTAATGTACATTTATTAATATATATTTTCTATGATCACCAACTACAAGTTATTCAAAGATAAGGTTTTTCCGAGTGATAATGTCTTGCTTGGTAGCTACGAAGAGGCAAAGAAATTGTTGAAAATGTTGGGTGTTGAGTACATATCATATCATGCATGTCCAAATGATTGTCTTGTATATAAAGGAGAATATGCAGACAAAGATATGTGTCTGAAATGGAAACATGTGGTGTGATAAATTAAAAAAAGAAGGGGTAAATCACGTACGAGTCGTCCTTTTAAGATATTGAGGTACATGCCTATAATCCTAAGGATTCAAGAGCTCTTTCATTGTAAAGAATTAGCTATGTTGCGGGGATGGCATGCCTCACACAAAAGTGAGTTGGGAGTTATGTGAGTCCCTACTGATTCAATAACCATGAAGCATATAGAGGATACATGGCCCGAAACATTCAAGGATGAAGTACGAAGTCTACGACTCAGCATAGCCATGGATGGCGTCAACCCATATTCCCTCCAGAACACCAACTATTATGTTTGGCATATAGTAGTGATCAATAACAATATCCCCCCATGGGTGTCCGTGAAGAATGAACATCTTATGTGGGCTCTCATAGTCCCTGGTAGAAGACAAGTGAATAATATGGATGTCTACTTACAACCACTGGTAGATGAATTGAAGGAATTATGGGATGGAATAAATGTATACGATGTATCAAGACCCATCACAGCAGAGAGGAGTTTTACGTTGTATGGCATATCTGCTTACACGACACATGATTATCCAGGCTTAGGAGTTTGCTCTGGTAAATTACATGTTTAATTTATTGATTTGTTTATATACATAACAATATTCTTTCACATATTATTTATTTAATTCGTTGTAATTTTTTTGATCTTCATGATATTCTTTAACGTGCCATGCATATTAATTGTATACAATAATCTTGCAGGTCTTGTAACAAAAGGGTATTTTGGATGTAAATTTTGTGTACCTTCTTTGAAAGCTAGATGGTCCAAGGACCTACGAAATCTAGTGTATGATTGCTCCAGGGCATTCCTCCCAGAAGAAAACCCTTACAAAAGAGAAGCATCCACTTTCAATGGTAAAAGAGAGAGAACCCAAAGGCCTCCAATAATGACACCAGCTGAATGGCTTAGATAATATGAGACAAAGAAGAGAAAGGATTTCATAGAAATGTTCGATTCAAATGGGGAGCCTATGTTTGATGATCCAGAATTCTTCGACACCTATGTTGAGAAATTTCCCATTGGGATGAAAAGGAAATCTATCTTTTATAACCTCCCATATTTGGAGCATCTTAAGCATTATGGGAATTTTGAGGTCTAAAATGGGCCTCCTAAGGAAATTATAAAATAACAGTGGAAATAATAAAATAATATTTGATTACTTCATCAAATTTTAGAGGGAGAAAAGAAAAAACTACTTTTTTCAACTAATATTTTCAACTTATCTCCCAAATTTTTTACTGAAATTTCAAGTGGGAGTACTCGTTGGATGAAAAATTTAATTCCTCATCCAAGGATTACCATTATTGCATACTTTTGATGTCTCCTGCTACACAAAAAATGAGAAATACATGAAAAACGTGATTGCAATCACGTTTATTTATGTATTTCTCATTTTTCGTGTATCAGGACCCTTCGAAAGTATGCAGCATGGGTACTCCTTGGATGAGTAATTAAATTTTGCATCCAATGAGTACTCGTGCTCAAAATTTGAGTAAACAATTTGGGTGATAAGTTGAAAATACGAGTTGAAACAGTAGTTTTATTATTTTTTAATCTTTTTACCCTTTTACTTAAAAAATGGTGAATCATGCCCCATGGTTGAAATCATCATCTTGAATCCTATTGGTTCTTAAAAAGTTTATTTTTGTTGTACATTTTTCTTAGGAGGCCCATTTTAGACCTCAAAATTCCCCTAATGGATTACCCACTTATTAGATCCCATGCATATATTTAAAAATGTTTCATCTTATTTATGGAGGCACATATCATCGAAACAAAGTGACACATTGGCTGTTAGGAAAGATCTTATTACTTCAAAAACTAAAATGAAAAATTTTCCAAGACGATTAGAAAGTATGGGATCATAGACAGGCATTGGTCCCTCTAATTCATGGTTTTTCAAAGAAGGTGATGTCCCATGGATTTTAAAAAAAGATGACACTTCTTTGGAAAAAGAAGTTATAATGGGTGTGAGGGTCATTAGGGGGATTTTGAGGTCTAAAATGGGCCTCCTAAGAAAAATGCACAACCAAAATCAATTTTATAAGAACCAATAGGATTCAAGATGATGATGTCTGACATAAGGAATGATTCACCATTTTTTAAGTAAAAAGGTAGAACTATTAAAAAATAATAAAATAATAACACTACTTTTTCAACTTGTATTTTCAACTTATATCCCAAAGTTTTTACTCAAATTTCGATCAAGAGTACTCGTTGGATGCAAAATTTAATTTCTCATCCAAGGAATACTAATGTTGCATACTTTCGATGGAACCTGCTACACAAAAAATAAGAAATACATGAAAAATGTGATTGCAGTCAAGTTTTTTCATGTATTTCTCATTTTTCGTGTAGTATGGTGTTAGACTCCTATACCAATAGGTGTCATATTTCATGATTGACTTGATGAGCTATGCAATATGTTCATACCTTTTTCTTGTTGCAAAGGTTTTCCATATTATCAAAAATCAAAAAATTTAAAAAATGTAAAGAGGGTATACCCTAAAAGAAAAATCAAAGGGTGAAAAGAATAAAAATGGCCCAAAAAAGTAAAAGAAAATGAACCCCACCAAAAGAAAGGCCAAGGAAAGTGTGCAAGCCTAAATGCCACTAATTTTTTGCTCTTATGTAATAAATAAAATTGTGTGCAACTTGTATTTTATGCCACAATTTATGAACAGTCAAACAGTTTAAACTTGGCTAGTTCATTTTTCAATTTTATGTTTTAGAGATAGAGAATAAAATCTGACCAAACTGTTTAATCTTGGCAGATAAGTAGATAGGTAGAGTGAATAAAAGGAGCTCAACAGTTTAATCTGAGCCCTTGGATGTAATAAGGTTAGAATTAGATAGATTTTCATATGTAAAAGAAAAAAAGTGTGATAAGGGTTTGCTAGTCTAAGTGCACCCTAATAAAGAAGAAAAAATGGTAGAGTAAAGTAGGTAGGGTAGGTAGATGATGTTGCTGAATTACATGTGATGAATGATGGCTTTAGATGTGTTAAATCTTTTATTTTCATCACAAGTGCAAAGGCAGACCATACATTGGAAAAAATTCAAGTAAGGCAAAGTCAAATTATTAACTTCCCTTCTCATTTTTCCCTAAACATTTCACTAATTTCCCCTAAGTGCTAAGGTATTTAAAGATTAGAGGGGCTCAAGGCATTTCCTTGACTTTTGGAGGGACCGGACCCTCGGCCCAATAATTGAAAAAGCCTAAGTACTTAAAATCATTTATCATAACATTCATTCACCTCTAAAAAATATTTTCCTAAGTAAAATCCCATTTTACTTAGGAAAAATCATGTAATATTTCACATAAAAACCCTCCTCATAAAAAGCATAAGTTAAAAACATTAACCTAATGTTTACACTTAGCGCTTCTTTCATTTTTTCATATTAACTTCTAATTTTATTATTTAAATCCTTGTAAATTCCCCTTTTCCCGTATTATTTTAATAATAAAATTCCCAAATAATAATATCCCGCCCCTTTGGTTGAAAAATAACCATATTAATGTATTAATCATGATTAATTAGTCAAATCTTTGATTAATCATGAGCGCATTTCTCCGCCATATCAATAAGGGTTAATTAATCCTCATGATTAATTAATAACTTGAATCCGCCAATCAAATCACCCCCGATGCGATTAATTCAAAATAAATTACATTAGGCCTGCTCGTTATCTTTCCGTCATCTCGTAACCCCGACCACCGTTCGATCAACAGATCTCAGATCTACGGTTGATATCAATATCGCTAGCCATCCTCGTCCGAACGATAACGCGCGATGGCCAAGCGGTTTTCTGAATAGTACTGCGCCACGCATCGTTCATCGTATGGAATCGCTCGCCCTCCGCCCAAAACCACCTTTCCCCAAAAGCGGTGCGATCGCGTACCGCTTACCGCCTCCCACTAACGACAAAACTTCACATCGTCAAGTCAGCGCCATCTGTCCACTGTTCATTCAAAGCTTACCCGCCAATATCAACCGTTTACCCGTTTAAACACAAACACCCTAGTGTTGCTCATTTTCACCTGATTGTGCAGTAAAACCCTTTGTAACCCAGCTGCGCCACCTGAAGCCTCTGTTAACCAATTTGAGCATGGTTTACCTCCCAAAAATCATTCTAGATTCACTCCACAGACCTCTCAACATCAAATGAAACCTTTTCGACCTCCCCTGCAAACCAATGCTTTCTTAACAATTTGTTTTGTTTTACAGGTGATCAGAAGACCACATCCTTGGATAAACAGTCTTAATAATAGTCATAAGACTTGTTTACTCCAAGAGTGTTATCAAATCTATTCAAACAGAGATGGAAGATAAAACATACAGTTGAAAGACAAGCAAAGGAAACAAGATATTAAACGATTTACTGTTGAAACAGACAGTAAAAACCTAAACTACACATTGAAGGTAAAAGGACACAGTAAAGAACAGTTAAAGTGTATCAGGATTAAAGAGTATCAGATTGAAAACCAATTCAAGTAAATCAGCTAGCATGAAGATAAACAGCAAGGAAGACAGTTACAAAACAGAACATACAAGTTCATGACAAAGTGAAGACAGATAAAAAATAGAGCGGTAAAAAGTAAAAAGTAAACAGTAAACAGTGAAAGTAAACATGAAGATATTAAGGGTTAAACAAAGATGAAAACACTTTCACCAGCCACAATGAATTTTATCCAAAGTAAAAGTGAAAAACAGTCAAAAGAAGTTTAAGGTTAAAAGATGAAATTAGAGCAAAAATGGTACATTCTTCAGAAATTTCCTGTTTAAGTCATAGTTTTGCAGAAACTATTGTGATTAATACAGGATGAATTTTACAACATTGAAGGAGGTTTATGTTCTTAAGAGGACCATATATGAAAACCTCTCTCACTTTTTTAACAGCTATTATGGTTTTGGAAATATTAAACAATGTTGGAAAGCACTTTTTGCAGAAAATTCCAGTTAAGTCATCATTTTGCAGAGAAGAGTGTGGCCAATAAGAAATACATCATAAAACAATGAAGGATGTTTTTGTTCCCAAGAGACCCATCTACAAAAACCTATCTCACATTTTTCACAGTGATTTCATAATGAGAAATACATGCACATCTTTACAGGCTATTTTTCAGACTTTGTAAAACTCTGTTTTAACAATTTGTTTACAGAGCCTATTGTGCACAGCGGGAGAGGAATTTTAGGAAACTGAAAGAGGTTTATCTCACCAAAATATTAATCCACAATAAAATCTTTCAATTTTTACATATATAGTATGGATTAAGAAATAAAAGGATATCATTGGACCCCCAGTTTTCAGAATTGTTGGAGCAGAATGTACAAAGAAAGGAAGCAGTTAGTGACTTTCATCATCAACTAAGAGTTGGATCAAATTCGAATTCTCCTCTTTTTCATCACCTATCCATAAAAAATAGTTCCAAATAGATGCATTAGTTTGAGTGTCCTTTACTTAAGTTCTATTTATGTAAAACAGTTGGAGAGATTTGTGAACTAATCTTGATATTTTTTCAAGATATTTTAGTTTAGAATTTGTATAAATACTTCACTCTTGGAAGTATTTTGGAGGTGGATTTTTTTTAGACTTTGCTGTAACATTGATTATTTGGAATAAAGTGTTGTTGGAGAAATTTTGTGAAGCTAGCTGGATGAGGAATTGATGCGAAAGACTTTTTACAGGATTCATGTGTCAGACTACGGATGAATAAGTCATCTTTCTCTTGTGTTTTAAAGTCTTTATATCTATTTATTATATCACTGTGTTTCATTTCTGAATGATTAATGAAAAGGAATAAATCAGAAAGTGCTTAAGTGTAATCTGATTTTAATCATTATTGTTCTAAATGTTTTCTTCTAAATTGGTTTAAACAGTGAATTCTTAATTGCTCCTGTTTGTCTGGTTTAAGCATTTGATTATTTAATAAAGAATACTTAATTGATATTTGTTAATAATCAATCAATTTTCCCTCTTATAAATGTGTTGAAATATTCTTAATTTCCTTTCATCCATTTAGATTCCGTACCATTCACTTTAATATTTATAATTGTTCTCTGTTTGATTATCTTGCCCTGTGAAAACATCTTTTGCTAAGAGACTTAATCCAGTTAAGTTATCTTTTTTGACTCCATTAGCCCAAAGGACTAAACTACTCAATCTTGCCCTTAGCTATTGAATTCCACCACCCAAATTCAAACAAAACACCTGAACTTTATAACTAGCCTAATATCTTCTAAAACAAAGCTAAATTCTACACAGAGCCCTCCCTGGGTACAGATTGGTTAGATTCTGTACCTAAAAGATTGGTTTGTGGTTACCTCGAACCCCTTTCCTCTTCCCAACAACTTCAAGGAAAATCTGAGTGATAACATAGTGGCGACTCCACTGGGAAGACTAACCTTTTTCTTCAGAAATATTTTACAGGTTTAGATTTGATCTATGATGGTGGACACTGATCAGACACACAAAGGTTAAAATCATCCACCTGGCGACTCCAAATCCTTTTCACAATCAAGACTCCACTGGAGGAATGAAACTAGAAGAACAATATGGAAAGATCAGACTTTCAACTTGGATCTTAATCCAAGACATTATGTTCCTTCTCATTAAGATTCAATATGTATTGTATTTTATATAAGGATCTAACTTGGTTGTACAGATAAAGTGGCTTTTCATTATGGATGATTTTCAAGATGATCCAAGAATAAAACGAAGATATGCTCCCATGAGCAGAAATCACATACCTGGATTTCCACAAAAATTACCAAAGGTAGATTGGGGTAGCAATTTGCCCAGATTTCAAGATGAAAATACTGATAATCCTTTGTTGCATCTCATTAAATTTCATATACACTCGTCAATATTGAAGGGTGATTGGCATGAGGATTGCCTCATGAAGATATTCATGGCATCCTTAGAAGGAAAAGCAAGGGAATGGTATGAAGCTCTCAAACCTGCTAGTATATTTTCTCTAAAAGATTTTCATAAGGTATTTTATGAACATTACAAAGAAGATTTTCCATCTTTATCATTAGCTAAAAATTGTTGTGATCAAGCTGAAGATCTTATACATTACCTTAAAAATATTGATGAAGATTTTGGAAATTGGTTTCCTGAAAATTTATTAGAAGAAGTCCAGAATTTTCATTCTCAAGTTAAATGTCATAATAATCAAGAGGAGTTAAACAAAGATGAAATAAATTAGGAGATAAATCAAGATCCACAAAGCCCCTCTGTATTAAAAAATGATGTTTCATTTAATGTTTTGAATGGAGTTAAAGAAAATAATCAACCTCATGATCAACTTTTAGATAAGGGAAAAAACAATTGTCATTTCAATCTAAGAATTCATAGATTCCCACCCCCCCTCACCGAAGAAGAAATCAATATGCTTCTAAACATGAAACCATCCTCAAAATATTTACATAATGAAGAGATTTTTTCTACTTCTTCTAATGTTGATGAATGTAATAAAGTTTTTATCCATGAAGAGACAAAAGAACAAGTTGATGCTCATGTTATTCTACCTTCCCAAAAAAACCCATTGCTTGATAGCACTCCTATTGAGAAAAATTATGACTTTCAAATAGAATGCAACCAATCTGATCAAGATATATTAGGATTGTTGAAAGAGAAATCTGCTGATCTAATGTTTATAATCGCTGACATTCCTTCTTCTGAAAATTTGCCTAAATATGATCAGTATGATGATAATTATGTTCTCCCAATTCAAGATAATTTCCCAGAACAATCACTAGCTATTTTGAGGAATGAGATGTTAGAACTTCAACTTGATGAGGATTTTCTAAGAGATTTCTTTCTTATTTTTAAATCAAGAAAATGTTCTCCTCAAGTTAAAAAAATGGCTTCTTGATATAATTTCTGAAAATTATGAAACTGAAATCAAACTTTTGCATTCTCAAATTCAGTCATATAATTTTCGAGATCCTAAAGAATTCTTACAAAATCTTCCTTCTCCAAACCATGAGGAAATTGTACTACCTTTTGATTTGCAGATTTAGGATGATTATGCTTTCAAGAGAAAAACTGAAGAATTAGTTGCAGGGTTTAGTATTGAGGATACAGCTGATAAATTAGACAATGAAGGCCCAGAAGAAACTATCACACTTTATGCTTTTGTTGATCCTATAGCAAATTATATGGAGGTTCTTCTCAACTCAAATCTGCAAACATGTTTTATCTATGAGGATCAATTATATCAGCAATTGCCATTTCACATCTTATCATTGATTATAAAGGCACATGATCATAATATACTTCCAATTTTGGTCACAAGCAATCAAGTTATCCATTTATTTTTACAGCTACTTGATTGGCTTCATTGGCATTTTTGTATTACCTGATTCAATAAGATTTTTAGTAGATTAGAGTAGGTAAATGAGTGCTAATAAGCTCAGGATTTTGAGCATTTTTCTTTTTTAGTTTTCAATTTTCAGCTAGTTTTTCATTAAGTTGGTTTGAAAATTTTTGTGTGTTGTTTTAGTTTCAGATCAGATTTCAGGTTGCAGAAAAATGACTATATTCAATTCAAGATTTTCAGCCACAACAAATGCATGTTTGGGATTGGACCAAGGCAGAAGATTTCCAACTGGGAAACAAAGTTTTAAGTTTTGAGTGGATAGTAACTTACTGGAGTTGAAGCCCGAGGAGAAGGCCCTAAGCTTCAGAAGTATTACTGTCATACATACAATAAAGCAACAAGTAGAAGAAGATTCCATGGTTCAGCCAAAATCATTTTGAGGGCAACTGACCTGTTGTTCTTGACTTTTCACCAAGAAAAGCCATCCCCAAGTGGAGCCAGTGTTAGACTCCTATACCAATAGGTGTCATATTTCATGATTGAATTGATGAACTATGTAATATGTTCATACCTTTTTCTTGTTGCAAAGGTTTTCCATATTCTCAAAAAATCAAAAAATTTAAAAAATGTAAAGAGGGTATACCCTAAAAGAAAAATCAAAGGGTGAAAAGAATAAAATGGCCAAAAAAGTGAAAGAAAATGAACCCCACCAAAAGAAAGGCCAAGGAAAGTGTGCAAGCCTAAATGCCACTATTTTTTTTTGCTCTTATGTAATAAATAAAATTTTGTGCAACTTGTAATTTATGCCACAATTTATGAATAGTCAAACAGTTTAAGCTTGGCTAGTTCATCTTTCAATTTTATGTTTTAGAGATAGAGAATAAAATATGACCAAACTGTTTAATCTTGGCAGATAAGTAGATAGGTAGAGTAAATAAAAGGAGCTCAACAGTTTAATCTGAGCCCTTGGATGTAATAAGGTTAGAACTAGATAGATTTTCATATGTAAAAGAAAAAGTTTGATGAGGGTTTGCCAGTCTAAGTGCACCCTAATAAAGAAGTAAAAATAGTAGGGTAAAGTAGGTAGGGTAGGTAGATGATGTTGCTGAGTTACATGTGATGAATGATGGCTTTAGATGGTTAAAATTGTAACTTTCATCACAAGTGCAAAGGTAGACAATACATTGGAAGCATTGCAAGCAAGGCAAAGTCAAATTATTAACTTCCCTTCTCATTTTTCCCTAAACATTTCACTAATTTCCCTTAAGTACTAAGGTATTTGAAGATTAAAGGGGCTCAAGGCATTTCCTTGACTTTTGGAGGGACCGGACCCTTGGCCCAATAATTGGAAAAACCTAAATACTTAAAATCATTTATCATAACATTCATTCACCTCTAAAAAATATTTTCCTAAGTAAAATCCCATTTTATTTAGGAAAAATCATGTAATATTTCGCATAATAACCCTCCTCATAAAAGCATAAGTTAAAAACATTCACCTAATGTTTACACTTAGCGCTTCTTTCATTTTTTCATATTAACTTCTAATTTTTTTATTTAAAACCTTGTAAATTCCCCTTTTCCCGTATTATTTTAATAATAAAATTCCCAAAGAATAATATCCCGCCCCTTTGGTTGAAAAATAACCATATTAATGTATTAATCATGATTAATTAGTCAAATATTTGATTAATCGTGAGCGCATTTCTCCGCCATATCAATAAGGGTTAATTAATCCTCATGATTAATTAATAACTTGAATCCGCCAATCAAATCACCCTCGATGCGATTAATTCAAAATAAATTACATTGGGCCCGCTTGTTATCTTTCTGTCATCTCATAACCCCGACCACCGTTCGATCAATAGATCTTAGATCTACGGTTGATATCAATATCGCTAGCCATCCTCGTCCGAACGATAATGCGCGATGGCTAAGTGGTTTTCTGAATAGTACCGCACCACGCGTCGTTCATCGTATGGAATCGCTCACCCTTCGCCCAAAACCACCTTTCCCCAAAAGTGGTGCGATCGCATACCGCTTACCACCTCCCACTAACGAAAAAACTTCACATCGTCAAGTCAGTGCCATCTGTCCACTGTTCATTCAAAGCTTACCCGCCAATATCAACCATTTACTCGTTTAAACACAAACACCCTAGTGTTGCTCATTTTCACCTGATTTTGCAGTAAAACCCTTTGTAACTCAACTGTGCCACCTGAAGCCTCTGTTAACCAATTCAAGCATGGTTTACCTCCCAAAAATCATTCTAGATTCACTCCACAGACCTCTCAACATCAAATGAAACATTTTCGACCTCCCCTGCAAACCAATGCTTTCTTAACAATTTGTTTTGTTTTACAGGTGATCAGAAGACCACATCCTTGGATAAACAGTCCTAATACTAGTCATAAGACTTGTTTAATCCAAGAGTGTTATCAAATATATTCAAACAAAGATGGAAGATAAAACATACAGTTGAAAGACAAGCAAAGGAAACAGGATATTAAACGATTTACTGTTGAAATAGACAGTAAAAAACTAAACTACACATTGAAGGTAAAAAGACACAGTAAAGAACAGTCAAAGAGTATCAGGATTAAAGAGTATCAGATTGAAGACCAAGTCAAGTAAATCAGCTAGCATGAAGATAAACAGCAGGGAAGACAGTTACAAAACAGAACATACAAGTTTATGACAAAGTGAAGACAGATAAAAAATAGAGCGGTAAAAAGTAAAAGGTAAACAGTAAATAGTGAAAGTAAACATGAAGATATTAAGGGTTAAAAAAAGATGAAAACACTTTCACCAGCCATAATGAATTTTATCTAAAGTGAAAGTAAAACAGTTAAAAGAACAAAAATGTGAAAAGATGAAAAACACAACAAGAGGGAACATTTTTGCATAAATTTCATGCTTTAGTCATTGTTTTGAAGAAACTATTGTGATCAATCCAAGATGAATTTAGCAAAATGGAAGGAGGTTTGTGTTCTTAAGAGGACCATCTACAAAATCCTCTCTCACTTTTCTAACAGCTATTATGGTTTTGGAAATATTAAACAATGTTGGAAAGCACCTTTTGCATAAAATTCCAGTTAAGTCATCATTTTGCAGAGAATATTGTGGTCAATCCGAAATACATCATACAAAACTTAAGGAGGTTTTTGTTCCTAAGAGACCTATCTACAAAATCCTATCTCACTTTTTACACAGTGATTTTAGAATCAGAGATACATTCACATCTTTACAGGCTATTTTTTAGACTCTGTAAAACTCTGTTTTACACATATCTTTATAGAGACTATTGTGCACAGCTGGAGAGGAATTGTGGGAAAAGGAAAGAGGTTTATCTCACCAACATATGTATCTACAATAAAATCTTTCACTGTTTACATATCTATTACGGATTGAGAAATAAAAAGATATCATTGGACCCAAAATTTGCAAAATTGTTGGAGCAGAATGCACAAAGAAAGGAAGCAGTTAGTGACTTGGATGCCTCATCATCAACTAAGAGTTGGATCAAATTCGAATTCTCCTCTTTGTCATCACCTATCCATAAAAAATAGTGCCAAATAGATGCATTATTTTGAGTGTATTTTACCTAAGTTCTATTTATGTAAAATAGTTGGAGAGATTTGTGAACTAATCTTGATATTTTTTCAAGATATTTTAGCTTAGAATTTGTATAAATACTCCCTCAATTGGAGTATTGGAGGTGGATTTTTTAGACTTTGCTGTAACATTGACTATTTGGAATAAAGTGCTATAGGAGAAATTTTTTGTGGCTAATCTGGATGATGAATTGAAGCGAAAGACTTTTTACAGGATTCATGTGTCAGACTACGGATCAATAAGTCATCTTTCCCTTGTGTTTTAAAGTCTTTATACCTGTTTATTATATCATTGTGTTTCATTTCTAAATGACTAATGAAAAGGAATAAATCAGAAGGTACTTAAGTGTAATCTGATTTCAATCATTGTTATTCTAAATGTTTTCTTCTAAATTGGTTTTAAACAGTGAATTCTTAATTGCTCATGTTTTTCTAGTTTAAACATTTTGGTTATTTAATAAAGAATTATTAATTTCTCTTTGTTAATAATCACTCAATTTTCCCTCTTATGAATGTGTTGAAAGATTATTAATTGCATTTCATCGATTTTAAATCCATTCCATTCACTTTAAATCTAAAATTGTTCTCTGTTTGATTATCTTGCCCTATAAAACCATCTTTTGTCTAGAAACTTAATCCAGTGAAGACATATTTTTTACTCCATAGCCTAATGGCCTAAACTGCTCAATATTTCCCTCAGCTATCGAATTCCACCACCCAAATTCAAACAAACCCTTGGAATTTATAACTAGCCTAATATCTTCAAAAATAAACCTAAATTTTACAGAGAGAGCCCTCTCTGGGTACAGATTGGCTAGATTCTGTACCTAAAAGATTGGTTTGTGGTTACCTCGGACCCCTTTCCTCTTCCCAACAACTTCAAGGAAAATCTGAGTGATAACAGGTTAATCTCTATCTAACACCAAAGGCTGAGCTGGAGTCTCGTTGCCAGGGTGGAACTGTGTAGAAAATTGTATGAACTGATGAGGAGCCGGAGCTCGGTGGGGAGAAGTGGACGATTTCGTCCTTCTCGTGGTTGGGAGGATTGGAAAAGCTCAGTAAGGTCAATAATATTTTCAATAAAGCACAAAAACAGATAAGTATAAATGTGTAATATGTTGCACATTTACATTAAATCTTGTAAAGTAGAAAGGAAACAGAGTATGTAGTTTCTATTGTTCTAATTAAACTGTTAATAAAATGATGCAAGGAAATTAATCTTAATAGAATGAGTATATAATTCTTCAGTCTAGGATAATGCATAACTACTATTTCTATATTAAATTTTAGAAACTGGCTTGGAAAAACCCTGCCCAATGAGAACATATATAAATAACAGTAATCCCAAAACCTTCTCTATACTGTAAGGTATTGTATAACCATTGAGGGTTTTGACCAGCCAAGCAGTGGCCTAGATGGTGTGTCCCTTCAGGGTTCCGAGCAATACAATAAACCATCAGGTGTTACGAATACCAACATAGTCAACCAGTGCGTAATCATGTACTAGGTCATGACTTATGAAACCGAGAATATTAGAACTTCAAATAAAAATCTGTCGCCTGTAGCAAACACCGTAATAGTATCAAAGAAATCACAAATAAATAAGTTATCCAGATTCCCAATGATTGTATCGATAATGGAATAGAACAATTATGTAGCAAACCAACAACCAGGTCATAACACTCACGGGTTCATAACCCTTATCTATAAAATGCAGAGAGTAATGTATACATGCCAAATACTAAGAAAATTCAAGATATATGTACATACCGTGTGGAAAAAGGTCCTCAACACAATGTCATTTATTTCTTAACACAAATGAAGAACAAGCGGACACAAACCTTAATCACAAACAAAGATAGATGATAGTTGCATTCACATTTACGAAAATGAACAGGGATGTATTGGAAATCACCACTTTATAGTGTATCCATTGATAAAACCATTTAGTGGGGAAAATCAAACAAAATTCAAGAACATAATGTTCCTTTGTATCTTTCCATGATAGGAAATCAGAGAATCATTTAAAATAAGCTTAAAGCAATTACATTGTTCACTGTGAAACAACTGTCAAGCATATCAACTCCTACAACAATTCATAGATGACTCACAGGCCATTGGAGCATTTAAACACAAAATATTAAATAGTAAATTGTCTTGTTGGAATATAAATTAATGTCTCTGTCCCAAAGCACCCAATTGGCACCATGTATGCCAAGAAATCAAAATGTGATGAAAAACCTGCAAGAAAATCCAAGCACTTCTTGGTATGCAGAGGCTGGGAAAACTGAAATTAGAATGAGAGAATCCATAGAGGTATTCGGCCTTACCTATAATGTGGCAGACAACAACTCCATTAAATGAAGATGGCTAACCTGCGAAAACCCTTGGGAGAAACCTGCACATGAATAGACTTGTGGCATCAATAAGAAATCACACCAAAATGAGCAAAGAATAAATTGCTAACAAATGAAAAACTGGTAGGATGAATGTTTTTTTTTTTTTTTTTATCAGGAGGGAAACTGGTAACTAGAACCATACAATCAAATCTGCCACACAATATCACATCGCTCTGCTGCCAATGAAAACCCTCCTGGCTGGCATCATCCCCCGCTGACAATACACAGCAAGTTTCACAGGCTTACGCCTGACGGGCACCCACGGGGTTTGAACCGGTGACCTTTACAAACAAGTGCCTTAACAAAACACTCAATCACCAACAAGCCGCCACCCCGTGGGTTTGGTAGGATCAATGTTGAAGAGAGTTACTTGGTTGAATTTGCAAAACAACCAGACCAATATAGCTGTAACCATTCCCGTGGCTGAGTTGTTGGTCTCCGGATGAGAGAAAGGTATGCAGCCTAATTTAAACCCTCTCTCACGCCATAACCAGAGACGAGAACCAGAAATAAAACCTCGGACTTTCAGAACGGCGAAGAACAACGAAAAATGACAGAGGGTTTCCAAACCTTGGAGGTGGTTAGGGTATGAACCAGGAAGAATAACATCCACCGTCCGATGAGATCGACAGTCAAGCATGCGCATGGGGAGTAACAAGGATGACAAGTGAAAAACTTGAGATCAATCTTCCACCGTTGGATCAAGTTTGTGGAGGGACGGGATCTCATCGGGGAAGATTTGGAATGGGCGCCATAAATCATCATTATGAAAAATATTATGAGTACATCGTGACATAATGAAATAACATCATGAATCTATAAGAAATTAATACTATGATGATTATAGGTAGGTCATCATGTGTTGGATACATGAATGGAACCATACGTGGCACCAAAACCATCCGACAAGCCATGTTGGAATATTTTATAAAGTTTTATACAATGTGCAGTACTTACCGTTCCACAGTCTTGATTAACTTAGCATATGTATATAGACTTGTACACATAATGACAATGTATACATTTGTAATTATATTGAAAATGTGTTGATAATAATAGTATACATAATAGCCTTGTGGATGTATTTAGGGTGTTTGAAATAATCGCGTGTGTGTATACAATTTTTTTTTATGGTAAATAATGTAATTGTTATGTTAGTGGATGAACATGTTACATCTACACATAGGCTCCTCCACACACACAAAGAACATACACCCACCGAGGGAAAACCTACAAGGAGATGGGTTGGGTTTGTAGGTGATTTCCTGTGATACGGGCACACAGGTGACCAATCAATGATCTGCATCACCTTTGACAACATCGTAAATGGTGGTTATCCAGGGTACTGTGCAATAATATTTCCATCTCTTCTTACTATTCCCATTAATTTCATTATAAGCTTTTGATTTTACAAATTCAATTGCAGTAGCCCCATTCAAGGTTTGAAAATGCCTTTGAATTTTTGGGGCAACATGGAGATAGATATGCCTCACTGATCATAAAAATTTAAAGAAAAACTATGGTCTAGCTCTATGGGTCAAGTGGTTTGCCTCAAAACTTCTGGTTAATAATTACTTACATTGGGCTTTATTGATAATTTGCACAAGGATGGATAGTTGGTATTTTCCCTTTTTGTTCCCACATGTCCAACGATAATTTCATGACTTTTTCTCAATGTAGACTAAATACTAGAGTAGTGACAATGTTTCTCTTAAATTTAATTTTTTTAGTAGTGTTGTATTTGGACCTTTTGAGGAGTTGACTTAATAAAGTGCCTAGTTCTTATCATCAAGAATGGGACACCAATATTATCTCTTTTACAAATTTTTATTATGAGTTTTGTTTTTCTTATTCAGATGAAGAGAAATCGTTACAACAATAGTATTTTATTACAACAAATATACTCAATGAAAACCTTAAAATAGAATAGTAGAAATATAAATATATAACTATAAACTCGTAGGAATGTTTGCATATAATCCTTAGTTTGAAATTTGAGAAACCATAGCCAATATTGTCATTTCTCGTTGTAAATCACAGATACAAATCTTTTAACAAGGAAAGAAAAATACTTTTCTTCATAGAAGAGATACTTTTCTTCATAGAAGGGACCAGTTGCAGAGGGGCATGACAATGCAGCCAAACAATTGTTGTTGATATTTATAACTCGAACAAGAATTTATTCACAGGTTTTGTATCAAATGTGTGGGAAGTCATTTGAGTCATTTCTATTTTGCAATTATGCTTATTAAAGAGAAGAGATTTTTTATTTTAAGTTATAAAGTATAATAAAGTGTCATTTAATTACATTAGTGATTTAGGTAAATCTCCACCATTCATCTCTTGTGAGATTGGGATTTAATCTCAACTGTTTATTTGAATGAAAGATTAGGATTGTGGAGACTTAATCATCAACTCAAAATTATAAAGATAGTGCAAGATAGAAGTAATAGTGACAAAAGTAACTCAATTTCACATAGAAACAAAACAATTTACTCAATGTGCAATCCAAGAAGAAAAGGGAAACAAAACAATGAAGGGAAATAGGTTTCAGCTAGATTTGTGAAGGTTGTACAATTTAAAGGAAGAAGGAGGCCATATGATTTAGGTGTATAAGGAGAATTTTGAACTAGCAGAGCGTCGTACAATCTCAATCAATTTTCAAAGTGTAGGTCACGTTTTTCTCAATGTTGTATAGAGCCATATGGCTAATAGGAATTTTTTGTAGATTTTTTTTTGGTGGGAAGAGTTTCTTCAGTTTATGAGCACTTATGAGTTTTGAGAAAATCATTGAAAAAATGATTTGAAGGACAGTAAAAAATTGTCTGTATATTTTTGTTTTCAATGATTTTTTTTCTAGCCGTTGTGTGATTAATTCTATGGTATTTTTTTTTTGTTTGAATTAAAAGTTCAACAAGTTTTACTTCCTTAGATCATAAAGAAGTTATTCACTCAGGGTCTCGATAGATATTTTTCTCGATCTTGTTAGCACAAATTTCTACTTTTCTTACAAATAAGAAGATCTTTAAATATTAGTATTAGAAATCTATGTAATATAAAGGAAATTTTTCCCCAAGTGTCACTAGAAAATCTCCCTCTCTATTTGGGTTGGTGTGTGCTAACCTCACGGGGGTGTATTCTTAGAACATGATGTTTTCATCTATAAATATACAACATAACATGAAAAGAACAACAAACTAATAGTTTTTATACCAACAAGTTCAGTGGTCCAACAAGTTTGTAAAATTTTTAGAGTTTAACATCATTTTTTTGTATGGAAAGAAAAATAGATAGAAACCATATTTAAATGGCAGATTTTAACATAGAAAGTAGCTTAATTTTTTTTATCAAATTTCATAAGATAATGATAAGATATATATATATATATATATATATCTATATATATATATATATATATATATATATATATATATATATATATATATATATATATATATATATATATATATATATATATATATATATATATATATATATATATATATATATATATATATATATATATATATTAACTAAACTATGTATGTTTTATTGATAAGGATAGGATGGCCGAGGCCTAGGATGGCCGAGGCCAAAACAACCATTACAATTCACTGCTTTTACTTAGGCGTCTTTTCCGGTTAGGGAATAGTTGCCATGTTCAATGCTCCTAAATTTATGCTGATCATTCCAGTTTCTAGAGTACATCCTATATTTGCCAATCTATCTGCTTCCTTTTTTAATTCTCTGAGGATGTGGAAGATTTGTGCTGAGGAGAAATCCTTCAAAATTCTGCTCACTCTTGAAAGCTGTTTATTTAGCACTGGGTCCTTGAGCCCTTTCTTGCTTATTAGAGAATTTATCAGCAATTCTGAATCTCCAAAGACTAAGATATCACTGGGATTTTATTTTCTGACCAATTGACAAGCTTTTAAAAGACTGAGAACTTCAGCCTGGTTGTTGGTTTTCAGTCCAAGTCCCCAGCTGAAATCGTCTATTTTCCCGTTCGGATAGAAGATCACCCCTCCTGCTCCAGACCTACCTGGGTTTCCTTTTGAGGCTCCGTTGAAGAAGATAGTGCACTTGCCCTGGGATTTCCACCACTGCTGAAAACTGTCTATAGTGTCTCGAATCTGCCATCTTTTCTTATGGTTTGGGCGTGTGATTGCTGGAGGTCTGGGCATAAAGGAGAAGCCATCCAGCCACGCCCTTTCTTCATTTTGGAGGGAGCTATCCTCTTTGACTAAAGAATGGTTCATAGTTTCTAAAAGAAGTTTCTTTGCCTGGTCCGCTACTTTTTCTGCAGGTGTTTCTTTGTGGTTGAAGATGATTTCGTTCCGGGCTAGCCATAACTTCCAGTACACATATTTAGGGGCAACAGTCCACACCTTGTGCCATAGAGATTTGTCAGCGATATTGGTAGAATAATGGGCTTTCCAAGAAGAGAACATGTATGTAATCGAACAATGTGCTGGAGGTCTCACATTCAGTCCGGTCAGGAAGTTAGACCAGGCCTTCTTCGCATACTCACAATCAATAAACATGTGGTCTGAGGTTTCCAATGCGTTTTTGCAAAGAGCACATCTATGTGGACCTGCTATGTTCCGTCTGCACAAATTTTCTCCAGTCAAGATTTTATTGTGGAACAGCGTCCAAAAGAAGAAATTGATCTTGGGAATGCTGAAGCTGTCCCATACCTGTTTCCACACTGCTTCCGGATGTGGCGAGTCTTTTTTACTTTGCATCTGTAAATATCCTTGTCTTGCTGTGAACACCCCCGTCTTACCCCAACCCCATAAGTCTTCCTCATCTTTATGAACTAGAGTAAAATCTGAAATTGCATCTATCAGAACATTTAACTGATTTTTTAAATGCGCTGGTGTTTTAGGAAGAATCCAGCGCTGCCAATTTCCATTTCTATCCCAACCTGAAATGTCATCAATTTTCCGTATTCCTTTTGTATATAAATAAGCTCTTAGCTCTGAGATTTCATTGTTTGCTGATAGAAGAGGATGGCCCATGACTCGATCTCTCCATATCGATGTATTTTTGTCATTCCCAGGGATTTTGTATAGATGAGATCTGAAAAATTCGATACCTTTGCTGCAGAGCTTCCAAGCCTGCGTACCTTTTGGGGTATTCTCCGGAATGAAAGAATTGATTGTCTGTTTTTTGAGGTATTTAAGCTTTAATATCTGACTGACAGGGTGATTAGGCTCAGCTAAGAGCTACCACAGTAATTTACAGCCCAACGCTAAGTTAGCTTGCAGAGGATCACGAATTTGGAGGCTGCCTTCCGCTAATGGGAGTTTTGCTGTTTCCCAATTTATTAAATGGAATCTGTTGCTATTACCCCGACCACCATTCCACAGAAATTTTCGCATGAGACTATAGATTTGGTCTGTGATTTGTTTTGGAGCCAGCATTAAAGAAGCTTGGAATGTTGGCAGAACCGAAAGGACTGATCTGATGAGAGTGAGTTTTCCTCCTATGGTGAGCCAAAAGCCACCCCACGCTGCAATCTTTTTTTTGAACTTGGAAATCACCTCCTCCCACAAGTGGTTTCTGTTTGATCCCATCATTATTGGAACTCCCAGATATTTTATTTTGTCCTAAACTGCATATCCATTGAAGCCCAGATCGCTGGCTATTCTTTCAATTGTGCGTTGTTCTGTGTTCCATCCAAAAACATCGCTTTTCCTCTCACTGATTAACGCTCCAGAAATGCAGCAAAACTTTTGAAGAATGGTTCTGAAGGAATTAGCAATTCTTGTAGAAGCACCCCCGAGCAGAAGTGAATCATCAGCAAAGAGTGCGTGGTTCACTGGGGCAATTCCTTTCACAATTCTTATCCCAGGTATGATGCCTATTTGTTTCTCCTGGGTCAGCTTTCTGCTCAGGGAATCTGCCATCAGGATGTAGAGAAAAGGAGAAAGAGGGCAGCCCTGTCTCAATCCCCTGGTGGCTAAAAAGAAGTCTGTTGGTCTTCCATTTACCATTGGGGCAATCCAGATATTCTCAATACAAGCTTTGATTAGGTTTATGAAGTCCTGATTAAATCCAAAGGATGAGAGTACCCTGTACAGAAAGGAGCGGTTAACTCTATCAAAAGCATTACACATATCCAGTTTTATAAGCATACCTTGTTCTTTGCGTGTTTGGCTGGAATGCAGGGCTTCTTGAACTTGGATGACGTTGTCTAGGATGTGTCTTCCTTTCACAAATCCCCCTTGAGCTGGAGAGATGAGTTTTTGCAGGAGGGGTTTGATTCTGTTTGCCAGAAGTTTGGCCACGATCTTGTAGGACGAATTGCATAGTGAGATCGGCCTGTATCTGTCAAATGAGCCTGGGTTTGTTTCCTTAGGGATTAGAGCGAGGAAAGTGGAGTTTATTCCGCCTCCAACCTTTTCCTTCCTCATAAATCCCCTTATCATTATAAAGAAATCAACTTTGATTATCTCCCAACAAATTCTGTAAAAGTGAACTGAAAACCCATCAGGTCTAGGTGCTTTGTCTGGCTCCATGGACCAGACAATATTTGAAATCTCTTCTTCTGTGACTGGACTCATCAGAGAGTCATTATATTCTATGCTGACTAGCTTTGGGATGTTTGTGAGGAACTCTAATGTGTCCTCCTCACTCCCATCCCTTTCTGCACTAAGGAGGTTCTGAAAATGTTTTACTGCAGCTTCCTTAATTTTTGCAAATCCTTTACACACCTGTCCATTGGAGGTGTTAATTTCTGCTATATGGTTGCGGGAAAGGCGAGCCCTGAACTGTCTATGAAAATATGTGGTGTTTCTGTCCCCAGATTTAAGCCACAAACTGCGAGACTTTAATCGCCAATACTCTTCTTCGCTTCTGAAGGAGCAATATGTGTTCCTTTGAGCAGATTTTTCTTTGTCTAAGTCCGTGTGAGAGAGGTCTTTCTCTTCCATTTCAAATTGTATTTCTTCCAGCTGAAGAATTGCCTCTTTCCTCTACCTGATGGGGGTTTTCATAGATTTCTTTATCCATTCTTTTAGAACTTTTTTTGTGTTTTTCATTTTTTTCTCCCACACAAAGCTTGGGGAGCCTGAGACTTCTATCCTCCAAGATGTTTGGACTATATCAAGGAACCCTTCTTTCCCGGCCCAAAGTGGACTGAAGCGAAAAGGGAGAGGACCTAAATCTTCTTCTTCTTTCAGGCATAAAAGAATTGGTTTGTGGTCCAAGGTGAGCTTTGGAAGGATCTTGGTGAAGACTATTCTTTTATCCATCATTACAGAGCTGCTAATTAGGAATCTGTCCAGCCTTGCTGATATATGATTTTCTCCTGTTCTGTTGTTGGTCCAAGTATATTTTCCTTTCACTAGCTTGAAGTCTACTAAGTCCCACTGTTGAATCAGATTTTCCACTGTGGAGGTGAAAGGGTCCCTAGAGTAGGTCCCTCCTCTCTTCTCTTTGGGATCTAGAGTTATATTTAGATCGTCGCCTATGACTATATTCGCAGGATTGAGAAGCTCTATATAGTCCGAGAGTGTCTTCCAGCATTCTTTCTTTTCACCGTAGTGTACAGGGACGTACATGTTAAACAAAGCTAGAGTGAGGTTGCTTGCAATGTGACACAATTCTGTTTAGATCCAATGTTGAGTCTCATAGAAACTCTCTAGAGAAAAGGAGTTTTTTGACCAGAATGTACCTATTCCTCCAGCCGAGCCTCTAGCGCTGACAACCTTTCCAGAATCAAATTTCCATTTCATAAGACTAGTGTTTAGAAGGGGCTCCCCTTCAATTTTTGTCTCTTGGAGCATGAGAATGCCCGTGGTTTCCATCTTCAATAAGTCTTTAATGGCCTCTGCCTTATTGGGATTACCCAGACCCCTGCAGTTCCAAGAGAACAGCTGCATCATTTACCACTTGATGGGGTGGGTCCTCCTCCCTTGGGAGCCCTTGGTCTTGTGCTTCTCCCGAGGGTAATTTCAATGGTAGCTTGACTGCCTAGGGTTTTTTGTCTTTCTGACTCTTCTTCCCTGGTTTCCTTGTTTGATCTTCTTCCAACTCTTTTTGATGGCCTTTCAAAGGTTTCATCATCAGATGATCCCGCGTTTTCTATGTTCTTCTTCTTTTGTTTAATAATGTCAGCATATGAGGGAGAAGAAGAGTTGCTAGGAATCGGATTTGGAGTGTTACCTGACTCTTGGATGTCGGTACTATTCAGCTGAGGAAGGTCTTCCCACTCTGCCTCTGGAGGATCTGAGGGTGGGATGAGAGATTCGAAGGGGTTTTTGTCCCTTATGATGCTGATAGTTTCCCTGCTTCCATTATTTTGAGTACTTGCACTTTCTTGCCCTGCTTTGTTCCCTGTCTCCTTGGCTTTGTTTTTTTTGTTCTGCCTGCTACTTGCTGTTCTCTTTGCTTGCTTCCATTGCTCACCTTTTTCTTTCTCTGATGTTTCCTCATTTTTTTTTTACAGTATCTTGCAAAATGCCCATATTCATGGCAATGTCTACATTTAAAGGGCATATGTTCGTAATCGAGCTCTTGGATGTGTGTCCAATCCGCCACCGAGAGTTTGATGGCTTCGGGAAGCCCGATTTCCAGATCTACCTCCACACAGATACGTGCGCAGGAATACTGATCCTTCCTCAGACCCTGATCTATGTATCTGCCAAGGGCATTGCTAATGGATTGCAGCGAACTCTGACTCCAACAGTGGAGTGGAAGGTGCGGGAGACGCACCCAAACAGGGACAGCTGTGGGCACATCTTGAGCGAGATCAAAGTCTGGAAACCATTTATTCAAATAAAACCCTTGGGGACCCATGAAATATGGCTTGTTTCTGAAGATCAGGCTTCTGTCTTCCACACTGTCAAATACGAAGACGAAGAACCCTTTGCCTACAAAATGACTTTTAATTCCTTCCTTGACCAATGGTATCCAATTTCGTTTGACCCAGTCTTCAACCGCTTTCGGGGATGGCCATAACCCTGTGAACTGGCCAATGAGGCCTCTTTCGGCTAGGTTTAACGTTGTTCTGCAAGCTTCATCCACCGGCAGAGACACCGTAGGGATGTTATCTAGCTTTTTAACAAACTTTTGCTGAGAGGCAGAAGTCGACCTTTTATTTGCTGCAGCGACAAGAGATCGAAAGGCATCGAGATCGGAAGGGGGGAGAGGGCCGCTTCCTTGATCCATT